>CM076579.1:1645356143-1645778036 GCA_034641835.2 Pinus albicaulis | reverse complement strand
CACGAATGCTTGCTTTCGAAACGATGAATCCCACTAATCATCCCGATTGGACACAAAAAACACATTTGTGCAGGTTCAAACGAATCTTGTAATGCCTACATCTCATGAAAATGGATTGTAAGTGTGTAGGATGATCATCCCTATGTAATGAGTGAGCAGGTAAATCATCCAGATAAGGTTGTACAATATGTTTAATATCATGAAAAGCGTAAGACATGGCCCTTTGAAAAGTTGCACCAACATTTTTTAATCCAAAAGGTAATTTGCAATAAGAAAATGTCCCCCAAGGACATATAAACACTGTTTTTGGTTGATCAGAAGGGAGTATATTAATTTGATTATACCCATAAAATCCATCCACAAATGAAAAAAATTCATTTCCGGCACAATCATCAATAATTTGGTCGATATAGGGGGTAGGATAATTGTGTTCTGGACATGATTTATTAATATCCCTATAATCAACGCATACTCGTATAATCCCTTGTTTTTTGGTAACGGGAACTATAGTAGATACCCAATATGTCAATGGAATTGGATAAAAAAAACTCTGTTCACAATAGATTTTCAACTTTAGCTTTAATAGCAGTAGCTTTTCATGGAAGCATTGGAAGTAATCTTTGTCTGATAGGCTTGGCATCCGGGTATGTCTTAATTTCATGAATGACAGTCTTTGGATCGATTCATGGCATCTCTTCGTAAGAACAAGAAAATATGTCTTGGAATTCTTGAAATAGGGCTTTATATGTATTAATCCCTTCAATCGTACAAGAAGCACCTATATGAATTTTTTCAATAATTCCAAGTTTAACTGATATGTCGATAGGAACATTTGTAGAAATGTTTCCCAAATTAATATCAGGATTCAAATTTGTAATCGATATGGTATTCTGTGGTTCTTCGACATAATCAATTGTAAAAATAGATGAAAAATCATTTTCAAACTTATCAAGTTCAGGTAAAAATGAAGATCTATGATCAAGATCATCCCAGGGTAATTCATACAAAGACAAAAATTCTCGAATACTTTCATCAGTGTGAAATACTTGGTTAAAGGGATCAGAAAGTGATGTTAAGGCTGAGCTTGATTGTGAAGAAGATTATTCAGTGATCACATTAATTTGATCATGAGTAGTTGAAAGTGTGTCAGAAAATGACTGTACTGCTACATATCCCATTTCAAAAGGACTCAAAGGCATCTCGCCATTGAAAGAATCTAGTTCTGACTCTGAAGGCACTACCCAAGTGTCATCGAATGGTATAGTGCTTGATGAAATCATATTGATGTTGGCAATGGTACGTGGTAAGTTGGGTGGAGGCATAAAAAAATTCCCATAAAAGCAGAGTCCTTTATTAAACCTACACCAACATCTTCATATGGGATAGTTGATTTTCCAATATGTTGGATATTATCCGTAGAAGCAGGGTCAGACGAATAATATGACAACTGATCGATTTTCACAATCTTTCCTTTATGAGGAAACATGATTAACCAAAATATGGATGAAACGATAACATTCATGGCATAAGACCAACTACGACCCAAAATAAGGTTGTAATCTAGAGGGTCATCAACAACTTCCACATCTAGATTAACATTTTTGCCTTCTACTTCTATAGGTAGATCCTGGAGTATTCCATAAGGATGAAATCCTCTTCCATCAAAGGCTTTAAGGGTTGTTGGTGATTGGATGGGTGTTGGAGAACCAAGAGTTTTCCAACAATTTAACAACATTATGCACGTGGATTCCCCCTCATCAATTACAGTACGAAAGACTCGTATGTTTTTTACTAATACTGGAATCTGAAAATCCATCTGATGAGGGAGTCTCGGTGTAAAGTTTTCTAGATCAAAGATCATGAGGTTAGAATCCTGAAGATAGATAGCTCCAATAGTTGATAAAAGTAATTTCCTTTGTTCTGGACATGATTGTAGCACTTCTAAGGCCGACATTTCTGAAGGGGATATCACCAAGTCTTCAAATATGTTGTAATTATGAGCAGCTCTCGCATGTGGATTGAAAGCTGATTTTCGAAGTAAACCTTTAGCAGGAAGTTCAATCACTAGATCATAATTAAGTTTCTCGATGTGAAGCGAATTGAAAACTGAAGGAGATACAACTGGTGGTTGACTAGAATTTTCTATCTCGTTACCAGTTACAAGATTTTTACTTCCATAGTATTGCGATCACGTCGCAACCATAACCTCATACATCATTAAAATATCTGCCGATGAATTTGAATAAGATCCTATTATTTTTCTATCTTGAGTGGGAAAAGGATCCTTCAAGACAATGGGTGTGGGTGAAACTTTGATGAATTTAGAGACCTCGGACCAATGTGGGCACTCTTTGGTAAAGTGATCCTCGTCACAGATAAGACAAGGATAATGAGGTTTCCGCTTATCATCAGTTGGTTCATTATTTTCAGTTTTATCTTTGGGAGACGAAGTTTGTTTGTTTTTATTCTTTCCTTTCTTCTTATTACTGGTTTTAGATTTAGCTGTAGTTGAGTCTACAACATGAATGTCGGCAGAAGTTTCAAGGGAAGAATCTCCTTTCGGTGAATCTGGTAAAGTTATGATAGGAGAAGTAGTTTTGGAGGACTTCTTCTTACTCTTATTAGCACTAACTAAACCAATTACTTCATCTGCAGCATGAGAACCTGAAGGAGTTGTATTTATTTGACCAGGACGTGGTAAGTTAGGAATTTTTTTGTATAAAGCACCAGATTGTGTATATACAAGTTTTAACTACTGAGCTTGAGCAATGACCTGTTCTTCCGTAACAACCCCTCCCTTAGCCACATATTTAGTGATATTTGGAAGCAATGATTTGATAAAAAATTATGCCAAGATCTGATCCGGAATAAAAAATTTCACTAAACGTATTCTACGTCTCCATTCATGTATGCAATATGAAATGTTTGTAGACGTAGATTGTTTTAATGAAGTTAAGAGTTTTGTGCCATTGTCGTATTGGACTGGAAACTGAAAGTGTGTTAAGAAAGCTGTTGCTAATGTGTTGAAATTGTTTAATGAGCCACGTGGTAGTTCGATATACCACTTTGCATCTAGACCTATCAACGTTCTCTAAAACAGTCTTAATCGAATGGAATCATCGATTAAAGAGTTGGATGCGCACCAGAGGTGGTAAGTCATGACATGGTTTGAGGGGTCTTATCCTGATTTACCTTCGAACTTGGGAATATGACTAGGAAACTTATTTGGCATCGGCAACCAATCAAAAGATAATAAATTAGATCGTTCGTTAGGCGTTGCAAATTAGGTAAATCCAAAGTTGCTATGACTGGTAACCAACGGTTAGGGTCTTGCTGAGAAAATTGATAACCTTGTGGAACTATACCATTACCAAGAGGAGGATATCTAGGATAACCTGGAATAGCCCATGCATTTGGAATTGGAATGCCTCCCGGATAACCAAGGTTGGTCGGACCATACTGAGGTCGAGCTGGTATCTGATATGTGTAAGTAGGGTACGGTTGATGTTGGTATATTGGATTTTGTGCTACAGGTCCATATTTACACTTCCCTTGATATGTTTGATAAAAAAACTGAGGTTGGATTGTTACAATTGTAATCGTACTAGGTTGTCCCACAGGAATCTAAAAAGTAGTCTGAACTGTGGGTCCAGGTTGTTGTGCAATGACTTGAGGGATTTTTTTTTATACTTGAAGGGATGTAGAAATAGGGGCTGCAAAAATTCCAGGGATAGGTGTGGTAGGCTTAACAAAAGTTGGTGCAGCAGTTTGAGGTGGAATTCTAGGTGTACTCAGACTAGGTTTCTGAACACTACTAGGTGAAGATACCTGAGGTATAACTTGAAGCGTAGGTTGGACAGGTTGCTGGATTTGATTGTAACCAATTGGCTGACCAGGTTAATTATAAGTTACTTGCACGTTAGGTGGAAAATTCTGTTGATTCAAAGATGGATTCCACACTGTGTTTACTCTAGGATATGGAGCTCCCATTGAAGGTTATGCTGCATAAGATGGAACATAACCAGGTTGATAATTTTGAACGTAAGCTTGATAGTTGGCTGGATAATTCCCACTAAAAGATTCACCTCCTTGAAACAATTGTTGTTCCTGATAAAACTGTGGCCCTAAAGGAGGCTGCTGTCATTGGAAAGACTATTTCCCTAGTATAGGGTACTGTCCTTGAAGAAGTTGCGGACCCTGAATAGAGTACTACCCTTGAGGTTGATATTGTCCTTGAGGTGTGTACTGTACTTGAGGTTGCCCCCTAGACGGTAAATTACTACCTTGAGGATGCCCCCCAGGTGGTAAATTACTACTTTGAGGGTTAGGGTTAGGAATGTTTCTATACATCATGTAAACTTGTTATGCGTTCAAATTTTCGATATGTGATTCATTTGGACGAGGTGATTGTATAAGTTTTTCAGGAGAAGGAGCTGCTCCTGAGAAAGTACCAGAAAGCGACTGGTATCCTGGAGGAACAGACGAACCACCATACAAATATGATTTTGGTGATACAGAAAACATGGATGACTCACCAGACATGTTGAATGAAGGTCTATAATTACCTCTTGGTATGGCGTAAAAAGGAATTCGGGGTGGCGAATAGTTTATACCAGAATTGTATAGAAAGTTGGTTAACTAAGAATACCAAGGATCCTATTTGAAAGGGCTATAATAGTAAATCAATTCACTTGGCCTGAGATCTAAAGATTCATGATGTGAAGGAAGAATGACTTCTTCTTCTGTGTCAGTAATTTCTTCAATGCTAATGAGGCCAGGAGGAAGGTTCTCAATGATGTGAAACCTCACTCGTGATGAATGAGGATGTCCAGGGGTTGGAGTAATGAACTCTAAAGCAGGCTTAAATATAGCAGGTTCAGTTTCTGGTTTAGAAATTTCAGGCTTAGTAGTTGATAATTCACTAGTTGTGGAAGCAAGTTCAACTAGTTTAGAAATTGATATTTTCCTTTGAGAACTTTCTGCTGTTTGAGGTTGATATACTTCATAATTAGGATGTATAATTACTGATGTTTACTCTTGTTCAGTTGATCCAGTCCCTGATGGTTTTGCTTTCTTAGATTTAAGCTTTTCTAACTAACTTGGTGTGTACTCAGGGGGTTTTCCTTGCATTCTACATGATTGTCTAGGTAATTCAACCATGATTAAAAGTTTAACACACGAAATCAAAGAAAATTTCAAAAAAATATCCTAAAGCTCTAAGGAAACAATCAAATTGATCACACACCTACAAAATCTAAGATAGCAATCCACACACAAATAATATTTTCCCACACCAAAAACACTAGTTGGTGATGAAATCCGACATCATAGAATTTTAACGTGGAAAGGGCCGGTGGAACAGTAACCCCAAAAACCTGCTTAATGAAACAGTCTGGTGCAAGTCTCTCCACTTATGCCATCTCGAAGTGAAGAGTACCCTCCGAAAAGTCCAAGTGAATGTAGTCGACGTCTTCTCCAGGTACAGTGGGACCTTCCCTCCACCGTCACCTTGGGAAAAAATCCTAAAGTTTATAGTCACTAAGGTCACCAATGGGAACAAATGTACCTGGGGAACAGTCTGTGATCCGATATACATGAAAGGGCAGAGTAACAAGCTCAATCCCCTTGAAGGCTCCTTGATATAATCCAAGGTTTACCAACAAGTGACCCCGGGCTCCTGGACAATGGTCTATCTGAGGTTTACCGTTTTTAATATGTGCAGATCTACTATCTTTCCCAATGAGATATGTACGATTACCTCACTTGTTCCGACATGATCTCATGATTGACTCTTTTAAGAAGAGCTTCCCTGAGCACAAATGCTACAATTGGATTTTCCTACCACAATATTGATACTTGTTTGTTTAAACTGTCTTGGAATGTTAATTACAACCTGTTCCAAGACACTAGCCTAAGCTATGTTGGTGGAAAGAGCCCTAGAAAATGTAAAATATCTAGATTGATTTTATTAAGCGTTGTTTTTAATTTGGCTGTTGCTTAAGATAGAAGGTATGGAAGTGAAACTTCAATGATGTTTGTGACCTGAATCAAAAATACGCTAAATGCATATAATTGAGAATGCAACCCTTTTCTTTTCAATGAATCTTATTTAAGGGAAATATTGAGAGATTTAACAACTTTCAAAACACCAATTCTTTCATTCATAAACATAACCTTTGAAAAGAAGACGATTTCTTTGAGAACTCAGTTTTGCAAAAATGATCAATTACTCATTTGAAATGAAATTCCTTTATCAATCAGATCAGAAACTACAAATCAATAAACAAACTATTTTCAAGAAGAAAACAATATCTAAAACTCCTAAGAATATAAAATTCAAAATCAAAGAAAAAATCTAATTTTGAAGTCTATCTAAAAAGTTTGATGACGTTTTCTCCTATTTTGTGATCGAACTAAGAAAAATTTCTACTTATCTCAGCGGAAATGAAAACATCCAAAAAAAATACATTGGTGTGAAAATCAGGCCTTAGTAAGCTAAAAATCTCTTCCAAATTTGCAAATGAAAATGGAATCAATTTTCATAAAAGTAAGGTTTGCAATGGTCTTAATGGCTCAGAAAGAGAATATCATCATACCAGTAACATACAGTAAATGAAGGTATCTTGTATGGAGCAGCAAGAAATTAGTGCAAACACTCACTTCATAAAATGCAAATCGGATGAAAAAGCACACAAACGCAAAAGTTGCTAAAAACAAATTCACACATGAGATTTGAAAAATGAGGTAGACTGGGGAAACACAAAGAATCAGGTAATCTGGCTCCTAAAAAGAGAATTTTAGTTTTTTTTCAAAAATTTTCCACAAGTCTGCAATTTATAATGGAGAACAAAGTAGTACCACATTGTTCTGAACTAAAAGCCGCGAAGGCTACCACACTGTGTTCAAATGAAAACTGCGGAGGCAAGGAAAAGTACAGAAAAAATAAATATTCAACTTTTCTTTTCCAGGATTCTTAAAAATTATCTACCCAACCCAATCTCAAACAAATCAAAATCATAAAACTCTCAAAATTCAAACTGAAAAATAAAAAAAGGAAAACTAAGTTCTATTCCCTAGTGGAGTTGCCATTTTTTTATGAGGATTAATCCCTCTTGCAGACAAGAGTGATCTCCCTAGTATTCTACGAATAGCTAGAAACAAACATCCATTTGTAAATCGTTTTCTCTAGATTAGTTGCAATTGAGAATTATTATAAACAAAGAAAGAGGACATGCCCCTACCTTGGAATCCAACGTTCGATGCAGTCTTTTATCCAGTCGCTCCAAAGAGGCTTCTCCAGTAAGTAGAACCTACAATCAAAGTCAGACAAAAGAATCAAAGCACTTGCAACATATAATAATTAAGAAGAGCTAATCCAACTTAGTGATCAAGGAGTCTAAGTATTTATTTTATTCAACAAGAACAAGAAAAACTCAATGAGAAAAAGAGATCCATATGTATTATCTCAAATGAAAAGAGCAACTTTACAACCTGATGCCTTGATGTCGTACAAGTTTCTCTTGGGGTCCTGAACAATCGTTCCTCCTTCAGTTTGACTAGTCTTCCTCTCTTTGAACTAGCATGGAGTTATGGACATAAGGATGTGGTCATTATCATGCCAACAACAACTAGTGTAGAGAGTATGCTCTCTTGAGAATTTCTTCAGCAACTAACATCTATGTCTACAATCTACCCTTGAGAATGAAACATGAGCTCAATTTATAGGGAAATGGAGGTAGTTTTAGTTCCATGAAGAGGGGATGGATTCCTCTCATGAAGGGATTTGAGCTCCATAGACCAAGGGATAAGCTCCATGAGTGGAGGGATAAATCTCGAACTGATCGTGCTTCCATAAGCTTCGAGTTGGGAGAATATTCGACCAGCTGGGCTTCTAGAATTTACTTTTTCCTTTATTTGAATTTTTACAGGGTTCCGGAGGTTTTATTAGCATAATGTGCGGGAGCTGTTGCAGGATATAGAACAAGTATCTGCGAACCCGCAGGAAAAGGCTAGGAAAAGTGTAGAATTAGACTTTTAAGGGTTTTAATGAGCTTTTCTCCAATTCCAAGACTTGTTTTAGGAACATTAAGGTTTTTTAATTCTAAGGGAGCGTGATATAGGTAGTGATAGACCTATACAGACAATCAAATGTCATGGTGACAAAATAACGTGTAACACCCATCGTCATCGCATATCACACTTCGGCGAATTTAACACTTACCTCTGCACTTATTCATTAAAACTTGAGATTTGCAATTTGCGATTGGACCCCAATGCATCGCATATCGCACTTCGGCGATTATAACTCAAACCCTTTGCACCTAACTTTTAAAACTTGTGATGTGTGGTATGTGGGCCACAGCCACGTCATCTTGCCATGTCACTGCCATGTCATCATAGATCAACTATGATCTGTGGAGTCAGGGCCACATCATCTCCCACATCATCTTGCCACGTCACCTTCCCATGTCACTGCCAGGTCACTTCCACGTCATCTTGCCACGCCAGCGGCATATCACACTTTGGTGATTTTAACATTTACCTCCTATGCCTATCCTTTGAAACTTGCGATTTACGATTTAATCTCCACTGTCCATCTCTCTGATTCAATTTTGAGCTTTGATCCTGACCACTTATTTTCCCCTTTGCGCCTACTCCAAAACCCTTAAGTTATTTTAAGGAAAATACACAATTTCTCCACTTTCTCTGATTTAAAAGTAAAGGGCCTGGGCTCCAACTATCACCACGTAATTTCCTTTATCAAAAACTAAAACCACTTGCGGGGGCACTTAAGGGGTTTTTTGGAATTTTAAGAGAGTGTTCCCACAGTTAATGTTAACCTTTGATTTGCGGGTGAGAAGATTTAACGAGACTGCTTGCAGGGGCACTCCTTGGTATAAATCTCATGCAATTTATGCTCCTAGGTTGTCGTTGGATCTGGGCACAATGAATATGAGCATTCGCTATACTCGAACTTGGAAGAATGATAATCTTGTTTAATTTTAACTTCAAGACATATTAGCATTAAGCGACATTCTGTAGCGCTAGTCTCTCCTGAGCTTGCGAATGAGCCCGAATCGACCCTGACCGGTGTGTAATGTTATGAATGTGCCCCTCAGTCTAGATATTAAAATTTTTTGAATGCAAATAAGCCCCACTTGACCCCTCTTGCACACTTTTCTCTTTGATGTTCCTCTGGCTTAGATTACTCCTCCAATGCTGTTGTTTCCTTGATTTTGGTTCTGGTGCACAAGTGATGACGAATCCTCGTTGATATTGTGGTTATCCTTTCGAGCATATTACATGTATTCTTTAAATTTTAAGAATTGTTCCTCAATAACCTTTAATTTCTCGGAAACTCTCTTGACTTTTAGTTGAGTCGAATTAGGCTACAACATTTGGCTCCAATTGGGGACAACATTTTGGTAACAAAGTGCTGAGAACTTGTAGATCAGTAGCGTTTATTGGGCATGGAGTCAAGGATCACTTGTAGATCAATAGAATTTATTGGGCATGGAGTCAAAGAGAACTTGTAGATCAACAAACTTTATTGGGCATGGAGCCAATCCCAAATGGGAGATGATCCAGTATGACAACCTCTACAAACCTGCTACACTTTGGACTCCTTCCTTTATTCTTAAACTAAAAATACTGAAATGAAAATAATACAACTAAAAATTCTCAACTTCTTAGCTTATTTATGCACAAATCCTATCTATATACATTGGTGAGCTTAATTAGCTGAAGCTAGCCTTCCAATGGCACCAACCAAACGTCTGTGTGTTAGAATTAATGCCCTCATACTGTGGAAATTTGAAAATCAAAACAAGGATGTACAATGAAAATTTTCCATATACAGAGCTTTGCACATACCCTTGCATAAATTCTTGTTGCTGACAAAAGAAAGTTGTCATATAGTCAGCCACTGGATCATAGAACTGATGAGACAAATTTTCGGCTACCTCTTTTTCTTGAACATCTTCCTGATGTATACTTATTTGAACAGAGAAAATTCCTTCTCTGTTTGATTCCTCAATTTGAGGTTGTATGTGAGAATATTGATTGTTGTTTTCTATTGATAACCACTTGGGCCGGAAAGATAAATATAAGGTTTGTTCCTCATAATGCTGGCGTTCTTCATATAATGCCAATTCTTGACAAAAATTTTCCCCCTCCTGCGAACACACCTGAGAAGCTCCACTAGTTTCTCCTCTATTCACAAAATAATTAAAATTATGAAAATTGTAATGATCTTCCAGGATTTCAGTGTGTAGTTCAGTTTTTGCAATGAATTTTTGACTAGAATCCTCAAAATGCTTGAATTCTTGTGTTTCAGCAATGCAAGAATTCCCTGACCCCTTTTGAAAATCCTAGTTCATCTCTGAATTTGCATTCTCTTGTAAAGTAATTCCAATGTTTTCTTGACAGGCCCTCTTGTATTCAACATGACTTGTTCTTTTAACATGACAGGAGAAATTTCTACAAGCCCACACATTATCTTCGATATCCTATGCATAAAGAAACATCAGCTCTAGAGTGAAAGGCTTTCTCTCCTTGAATTAAAAAGCCAAGACAAAAAAAAGACTCCTCAAATAGTAAACCATAGCTGCCAAGTCAGGAGGCTGAATCTCTTTTGGCATGTTGAAATAATTTTTTTGAAACTTCCTATTAAACTCAACGACTGATTCATTTCTCTGCCTCTGGATATAATATAATTCCAAAAGGTGTTTTTCATATGACTTATTCTCGCCCCAATATCTAAGAAATATATCTTGAAAACCTTTCCAGGAACTAATTGAACTTTCTTCCGAACACTGGAACCATTGCTGAGCACCCTACTTTAATGAATGAAAAAACATCCTTAAAGCCACGTATTCATAAATAATTTGAAATTGTCTAGAAAGTACTCAAATTCCAAGATATGTTGATTAACTAAAATATCTTCCTCCTCTCCAGAAAATCTTGGCAAAAATTTGAATCCTTTTGAAGGATATTGACGGAGGAGTGTGGGCAGCACCAAGGGTTTGAAAATCACCTTGGTTCCGAGATGGAAAGAAGCATATTCCTTATGAGGTAGAATGTTATCATCCAAAGATGATGAATCCTCACCTTTATGCCCAGACTATGATAGATTACCTTTAGGAATAGTAATGCAATAGTCATCTCTCCTTTCATATTTAGGAGATAAAGTTGTGTCAAGATCAATAATACAATTGGAAGAAAAATATTCTTTCTCCAAAAAGAATGTACATTTTAGGCCTTATAATATTCTGAGAAAATAAAGCAGGAAACAATATTATTTTTATGTAAGTGAAAATTAACCACCAAATTGATAGTGAAAAATAAAACTTCCTTTAAAATATTCAAACTCTGATATCTGTATTTTCCAAGGTGCATTTTCATTTTCTTGCTCGCAGAATTCCTCATCTAATGAAACCTTCATCAATGGAGTTGCCAGGTGAATAATACAAAACCAAATTTGTATCTAAATCTTGTTCACCATCAAGAAATAGATCTCAATACCCAGGGAAAAATAACTTCGTGCCTTCGGTCCCCGAAAATGACACCAGAAAAAGTTGTATCTCAAGAGACAATCCCTCAATTGTGAAAGGAATCAGTGCTTAAGAAATTTTAAAAGCATGTCACAAAAATGATTTTATCATTAGGTCTTTATTCTATTCCTCTGGAAACTAGTTTTCTAAAACCCTTAATGATTTGGAATAATAAAAGATTTCATAATTCCATTCACTGCTGGTATGTGAATGAAAAGAAGAACTGTAGGGGAAACTCAAAGTAATATGATGAAAACACAAAATCTACCACTTTTAAGTTTCAGAGGAAATTCATGGAGAGAGATGAAACTCAAAATAATATGCTGTAAACATAGAATCTATTACTTTAAAGTTTCATCAGGATTTTGTGAAGAGAGGGGAAACTCAAAATAATCTGCTGAAAACACAGAATCTATTACTTTTAAGTTTTAGAGAGAATTTGTGAGGGGAGAAGAGATGGAGTGAAGGAGCGTAAATTAAGGTTATTTAACTCTTACTCATAGATGTAATTAAGATACCAACTGGTACATTAATTCACTTCATTCAAAGAATAAGGGACACAAATTGGCACAAGAAACATGAATCACCATCAATAGTCACAGGAAAATTACTTCTTCTTTCATTTACCCATCAAAAAAAGAAGCATAAAATGTAATCCCCCAAGAGGTCCAGAACTCTGAACCTCGTTTCTTTCTTTCTATCTACTTAAATACGTACCAAAACTTTTTGTGACTGCTCAAGCTTCTTGAAACTCCTAAATTTCCTAAACTGTTAAACTACTTATTACATTGCAATCAAGGACACCATTGTAACTTCGATCTTAACAAAGAAAACAAATTACACTTGGAATATAATCCTTTTGCTGAGCCTGATTTGTTGCTGACGTGTCTCCTTTTGTTTCAACTGTGATGTCCTAATAGTTTGCATAAATGCATCTCCACCTCACTCTACCCATGCTTTTTCATTTAGAACGCTGTCATCATGTCACCTGCTACCCAACTCTGCCTCTTATGCGCATGCCTACTGTGTTTAGTCTTCTCTTCTCCTTTGCTCTGCGTCAGATCACTTACCAGAGTCTCTTTGCTCGCATTCAAAATTTCTTCCATTATCAAGGCGTTTCACTGTCTTTACGTTATAATAATCCTTTCTTCCTCTGTTGCGATTTAAGACAAGAAATGCCTTACCTCCAGATTTGAAAACCTTTGGAGTTCACTTCTGAAACCACAACTCATCCACTCAACATCACACTTTGCGTGTCGTTGTTTTTAACTTTTATTTAGCACTTAAACTTTAAAACTTGCAATGTGCGATATGCAATTGGGTCCCACTGTCATCCCATATCACACTTCGGTGAATTTAACACTTACCTCTGCACTTATTCATTAAAACTTTTGATTTACGATTTGCGATCGGGCCCCACTGCATCACATATCACACTTCAGCGATAATAACTCAAACCCTTTGCACTTAACTTTTAAAACTTTCGATGTCCAGTATGCGGGCCAGGGCCACATCATTTACCACGTTATCTTGCCACATCATTGCCATGTCACTGCCACGTCATCATAAATCAGCTACAATCTGTGGGGTCGGGGCCATGTCATCTGCCAAATCACCTTGCCACGTCATTGCCACGTCATGTTTCCATGCCATCGCATATCGCACTTCGGCGATTTTAACATTTACCTGCCACGCCTATCCTTTGAAACTTGCGATTTGCGATTTAGTCTCCGTCTTCCATTTCTCTGCTTCAATTCTGCACTTTGATCCTGACCTCCTATTTTCCCCTTTGTGTCTCCTCCAAAACCCTTAATTTCTTTTAAGGAAAATATGCCATATCTCTTATTTCTCTGATTTAAAAGTAAAGGGCATGGGCTCCGACTATCACCACGTAATGTCCTTTATCAAAACCTAAAATCACTTGTAGAAATTATATGCACTAAGCATGCATATGTCCAAGATCCACCTGATCTCACACTATTTAAGTTTATGCAAGATACTGAATCTATTCCACTTGGTAATCTTTTTCGGAAAATTTAATTGCACACACATGTGAAGCATAAACAAAAATTATCAATCGCACATAACACAGTTTTTAACCGGGAAATCCTGAAGCTGAAAACCCAAACTATATATTATGTAACATGGAGATCATATGACAATTTCATACAAACATACAAAACTTATCACAAGCTCTTAGTACAGTACAATCGTCATACACTAATCAGGCCCAATCTTGCAAATCCATGCACCGATCTTTGCCACCTGCTAGCCTGCCTCCACTGTGCAATCTTTGCTGAAGAATAGCTCTGAATGAATTCGAATTACTCTTGGATTGACAGTGCAATCCTCATTGGAATCTCCACTGTGTGTTGGATGCAATCAATGCATCACTAATAGTCACAACAGATAGTCTATCTTGCCCTTTCACCTATCTCTCCACTGGTCTCCACTGAAACTGCCATGCACTGTAGTTAACTGATGTATTGTTTAGTTGATTAATGAGTTATTATTGTGAATTAATTAAATAATTAATTCAATCCACTCTCACTAGTGTATCAATCAGTTAGACTAGATACAACTAGCTCAAATGAGTCTACCTGAGTTAAACTAAATACAACTCCATAACTACTTATTCCAACTATGTCATAAATTTTCCACTTGAGTTCTAACTAAGTCCTCCATGCAATAGCTCTAGTAAACCCTTAGGAATAGCGTAATTCATTTTGTAATTTGCTGTGCCACATCTGTGCACTGAACTGAAGTGCTCCAAGAGAATAAGTTGTTGTTTAGAGTCTGATTATTATTGAGAGCTAATAATAATTGACATGCATCTATTTTTAGATTGACGATCTATAAATAGACTTCGCCCAATATTCTAAAAATAGAATTTCATCTATTTTTCCAACTTGATCAACCATCCACAAATAGCATCCTGCAACTTCTGAAATATGATCGACATGTCTAAAAATAGATATAGTCTAAAAATAGACTTGCGCCAAAAATAGCCTGTGGGCCCACTTAGTGAAGGTGACTCTTTTCACTAAGCTCATCATCTTGTTGAATCTCAACACTCCCTCTCAACAAGATAGGATTATCCTTCACCCTGATCCTGCCTCTATGGTATTCGAATTTTCTCCTGGTGAGTGCCTTCGTCAGAATATCTGCATCTTGATCCTTTGTAGGAATGTACTGAAGCAACATGATCTTCCGCTGCACAAAATATATGATATGATGATACCAAATATCAATATGTTTAGATCTATCATGAAACACAAGATTAACTGAGAGTTTAATGCAACTTTGATTATCACAATGAATCACCGTGGGATCTAAATGTGAACCGAACAAACCGACCAGAATCTTCCTCATCCAGATAGCCTCACATGCAGCTAAACTTGCTGCCATGTATTTTTCTTCTGCTGAACTGAGTGCCACAGATCTTTGTTTCCTACTGTACATGGAAACTACCATAGATCTGATACTGAAAATCCCTCCTGATGTGCTCTTTCTGTCTGTTGGGCTTCCTGCCCAATCTGCATCCGTGAAGCCATGAAAATTTTCTTCATCCATCTGTCTGTACCATAAACCATACTCAGATGTTCCCCTGAGATATCTCAGGACATGCTTGCCTGCCTTCCAAAAGAGCTTGGTAGGCTTAACCATTTCTTTTGAAAGCTGGTTCACCACATAGCATATGTCCGGTCTTGTATTGACTAAATACATGAACGAACCCACCAACTGTCGATAAACAGTGGCATCCAGTACCTCTGCAGATGTAGCATCCTCTTTCTTCCAATTTCCTGGAAGAGGAGTGTCGATAGGCTTGCAGCCTTGCATGTGAAACTTCTCCAGTATCTCCTGGGCATACTTGCCTTGAGACACAAATAGTTCACCTTCCCACTGCCATATTTCCAATCCAAGGAAATAATGAAGGAGGCCCAAATCCTTCATCTCAAACTCCTTTGCAAGATCAACCTTGCATGAGTGTATCAACTTCTCATCACCTGTTAGTATCAAATCATCAACATAAAGTACAATGATCAAAATCTTACCCTCAACCACAATCTGGTACAGGTTTGCATCCGCCTCACTCTTAGTGAAGTCAAGTCCAGTGAAATAGCTGTCGATCTGAGTGTACCAAGCACGGGGTGCTTGTTTCAGCCCATACAACGCTCTTTTGAGCCTACACACATGCGACTCGCTGCTGAAGATCTCAAATCCTTCAAGCTGCTCAATGTACACCTCTTCCTCAATGATCCCTTTAAGGAACACAATCTTCACATCGATATGATGAATGTGCCAACCCATCTGTGCTGAGAGAGAAAGGATGGTCCGTATGGAAGAATATTGTGTGACAGGTGCAAAGGTTTCTTCATAGTCAATCCCCTCAATATGTGAGAAGCCCTGGGCAACAAATATTGCCTTATACTTCTTGACGCTCCCATCAGTAGCTTGCTTTACCTTGTAGATCCATCTTGATCCTACAACTGATTTCCCCACCAGACTTGGAACAACCTCCCAAGCACTGTTTCTGACAATGGAGTCATACTCCTCCACCATGGCATCTACCCATGTGGTCTCCTGTGCTGCTTCTTCAAAAGAAGATGGCTCTATCACAATACACTTGCTCATAAGAGCCATGTATCTAGTATATCGGTCAGGTGACTGTCTCTGTCTGCGCTGTGATGTAGGAACTCCTACATTTTGTGTCGCATCCACCTTTAGTCTCTCAGCTTCTATGGTATGCTTCCTGCCTTGTCTGATGTTTGGTTCTGCATGACTGGACTCCTCCACTCCATGAATCTCCTCCTGTGGTTGATCCACATCCAGAGGCTCATCTTTGGGAACAAGAAGTTCCTCTTCCGCATGCAAGTGTAGCTCCCTCTCAAGCGACAAATTCATGGCTTTCACCTCATTGAATTTTATATCCTGTCGCATAACAGTCATCCGATTGTTTGTAAAATACACGCGATAGTTATGGGGTGTTTCTGTGTACCCCAAAAATATCCCAACTTCTGTAGTTGGCTCCAGCTTCTTCCTGGCGTCCTTCGTCACATGAATGTAAACAGGTGAGCCAAAAATATTCAAATGAAAAATATCAAGCTTCTTACCAGTAAAAGCTTCGTCGGGTGTACTCATGCCAAGTACTCTATGAGGACAACGGTTTTGCACATAAACCGCAGTGTTGCATGCTTCTGCCCACAAGTGCATCGGTAGGCCCTGATCATGCAACATCGCTCGTGCAGCACCCACGATCGTTCTGTTATTTCTCTCCGTGACCCCATTCTGCTGTGGGTTATGAGGTGCTATGAGTTCTCTTTGAATTCCTTCTTTGCTACAGAAGTCTTTGAATTCGCCCGAGATGTATTCACCACCATTATCGCTCCGTAGAGCTTTCACCTGCTTCCCCGACTCCTTCTCAACCAATTCCTTGAACTCACAAAACTTTGAGAACGTTTCACTCTTCTTCTGCATGAAGAAGATCCAACATCTACGAGAAAGGTCATCAAAAAATATCACATAATACCTGTGTTTTTCTATTGAAGCAACCGAGAATGGTCCACACATGTCTGTGTGAATTCTCTCCAGGATCACCGAAGCACGACTCTCCGTCTCATGAAAGGTGGTCTTCACAAACTTACCCATTGTACATCCTTTGCACTGATTTGACTGCGCAAGATTACCCTTGGGAAGTCCAGTAGAAATTTGCTGCAAAATTTTCAAAGCGCCATGGTGAAGATGGCCCAATCTCTTGTGCCATAATTCGCCCTCATCCCGGCTCACCACTTCTTCTACTTTGCCCACCATTGCAGTGCAGCCATCTACCTCCAGCTTTTAGAGATTCTTAATTCAAACCCCTATCTTCTTGATTTGACCCATTTTTTTATGTCGAAGGAAATATTTTCCCTCACTGAAATCAACATCATAACCCCTGTATTACAGCATTGCGACTGAGACCAAGTTCTTCTTCAGACCTGGAACATGCATGACATTCTTCAACAAGAATGGATTACTAGATGCCCTCTCAAAGGTAATGGTCCCAATGCTAGTTGCACTGTACCGACCATCGTCACCCATCTCTATATGCATCTGGAGGTCCTTCTCCTCCAAGTCACTAAACAACTCTTTGTCTCCTGTCATATGGAAAGACACACTACTGTCAAGATACCACACCAATCCCATGCAGCTTGAAACCAAGCATGCGATCAAGGAAAAATCAAGTTCAAATTGTGAGGCTAAGGCCTCTCTAGCTACAGATCCAGCAGCCTGGTTATTCTTCTTCTTCTTTGGACAGTTAGTGGCGAAATTTCCATGCTCGTGACAGTGAAAACACTTCACTTTGGACAAGTCCTGCTTATTGGCTTTCACACTGGATTTAGAAGGATTTTTCTTTCCCTTCCCTTTCCTTGCTTTGGCAGCCAAAGCGCAATTCTCTTCATCTTCATTCTTCGATGAAGATCCATCCCTAGTACCCCGCCTTATCTCCTCCTGCACAAGATCCGACCAAAGTCGCTCCCATCTTGGCAGTTTCTCCCATCCATTGACAGAGTTTTCGTAGCTATGCCAACTCTTCGAGAGCCCAAGGAGAGCCAAGCTCACCAAGTATTCTTCATCAATAGTAACCCCCACACTTCCCAGCTCATCCTTGCAGTGGACAAACTTCGTGAGGTATTTTAGAATACTGTCGCCTTTCTCCATTTTTATTTTTCTGAGCTTGTCTTTAAGCGCCAACTTCCTTTGGTCACTTCTGCTTTGGAAAAAATCTGTCAAAGCCTTCCACATTAAGAATGGAGTGGCTTTCCTGTGAAGGCTGGACACAATGTGGTCCTTCACACCTTCCAACAGAATCCTCCTCGTCTTTGCAGTCTTCTTTTTCCATGCATCAAGTAATGCAACATCACTAGATCCTGGCTTAGGAACATCGCCATCGATGAAATCCTTCAGCCCATTATCCTCTAGCACCGCCTCCATCCTATCCTTCCAGGCTATGTAATTCGAGCTCCCATCAAGGGCATGCTCCAATCTCAACCCGTTGAAAGACATTTCAATATATACTCAATTTCTGCACCAAGAATCTTCTGTAGCAAATTTGAATTGTCCACCAACACAAACTCACTTCATAATTGCAATATTCAATAAAAAATGCTCTGATACCATGTAGAAATTATATGCACTAAGCATGCATATTTCAAAGATACACTTGATATCACACTATTTAAATTTATGCAAGATACTGAATCTATTCCAATTGTTAATCTTTTGCGGAAAATTTAATTGCACACACATGTGAAGCATAAACAAAAATTATCAATCGCAAATAACACAGTTTTTAACCGAGAAAACCTGAAGCTGAAAACCCCAACTATATATTATGTAACATGGAGATAATATGACAATATCATACAAATATACAAAGCTTATCACAAGCTCTCTGTACAGTACAATCGTCATACACTAATTAGGCCCAATCTTGCAAATCCATGCACCGATCTTTGCCACCTGCTAGCCTGCCTCCACTGCGCAATCTCTATTGAAGAATAGCTCTGAATGAATTTGAATTACTCTTGGATTTACTACGCAATCCTCATTGGCATCTCCACTGTGTGTTGGATGCAATCAATGCATCACTAATAGTCACAACAGATAGTCTATCTTGCCCTTTCACCTATCTCTCCATTGGTCTCCACTGAAACTGCCATGCACTGTAGTTAGCTGATGTATTTTTCAGTTGATTAATGAGTTATTATTTATGAATTAATTAAATAATTAATTCACTCCACTCTCACTAGTGTATCAATCAGTTAGAGTAGATACAACTAGCTCAACTGAGTCTAACTGAGTTAAACTAAATACAACTCCATAACTACTTCTTCCAACTGTGTCATAACTCTGCCACTTGAGTTCTAACTGAGTCCTCCATGCAATAAATCCAGTAAAACCTCAGTAATAGTGTAATTCCTTCTGTCAGCTGCTGTGCCACATCTGTGCACTGAACTGAAGTGCTCCAAGAGAATAAGTTGTTGTTTAGAGTCTGATTATTATTAAGAGCTAATAATAATCGACATGCATCTATTTTTAGATTGATGATCTATAAATAAACTTCGCCCAATATTCTAAAAATATAATTTCATATATTTTTCCAACTTGATCAACCATCCACAAATAACATCCTGCAACTTCTGAAATATGATTGACTTGTCTAAAAATAGACATAGTCTAAAAATAGACTTGCGCCAAAAATAGCCTGCGGGCCCACTTAGTGAAGGCGAATCTTTTCACTAAGCTCATCATCTTGTTGAATCTCAACATCACTTGTGGGGGTACTTAAGTAGTTTTTTGGAATTTGAAGAGAGTGTTCCTGCAGTTAATTTCAACCGTCAATTTGTGGGTGAGCAGATTTAACGAGACTGGTTGTGGGGGCACTCCTTGGTATAAATCTCGTGCAATTTGTGCTCCCGGGTTGATGTTGGATCTGGGCGCAATGAATAAGAGCCTTTTCTATACTTGAACTTGGAAGAATGATAATCTTGTTTAATTTTAACTTCAAGACATTAAATGACATTCAGTAGTGCTAGTCTCTCTTGAGCTTGCGAATGAGCTCGAATCAACCCTGACCGGAGTGTAATGTTCTAAATGTGCCCCTTGGTCTGGCTCTTGAACTATTCTGCATGCGTATAAGCCCAACTTGAACCCTCCTGCATGATTTTCTCTTTGATGTTCCTCTGGCTTAGAATACATCTCCATTGATGCTGCTTCCTTGATTTTGGTTCTCGTGCACATGTGATGACGAATCCTTGTTAAGCTTGTGGTTATCCTTTCGAGTATATTACAGGTCTTCTTGAAATTTTAAAAACTACTCCTCAATAGCCTTGAATTGCTCTGAACCTCTCTTGACTTTTAGCTAAGTCGAATTGGAAAATAAACAAGAGTTGAATTCAAGACAAAGGAACATTCCATGTCAAAACCATTAGAATTGGTACACAATGATCTATGTCAACTGATGAAGACTAAAGTACTAGATGGTGAAAAATGCTTCATGTTAATGAATGACGATTATACCAGGATGGCAACAATCAAATTTTTGAAGAAAATGTCCAAAGTGCTTGAATGTTTAAGAATCTACAAGAAAATGGTTGAAAATGAAACTGATATGAAGAGAAAATGTTTGAGATTAGATAACGAAGGAGAATTTACATCCAAAAAATTTCAACACTTCTGTGAGGAACATGGAATAAAGAGACAATTCTTAGTAGCTAGGACACCACAACAAAATGGATTCGTCGAAAGGAAAAATATAATAGTAGAAGAAATGGCCAGAACAATGCTCAATGATTGAAAATTGGACAAAACATTTTGGGTTCAGGAAGTTGATATAACAGTGTACAGTTTGAACAAAGGATTTCTTATAAGCAACTGTGATAAGAATCCATATGAACTATGGAGGGGAAGAATAAAAAATGTCACAAATTTTCAAGGCCTTGGAAGCAAATGCTTCATTAAAAGGGAAGACTAGAAGGCAGGAAAATTTGACTTTCAGGTAGATGAAGGAGTTTTTGTTGGTTACTCATGCAAAAGTGAAACATACATATATCATAGTAAGGGACTCAACTAGATAGTTGAAAGCATCAATGCAAAGTTTGATGAATATCATGGAACAAATATTGAACAAAGAAGATCATATTTAGGCGAAAGAGACACAAGAGGAAAAACTAGAAAAAGTCAAAGAGGAAGCCTTAGAGCAAGTGCAATAAAAAGAGGAAACAACAACCAAAGAGGAAGAGACAAAAAATGAACAATAAGAACGTTATAATACTCCCAAGAAATGGTGTCAAAAGAACCATTCTTTAGAACAAATATTTAGCGACATCAAAAAAGGCATAGGAAACAAAAAAAAAACACAACTACACACACCAGAACAAGCCTATCTTAGCCACACATGAGCCTAAAAACTCTAAAGAAGCTAGTCATGATGAATATTGGGTTGCAAATATGAATGGATAATTGGATCAAATTAAAAGAAATGGCACATGGGAATTGTGTTGGGTCCTCTATTTTGGGGAAATAAGGAACTTGGATGAAAATATAGAAGGCTGACGACATTTTTTAGAGATAGCTGTTGGGAAGCTACGAGGGAGACAACCGGAAAGGAGGAAGGAACCTGTTGAGATCTAATAGTTGCTGAGGAATGAAAAAATAAGGCAGCCACACCTGAGCAGAAAATAATATGGACAACCCAGCAATAGAAGAAGTTGAACAAGGAATAAGGCGAAGCCTTCAAGGGAGAACTGGTAGTAAAAGCAGGTGCAGAAATATAAAGAAGTACGAGCGGAAATGGAGGAGGGGGGAGAGTACTTGTTGGGCGGCTTAATTGTCGGATTAAACCTCTCAGTATTAATTATCAATCCGGGAGTCGTAAACACGAGTTTTACTACGTATTGGCTCAGCTTAATGGTCAGAGTATAAATATATTCCTTTGTAATGATAAATTGGGTACTGGAATGAAACACGCAATTGCTGGCAAATAAACAATCTTAAAAAGGAGACCTACTTAACCAATTTCATTCACTACAAACTCCATACTGCAATTAAACTATAAGGAAATTCAAGGCAATCCTCAATCATTCTCGCACTCGAATTCTTCTTTTTAAATATTCTATGATATCTTGAAAAAACTAATCTATTAACTCTTCTCACTAACTTGAAACTAACACTTGAAATTAATCTTGAAATAATAAAAAAGACAGACACATTATTCTAATGATAACTCACACATTAAACTAACTAAAAATACTTTTCATAATAAATTCAAGATTCAAATTAACAAAGGAAAATTCTATCTATTGAAAGAAAACTACTCTGCTCCATGTAAAAATAACACTTAAAATATCTTATTAAAAATTGCATTATAAATAATCTATGATAAACCTTCTATTTAAAGATTTTAATCTAGGTGAAACAAATTATTCAAAAACAAACCTACTTCAAAATCAAATCATCACACTGCATTTAAACTTGATATCTCTACCTAATCAAATCCACACTCAAACTTGCTCACATAAGGAAATGATTACACTATAAAAAAAATAAAGAATATAATTAAAAAGAGGTCTAAAACAAAACAAATTCTAATTAAAAGAGATCTAATTATTGAGTGTAAACAAATCAAATGCGCATTTAAATCCTACAAACATTCAAAGAAATTAGATAATGCAAACCATGATTTAATATTTTAAATGGGCAATGTTAACATATTCAAATTCAAAGCATCTACAATCTTTTCTAATTCCATATTTAAACGCAAAAATTGGATGCTCCCATTACATTCGATTTTAACAATAGGAATAGAGTATAACACTATGTAAAAACTTAGATTATGTAATGAGTCCAAGTTTACAATAATTCTCCTGTCCATTAATTTGCACGTTGCAAAGATGACTAAAATGCTTGAAATTGAACCATGTTTACAACAAATTCACACAAAACCAGAAATAGAAAAATATGCTATGAAATCACTCACACATCTAATTATCTTACGCTGATTGATCAAGCTTAGCTCCAGAGGTGGTGGGCCCTCCCATGCCTAGAGTAAGCTGAATTATTGCAGTGGGGGAAATATTTTTAAAACATCAAAGACTGGAATGCGCAGTTAACCATGGCACAGATGCTACTGCTCAAAACAACAACTTGAACACGATTTATAAAAGTATTTAAAATATCCTTTGGAAATCGATTTATAAAATTCACTGGCAAAATGATTCTAGTTTTTACACAGCAGTCCCTATCCCCATTACACTCTGCAAATTCGTTGTCAGTTCTACATCTCCAAAATTCCGCTTTAAATCTGAGAAATTCCACACCTCTAATTGATGGGCTATCTCCTAATTACATCTATGCGCCCTCTCTACATCTGAGAAAGTCCGATTTCACATATGAGAAATTCCCTCTTGACTAAATGACGGACTCACGAATTACCTCTGCGCACAGTGCTCTCATTTTTATATATAGCAGCAATGCTGCTTCTAATTAAAAATCGATAGTTACAAAAAAAACATAAATTTAAGCTTTTTAGTTAATACGATTTGGGAAAAATCAGAATGAGAATATTTTCTTCCCAATTCAAGTTTGATTTGGGTTGATCCAACATCTAGAAGACTTTGATCATCACGCCTTGCTGGCAGAGGCAACACACATTAGCTGGGGCATCGCACAACTAGAATTGATAGAGAATCAAATTGCAAAGTCTTATACACATGCTCAAGTTTCTTAGTGATACCATAGTCTTGAAGAATATAAATAATTTCAAGGTATAACAAAACGTCATAATCATCACGAAACAACTCTCCCTCAGGATGTGAATCACGTTCACTTCTTGGTGGCCTATGATTCACCCTGACAAGCATGTTCACACCTAGTCGAATTCCTAGCTTGCCAATTGAACAATCTGCAAAAGAAAATCTTGTTGCCTCATTTGCGGACTGACGGATGTGCGCTGTAATGGAGCTCGTTGCAACCTCAATACTAGAGCCTGCCACCGAATGGATCTGGCATTACTCCTAGAGAGATTTTCCAAATCAAAATATTAAGTCCGTTGTTCCTTCAATAAAACAATGCTTGAAATAGTGGCGCCCATACTCGTCTAACAAAGTGTCTTGATTCCCATAAAATCAGTACCTATAAAATGCAACTTTGTTCCTAGATACTCTGATTGCTACTGCTTGGGATCTAATGCTCACCACTGGTGGATTAGAAAAATTATGGAAGTTGATGTCTCTTGCTACGATGTTAGAAGCCTCTACTATGACTGATATTCCTGATTTTGATTCTGATTTGGACAACTTGAATCCGACGGTGTGTAGTATGCATAATTTGAATAGCCCTCATAATTTCCATAATTATTGCCACTCCATGAGCCTCTGTGACCACTAAAGTCTATGATTCGGTACCCTTCTGAGTTCTGATAAACACCAGCATTGTAATAAGTTGTAGTGCTCGGATAATTTGTTGATTCTGTATATGATCTTGCATTCTGAAACGAGTTAATAGGTTGATAAGGAGCACCAGAATTTTGATCATATATAGATGCAGGACCTGTCTCAAGGTAAGGGTTCTGATTGCTTGTAGAAAAGCCAGGACTCGTGGAACTTGCGTGTATGTTGCTACTATGGCAAGTTCTTCCATTATGAAAGTGACTATTCATATGTTTTGTGGATGAGCAAGACCCAATACGTTTACATTCAGAAATGGTTTTTAGTGGAATATTCCCCCGACGATAATTCATTCACGAAGCTGAATCTTGCCAAATGGTTTTTGGGTTATATGAAACATGGTGCTCTGAACAAAACCCATGTCTAGGAATTTAGAGATTCTACTCAATTTGGCCGCAAAATTGATATTTTCACCTACAACAATCTCATGCTCAACTACCCAGTTGCTACTTTTATGCATTTGGTGAATTCGTACTCAGATGCATTCTTGCACCGAACCTTCCTGAAACCAAGAAGGAATTTATTAAAAACACTCATCAAATTAAATAATAATTTTTTTATTATAAATTAATAGCTATTGTTTCTAAATTCCTCTAATTAACAACATAATGGATTAATAATGATTAAAAACACTAGGTACAAGTATGTATTTATTTGATTAAAAACCATGAAAATTCGGACAAAAATGCAGCTCAACAATACTGAAATGATGTTGCAGAGTTGTTTGAGCCACATTGTGTTTTTTGTCTTAGTTAATATGGTTATTTATTGATATCTCATTTTATTTTTATTATGTTGATAGGAGACTCTCGAGTCGAATGTAATGTTATATTGCTGTATGGATTATTAAGAAAATGTATTTTATTGGAATACCTGCGCATTATATGAATGGTTACATGGTTTCATAAAATTTTTAATATGTTTTCATCTATATGGTATTTCTTCTTTCAATAGTCATGATTCATTGAGATTATATTTTTACTTGTTATATTTTGGGTTTCTTTGACTCCCACATCTCTTATGTGATTCCTCCCGATACCAGATTTCAACCCTTATCTCACCAAGGTCACAACATGCCTCAGGTGAGACTCCCTACTTGCCAAGAAGGAGCGGTGTTAGGAGGTCTAGAAGAGAAATAAGGAGAAAAAGTTGGTCCATCAGGAAGAGCAGAGATGATCGTAGTGACTGTGGATCAGGAGGGTGACAGGGACTCAACCCCGCTAGTGGAAATGGAAACTTTTGACGAAATGGGCTACACAGGATCCAAGGAAGGCCTTGATGATGACATGAAATTTTCCATAAGGAGATTGTTTACATAAAATTATGAATCCAATGTAAGAAATGTTTCTCCTCCCCATAGCTGAGGTAGTATCTCCCCCAACCTTCCCTTGGTACTCTATCATAATCCCGATAAATTTTTTTCTAGGTTAATTAAAGTCATAAGAGTTCAGAATGTGCATGCTACCTAAAAAGCTGTTGTTGCTGGTAGTATAAATAGTAATAGTAGTGTGAACCTGCAAGGATCATTGCAGTCCGGGTCGCAAGGATTTATACTCTCACAAGTTCAGTCAAATACGGTGGGATCGTTCACCAGATATCCTGAGTTCTCTGGCAAAGGGAACAATGGTGTAGTGTAGCTTTGGTATCTATGCGAAGCCATATCGAGGGCCCACCAAACACCAGATGTTGTAAAGTTAATTGGATTACAAACCAATCTCAGAGAAAGATAGTTTATATGGTTCATTAAGTGTTTGAAACTACACCAGAATCCAACGGTAGATGATTTTAAGCAAGAATTTCTGTAGGAATTTAAACTTCCTTAGAAAAACCAGCAGGGGCTGTATGAGTTATGAGAAATCAAGCAGCGGGAAGGAGAGACTTCTTGGGAGATAATGCATAGATTCAAGGATGAGATTGGAAAGATAAGCTACCAGAGAGATCCAAATCATAAACGAGACTGGTTCATTAAAGCACTATTTCCCCTTACTTGCAAACCGTTTACTCAATAGAAAATTGATACATTGTAAGACAACTTGGAGCAAGAAACTCATATTGAGGCTATTGTGGGATAACCAAATGAGTACTGGAAGGGGGGGAGAAATGCCTCATGACCCATCCATATTAGGTTTGCAACATAAAATTGTGAACCTGACAGAAAAGCTAAGGGATATGCAACCAACACGACCTGCAAGACCACATGTATGGTGTACTAATTGTATTGTAGAGGGTCATCTCGCTACGGAGTGATCGAGGTTGTGGGGCAAAAATATTAAAACTACATCAGTGAGACCATCCATATCTACACCCACTATAGGAGTTTCACAGATAAGGATGCAAGGATTATACATAGGGCGCACCCAATTTCATGTTCTTCTAAGTTAGCAAAATTCAACACCAACTAAGTACTGTGAGATATGCAGAGCACATGGGAATCTCCCTTGTATCTGTCCAATTCTACAAAAGCATTCCAACATTCCAAACAATGACTTCTACAAATTCCATGCTTCACCAACTCACCATACTCTTTAGTATAGAGCACTGGATTCCCTAGTTGATCGATTGGACCGATCAACCTACTAAATCAATGAAACTTCTTGAGAACGAGGAGGAAGAGGAATAAGGGGGGAAAGACAGGAGGTAGAGGCCTGGTTCATTGCTATAAATGTGATTAACAAGGGTGCATTGCATGAGATTTTAAACTACCCAGAAGACCCAAGTGCTGTCAGTGCAGGGTTAACAAACATGAAACATAGGACTTCCCAGAGTTGATTGCTAGATGGGAAGAACACAACTACCAAAGGGGAGAAAAATTAATCAATGTAGAGCCAAGGTTTCCATAGGCAACTCCCCTTTAAAATATCAACATAGTCACTCTTGGAGGTAAAAATACTGGAGCTAACGTAGGAGCCATGGAACAACCCAGGATTATAAGATCGACTTCACCAAAGCGCTTGTATATCCATGAACAACATAAGTGGTACTACAAGGAAGCTGCAATTCTTTTAAAAAAATTAACATAAGGCGAGGGGCCACAAGAAGAACAACCAAGATCCATAAAATCTAGGATCCTGGACCCACCACAATTCAATACTCGATCCATATAATAATGGTTCATATATTCCTAAAAACTGTAAACAATGATTATATGCTTGGATAGTTGTGGGAAAGTTTGAAATATTCTATCAAGTATGGAGTGACTGAGAGAGGGATAATTTTTTCCAACCTACCTGAAAGACACTCTAGGAGGGTGCGAAGGAACAAGAATAGAACATGAAGGGAGTTCTATATTGATGCTTATATTGTGGGTTTCCAAACTAAGGATACAATGATAGACTTAGGCTCAAATGTAAATATTTTTCCAAGGAAGACTTGGGAAACCCTGGGAAGGTCTAATCTAGAATTTTCACTAGTTCATATGCGTATGGAAAATCAACATTGCATCCTCCCAATATAATGACTGGAGGATGTAGAAGTAAATATAGTCAGGGAAAATACTTATGCATATTTTGAAGTGATAGGCATTATGGGGGATAAGGATCCCTACAGAGCACTACTTGGGATAGACTGGGATTTTGAGAACTACGTGAAAATTGATTTAAAGAAGGAAATGATGACATTCAAAGTAGAAGGGGTTAGAGTGATCCAACCCTTAGACCCATATCAAGGACCAAGGTTCAAAAAGCTGATAGATGATAGGGAAGAGCCAGAATTGTTGGATCAACTATATCGACTGACAACAAGAATAAGGGAGGACTATATCAACCCAACCATAGAAGGGTCTATCAACTGGCAGAGTATTCAGAGTTTTTAGGTCAGCTCAGAGGCCACTTGGGATGATTGGAAGTAGGGTGGATACGAAATCAACACCAGGTGCTGCACCATTATCCACTGGATCAACTGGATCAACACTAAGGTAGGATAATTCCCTACTTTTAATGGTACAAATTCAGTTAATACTATTATCAATAGATTTGATGCAAATGTTCCTGAAGAACACAAGGTTCCCCTATTGAATTTTTCCTTACAAGAGACACCAGTAAGATGGTGGGTATCTCACCACAACCATATCAGAGAATGGGAGGAGATCAAGACAATGATGAAAGAGAGATTTGGGCATTCGGGGGAGTACCCATAAGTTTTTAGGTGAAGTATAAGGGGGGATCTAATCCTCGACAACACTTGCAAGAATGTGGGGCGAGATGATTTGAGCCTGATATGTTAGTTTTTCTGTGCTAATTACAAGTTCAAAATTAATTTTTTTTTGCTTCTTGTTTGCTTATGGTGCTTTAGTTTCCTTGGTGCAGGTGAGTGTCAAAAAAAGAAATTATCTTGTGTTTTATGTTGAAATTAATGACAAATAAACAACATAAGTAAGAAATGAAAAACAACATAAACATTTACAACAAACCATAAACAAATCCATCAACACAAGTTTTTGATGAAGGAGTTCACCCCTCCTGGGCTACATCTCCTTGGTCCAAATCCAAAGTTTGGGCCTCTTGTATTAGCTAAAATTTGGAAAACGTGATGTGTACATTAATAAATTTCTCCTGAAACCTATTATATTTTCTTTAGAACATACAAATCATCTAAAAATGACTATCCAATTACTGAAAACTGACTCTGGCTGCTCTAGACTTGACCTCCTTCCTGGTGGCCCTCGAATCCCTTGAACTTACCTGTAGAAAAATCACATGTAGAAGTAGTTTTCAACCTCTGAAACATGTGCCATTGTCTCTAGAATGCCCAAATAATCTAATATTGGCTATTCATTTTTCAAAAATGGTTGAATATTTCCTCCATTATGGCAAAAACAAATTTCCTACAATTTCTCCTCCAATTCTGGAATTTCGCTAGATAACTCCGCTAAAATTGGAACCTCCGTCAGATTTGGAGCACCTCCAGAATTTTTGCCAAGTTAAACTGTAATTAGTTGGTTGTTTAATGAATGCTAGGACTGGGATTAAGCGCCTTAAGCGTGCTTAATGGTTTAGCCTTGACGCTAGTCGCGTTGATATGGTTATATGATGGAGGGGCTGACCCCTCCGCGCTCTGCCGGTCTAAAAAAGAAGGTTTAAATAATTTTTAATGCATAAAAATTTAAAGAATAAGGCACACGACCCATTGCTAGGTCACGGTCGTGGCGGGGCAGAGGTTTGGGGTTTAAACCCCGACCCTGCTCCCGAACATTCCTTTTGGCACATATGTTAATAGATATACGCGGCCTTGCATTTTATTAAACCATACAATATTTAATTTAAATACAAACCTTGCCTTTGATATCCCCGTGGCTTTGATATTTAAATATGCAGATCTGTCGACTATGGTTTATATAACGGAATTGACATTACATTTGAACCAATATATATATTGCATCAAACAATTTTTTAATTCCAACATTGGCATTTGGTGTGTGGATTAATAAACTTTGAAATGGTTTTAATTTAAAACTTAATTAATATTTAAATATGATTTATATAAAATATTTATTATATAACATATATATATATATATATCTATCTATATATATAATAAAATCATAAGTAAGTAATTAAGTAATTAAAAAAAAAAACACAATTTCCAACCTTAGATCTATTAGGAAATTTACCCCCACATAGACCAAATTGGCGAATTAAAAAGTGCCACTTGCCACAACCTCATTGGAAGAAACTTGAAGAATATTGCAAAAGATTCTTTTTTGCTGACTGGGCTGCCATATCAACAACCTGTCCAATTTTGCAATTTTTTTAGCTGTTTGAGAAAGCGAAGAATAGGCCATTGTTGTGGAGGTAAATCCCCTTTGCGGACAGAGGCGAACCCTACTAGCCCAGACTGGGTCTAGCAACAATAGTCACACGCTATAGTGCAGGTTCCTAATTGCAAATAAACCAACTAGCGATGAAGGCTTACCTGGAATCCAACGCTGTCGCTTGTAGAGAAAGTAGCACTCCCATTCCTTAGCTCTGGCAGATCACGATCCTCACTATCTCCGTGACCGGACACCTGCACACGCAAGAAACACAACAAACGCAAGCATAAAATCCAGTATACGCAACTATATGTCAGTTAGAGAAGACATAACTCATCATCATAATCAATAACAGGAGTGGAAGCATAACCAATAGTCGTTTATCATTAATCAATCAAAAGGAGGATACAACCTGGCTCTGACGTTGAATTCTCCTTCAGAGGGTCGCCAGTGGAACACGTCTCGAAAAAACCTGTCGGGGATGGGACAAACCTCTCTCTTCAGATGTCTCGACAATAGTCTCCTTGCTTGAATTTGGCCTTAAGGGAATGAATCAAGGCTCTTGCAGCATAAGGCTCTGATGGCTCTTGGGAACTAGCTTGCAAAGGAGATGAGCAAGCTTTTATAGATGGAGGAAGGGGAGTTGGGATCCCTATAATCATGGTATTGGCCCTATCCTCAAGGAATATTCCATGAGAGGTGGCAAACCACTTCCTCTACATGGAGATCCGGAGCCAAACCTCCCAACTCAAATTAGACACCAGTTTATAGATTGGTTAGGACGAAACTTCCGCCATTTATTTTTAAAAAGTACTCCTTAAAATGGCTGGCGCGAGTGTGACTCTGAGACAGAGCACCAATTGGCGTGCCCTCTTTGAATTATTTTCCCCATTGGTGCGGGTACTGAACTGGGTTCCCGCGCCAATGCAAAAAGGGGTGTTTTTAGGGTTTTTCACAAGGAGTTGTCTTCAGGGCAATGAAAGCTCATGTTCAGAGGGATGTCATGAAAATGGTTTCAAGTCATGTCACTACTCACAGGTCACAGAATGAGCCCTCCAATGTGTGGAATGGGGAATTGCAGGGACGGTGACAAATTACTATGTAACAGATGCCCCCTAAAGCATGAGGCCCGAAAGAGAGAGAGGGGTGAAATGCTTTACGAGAGCGTGTCAAACTGAAAACACCGCCGTCAGAAAACCTGCGTAGAGAAGTACAACTGATATCTCAAATACATGATATATATGTGGTATGGGCGCAGCCATCCATAACAGAGTACACAATAAACCAGATCCGAGGCATGGACGCAGCCATCCAGTGAGGATCGATAAATAGACTCAGGTATGGTCATAGCCATCCAATCAGTGAGTCATGTAACTAATCATAATAATCCACACAATCGCAGCCTGGATTATAACAGACAGGGATCTAGGGTCTTGCGTTCCATCTCGACCTGAACAAAGTACAAGTTCAAGCATGCGAATAAGTAAGCTGGAGTCGAACATGCAAGAACATCGTCTGATTACCAGCCAATAATGAAAGCTATTAACAGACGCGAGAGGTACCACCAATGATGACAATGGCCCTCAAGGTACTACAGGTACAATCTATGGCATGTGAATCAATGAGATGGCGTCAAACACCCGTAGAATCACTCGATCGGAGGCCAATGATGAAAACCTCGTGTCGAACGCGAAGAACCTGCCATTGAGGCATGCAGGCTCCAAGGTACCAGAAGGGAGTCTCTAGATCAGCTTCCTGGATAATGAGCTGAAGTCGACAGGAAGTGACCTTGATCGAAGGTGGGCCATAGTATTTCCCACATCATCGACGTGAGACAGAGGAACATAATGTTTTTGTGAATCACGATCATATGAGAATCAGAGGAAGTTTGGTACTTGCAGAGGTCAACTTCTCTTGAACATATAAATGGCACGACAGTGAGTTTGGCAGTATTTGACATCAAAAGATCAAAGGTCATGATGATGAGGAAAAGAGTAGATGAGAGGTCAAAAGGGATCACCCAAACCCACGGAGGCAAGTGGAAAAACGAGATGAGATGTCCCCAACCCGACACGAATGCGGACAAGTGCCATGTTCAAGAGCAACATACTGCCGACACGACAAGGATTTGGTTCCATTTTCCCCACCATTCCTGGTGAGTACCTCTTTATTTTTACACAAGCTTGAAGAGGATACCATATTCTTGCTATATAAGTCCATCCTAGTACATTTAACGAGCCCTAGGAAGGAGGAACTCGAATAGCATCATTACGACTAAATCATGATGTCCAATGTTATCAGGGTTTAACGAGTCTGACAAAGGAAGAACTCGACGTCTTTTCATGTTTAGAGAGTTTGAAAAGAAAGAAAAAAAGTAAACTCCAACGGTCCCTTTTCGTAAATAGTCTCCCAGACCCGAAAAGGTAGAAAACAAAATCCGAGAGAACCTCCTAGTCGCGATAGGCTAGGGTATTCCTTTTTCGTAAATAATCTATCCCAGCCCGAAAAAGGGGTAAACGTATACTGGGTAGATGTCGTTTCGTGACCACTTTAACGAGATCGAAACGACAAGGGCCTCGGCCATATTTTCATGTTTATAGAGTCAGAAAAGAGCTGAAAGATGACTCCAAAATGAATTTTTCGTGTATTTACCGAGTCCGAAAAAGTATAAAATACAACTTGTGTCACCGTTTAAGTTGCGCAAAAACCTGTTGCTGCACATAAAGGCAAGTGTAAAATCCATTTTCGACAAAATATATTAAAATATTAATAAAAAATGACTTTTAAAACCTATTTAGATTTCAAAAAGTTATAAATAAGTCTCAAATGGTAAAAACAAAATTACTTTTACTATTTACCTCATTGGAGAGCAACAATGGTTCATTTGTGTGCAAACTTCTGACGGCGACTGCGACTGATCCGGGCTACTATTCAGTTCCCCGTTTGTTCCAGGTAAGGGGCGCTTCCTTGAACTCCATTTTGATCCATTTTTTAGAGATTTCCATTACGGATTAGACTTCTGTGGAAATTTTTTAAAATTTTAGGGCTCCGCCCATTGGCGCGGGTATCAGGCACGAAATTGCGCCAATGGCCTCTTGCTTACAAAGGGGCCACGCCAACTGGCGTGACTGTTATGGAAACAGTCGCGCTAACGGTGAAACTTAATTTTCCACTTTAAATTTTTGAATTGTGAGCGATCCAAATGAAATTTCAATCATAACAGAGATCTAATCGAGGCTTTTTGATCATGTTGATGGAGGTTACTTCAGGCATAATGGTTATTGAATGGAAGGAGAGGGAGCCTGGGGAAGAGGATGAACTGGCTATGGAGAATGAGGCCCGTATGAATGCACTTAAGAACTGTGGACTCAAGAAGTTCTTCCTGATGCCCTGCTTACGAGCTCAACCGGAGCTACTACAATACTTGGTCAGTATATGGGATGAAAACGAAGAAGTGTTTAAGCTTCGGGACCAAGTATTGGAACTTGAGGTTTCCGACGTATATTTCATAATTGGACTGTCGCGCAGAGGTCTGGTGCCCATCTTGACAGGTAGCAGACCATCTGGGGAAAATATGGAGAAAGTAATGGCGAGGGTGTGCCCAAGGGCACAGACCGGATCAGGAAGCGGGAAGGTGGACATCCACACTGTCGAGGATCTAGCACTCAGAGTAGTGCTACACACCATTACACGAGCTGTGGGATCGCAGGCACCACACGAGGCAACCAAAGCCCAACTCATACTAGCCTCTGAGTGTTTGAGTCCTACACTATTCGATTGGGCTACAACGGTGACAACCAATATTAAGAGGCGGCTTACCAAGTGCAAGCAAGCCAAACTGAAACAGTTTGGCTACGGTTCCATTTTGGTATCGTTCATCCTAGAACGACTACCTATCTTTCAGGGCCAAGGGGCCATATTTGCTGAGCTGGTACCACGAGAGCCGAGGATGGCACGCTGGGCATCACTCATGCCCAGATCAGGAGGAGGCCAACAGATGTCCTGGAGGCTGGAGTTCTTTGGGTGGTTACGGCGGCAACTGATCGTGGTCAAAGATTGGCCCTATGCCTGGACCGATTTCACCGGAGATCCCGATATTCCACTCCCGGAGGGGGAAGATTGGGATGAAGAGTTGGGTATGATACTCTTTTTGATTTTTATTTATTTATGATTTTTCTTGTAATACATGTCCGTTCTAATAAAATTTTTTATGTGAATACAAATGTCGGCCCAGAGAGGCCCACGGGCATGTCGCCCATTGCGCGGAGAACCCATGTCAACCATGACCCTTAGGCTGAAGGTGGCGAGGGAGGTGAACTGATTCAAAACCTGGAGGGCATTTCCTGGGGGATCCCGGACTATGCATGGCTAGCAGATGTTCCGCTAGCATACCAGCGACACACTATGGGGGTGCCCAGTCACCTCCACCGACTACTGAGACGCTTAGTGCACGCGGTAGCATGTTACCACGAGCACCATGCAGATTAGACACCTAGGGCTTCTTTCATGCATACTTTTTGAGAGACATGTTGTCTCCGGATGTATTAAGACGAACATGTATATTTTGATTTTATGTGATGCACACTATGTAAACATTTCGACACATATATATATACATACCTATTTCTGGATGGATCTTTTTACATGTGATGATGTTTTTGTTTATAAATTGTGCAAATGTCTATCTAGAACCAAATTAGCTACTGCATCTATTAATGTATTCATATGTCTGGGTATGTGTTGATATGTAATATAGTCAAAATTTCTCTCCAGTAAACGAATATGCAGATACAGACGTAAAATGGATGGGTTCCTTACTGAATAATGTCCGTTAAGTTGAAATACTACAAGTTGTGAGTCTAGATACACAAGTAATTCACGAATGCCGAGGTCCACAGCCTTGGTTAATAATTCCAATACAACACTATATTCCGCGATATTATTTGTAGCAGGACCTAGACATACACCTTGCAGGTTCACCAACTCACCAGCAGGATCGTAAATTACCCAGGCTGCCGAAGATAGATTCCTGGTACTGCGGGAGGCACCATCCGCGAAACCCACAAACAGATTAATGGACATCTGCACAATCAGGAAGACCCGATCAGCAGAAAGATGTTTACATGCACACCACACCAAACATGCACAAAAATGAAAATACACACCTATGAACACACGCCACACCAAAAATAACTTCAAGCGTAGTATTTTTTCAGGTACAACCCATTTCTAGGCTGCGCCAATGGAACTCCTTCATAATCAATGAGCTCATAAGCCCCATTTTTCAATACTTGTTTTACTATGTAGGGCCCATGCCACATGGGTTGGAGCTTTCCTGCCCCGAGTTTGTCGTGCGCTTGGTTGTATAGGAGGACAAGGTCCCCTTCGACAAAGGAACGTGGAGAAACTAATTGATCAAAGTGGGCTTTGACCTGCTTTTTCTGTGCTTCAATGACTAAAGCAGCCAAGCGGCGGGTTTCATCCAGCCGTTCCAAATACAAGAGACGCTCTTCTTCAAGAGAAGTATCGGGCAAAAGTTCCACAGCCAACTTTAAGGAAGGAATTTCGCACTCAACCGGAAGAGTTGCTTCCAGACCATACACCAATTGGAATGGTGTGAATCCGATTGCACTCTTTGCTGACATCCGGCATGCCCATAGAGCTGAGAACAATTGGAGGTGCCAATTGGACGTATGAATTCCAACTGTTTGCTGAAGCATTGTGACCAAAACTTTGTTCATAGCCTCAATCTGGCCATTTTCCTGGGGGTAATATGGCGTTGAGCTATCGTGTCGGAAGCCCAATCTTGATGTCATCTCGGCCATCATATAATCTCGAAAGTGAGTGCCATGATCAGTTACAATGGCCTGAGGGACTTCGAAACGTGCGATAATGTGGTTGAAAATAAATTGGGCAGCTGTCTTACCGTCGGCGGCTAGTGTAGGCATCGCTTCGGCCCACTTAGTAAAGTAGTCGACAACGACGATTATATATGCATGCCCCCCGGCCGAATGAGGTTTACACGTCATAAAATCTACGCCCCATTTTGCAAAAGGGCCGACAGTAATGACAGGATGCAAAAGGAGGGGTGGCGCGTGCATCTTGCTCTGAAAAACCTGGCACGAATGACATTTGCGGACTGCAATGATGCAGTCTTTGAAAATTGACGGCCAGAAGTAACCCACACGCAGAATTTTCTGGGCAGTGGCATATCTAGACATGTGACCGCCACAGGCGCCACTGTGGCAATCATTCAAGATTCGTTCAGCCTCTTCCAGTGTCAAGCACCGGCGGAGCACCGAATCTACTCCAACCCGGTATAATGTATCTCCTACAATGCGGTAGGGTTGAGACTAATGCCGAATCCGACGTCGGGTATCTTTGGTCAACTAAGAGCGAAAATTGGACGTCTGAAGATACACAATAATATCGCCATACCATGGGTCATGGGTGCTGATAAGGAAGAGGGTTTCGTCTGGAATATGTTCTTCGGAATGAGATGGGGTGGAGTCTGTTGGGAGGGACAAAATGAGATCCGCGAAAACCAGTGATTTGGTCGACTTAGCAGTAGTAAAATCTAAGTTGAACTCTTGAAGGATAATGATCCATTTGGAGTATTTTCCCCCCAGTAATTTCCGAGATATAATATACGTCATGGGGTTGCAATATGAAACCACGGTTACGGTACGCAGCAGGATGTAGTGACGGAAACGTTGTACAACTTACACTGTGGCTAAAGCCAACTTCTCTACGTGAGCGTATCGTGTTTCCATGTCAAGAAGGCTTCGTGATAGATAGTACACAATGTGTTTGTCGCCATTATCATCATCCTGCACCAGAACCATAGCTATGGTGCTAAAGGCGGTGGCCAAATATCGAGTGAAATCACGGTGATAGTTTGGAGGCCGAAGCAACGGAGCATTAACCAGTAATGTCTTAAGCTTCTCAAAGAATTATTGAGCAATCTTGTCCCAGCGAAAAGGGATGTTTTTCTTTAAAAGACGCATGAAACCTTTGGCTAGTTCCGCGTAGTTCGGTATAAAGCGTCAAAGGAAATTAGCTTTTCCCTGCAGACTCTACAATTGATGTAACGAAGAGGGTGATGGGAGATTGACAATGGCCTCAACATTTAGGGGATCGAGGTGAATCCCGTCCTTGGAGACTATGAATCCCAAAAGATGGCCAGAATCCACACAAAAGACGCATTTATGAGGGTTGAGTCGGATATTATAGCGTCGACAGTGAAGGAAAATCTGGCGGAGGTGTTCTGGGTGGTCCTCCCGCCGAGATGAATGAGCTGGCAGATCGTCCAGATAAGGCTGAACGATATGGCATATGTCATGGAATGCGTAAGACATAGCACGCTGGAAAGTAGCTCCAACGTTCTTCAGGGCGAACGGGAGATTTTTATAGGCAAAGGTACCCCACAGACAGATGAATGTAGTCTTGTGTTGATCGGCAGGTAAAATATTTATCTAATTATACCCAGAAAATCTGTCCATCAGGGAATAAATCTCACTCCCATCACATTCGTCAATAATTTGATCTATGAAGGGAGTAGGATAGTTGTCCTTAGGACAGGCGCGATTAATATCACGGTAATTGACATAGACCCCTATAGTACCTTGTTTTTTATCTACAGGAACAATATTTGAGACCCATTCTGTGAGGGGAATCGGGTAAATGAAGCCCGTGTTCAGAAGTTTTTCAACTTCTACTTTAATGGCAGCGGCTTTGCGAGGGTGCACCGGGCGTAGGCGTTGGCGCACAGGTTTTGCACCAGGATAGGTAGGAATCTCGTGCACTACTATGCTGGGATCAATCCCAGGCATTTCCTCATAGGACCAAGCGAACACGTCTCTAAAATCTCGGAAAATATCAGTATAAAATCTTATCTCATCAGGAGAACAAGTTACTCCCACATGTATGTTTTCAACGATCCCTGGTTTAATGGAGATGTCGATCGGAATGGTTTGAGTAATGTTGCTCAGGTTTCCCTCTGACAAGACCTCATGTGTCAATATGGGCGTTTGGAGAGGTGGAGTGCGAATCTGAGATGAAAAATGCTCTAGACAATCTAACATTGCCCCCAGGCTGGGCATAAAGGAGGAACGATGATGCGTATCGCTCCAAGGCAGCTCCTCAAGAGACATTGTTTCAACAATGGCTTTGTCAGAAGGGAAAATATCTTTAAGAGGATCAGGCGAGTTGGCCTCACCGAGCCAGGGGGATTGAGAATAGATATCTAAAGCCATGCTCAAAGGAGCATGTTGGGGAGGAGGAGGATCAGATGCAACAACGATTTCGCAGTAATTAATCTCTACTGGAGTTAAGGGCATCGATTCTCCAAAAGCAGTCACCTGTTCAGGCGAAGGGATGATCCACGGGTCGTCAAACCTGGAGATCATATTAACTTGAATGGTGTGCGGTGGTGGTGCGGGGAAAATACCCATGAGGACGGGGTCCTTGAAGAGACCGGGTCCTACACTGTCGGGGGGATTGTGGATCTTATCCATGTAAGAAACGTTGTTCTTGGAGGTAGAGGTGAAGAAAGACAACTGATCCACAGTAACGATTTTTCCCTCGTGAGGGAACTTAAGAAGTCGAAAGAGGGTGGATGGCACACATAGCATGGCGTGAGTCCAACTGCGGCCGAGAAGTATATTGTAGTTAAGTTTGGCATCAACCACTTCTACTTCTACGTTGACTGCCTTCCCTTGTAAGGTAATCGGCAAACTCTCGAGAACACCCAGGGGTTTCGATTCCCGACCATCGAATGCCTCTAAGGCATTGGGGGATGATGAAAGAGCCAGAGAGCCAATGGCCTTCCAGCAGGCGGACGACATGACACAGGTAGAAGCACCTTCATCCACAATGGCCCTATGGATGTTAAGACCATTGATCCCGACTTGAATAACAAGAGCGAATTGATGTGAAAGTTGGGGGGTAAAATTTTCCAAGTTGAAGGTGAGAAGACTAGAATCGGCGGGATCAATTCCACCGATGGCAGACAATAAAGCTTTCCGTTGTGAAGGGAAACTTTGAAGGAGTTCCAATGCAGACATGGCAGAAGGCGCTTGTGCCAAATCCTCAACAATGCTGTAGTGCTGAGCGGCACAGGCATTTTGATTGTAGGAAGACCTTCGTAGAACACCTTTAGAAGGTGGCCTCACAACAGGTTTAGCAGTAGGCTTCTCAATTTCCAAAGAACCGGAGACAGGTGGAGGAGGTGGGCCATATACAACTTCCTTTCCAACTACTTGACGTGGTCCAGCATAATCCTTCGAACGCGTAGCAACGGAGACAGGTGCAGTGCCATTCATCATAAAGACCTGGGACCCAAACGGTGCAGATGGTGACGACTGTTCAACCATCTGGGTCTGCTGAGATGGGAAAGATTCTTTAAGGACTTCCGGAGTCCCTTTGGATCCTTTGAGAAGTTGACTAACTTCAGATCGCCGTGGACAATCCCTGGTATAATGATATCCTTCACAAATACGGCAGGGGTACTTCGTCTTACGTTGGGAACCGTCCTCGGTATGAGGCTTAGGAGACTTTGACTTCGGGGCGTCGGGTTTGGATTTTCCTTTGCCCTTCTTTTTTCCCTTGGAGGCTTTTTCCGTAGGATTAGCCTGAATGGCATTAACCTCTACGGTTTTGCCAGAATCTGAAGGGGCAGGAAGAGGAGAATTGTTGGAAGAATTGGACTTCTGCTTCCCATTTGAAGATTTTCGTGGATTCTGAGATACAGAACCAATAACACCATCCACCGCAGGGGTAGGTGGAGCTTTAGAGGTTCCTGGGCATGGAGCATCAGTCAAAATATCATACAGTGTGCCAGACTGAGAGTATACCAAATCAAGATACTGAGCACGCGCTATGGCTTGTTCTTCAGTCACACATGCCCCCATAGCAATATCTTGGGTGATTTTGTTAACGAAGAAAGTGGTGAACCAATGAGTTAGTACCTTATCAGGTATATCAAACTTGATCAGCCTATGACGCTGTCGCCACTCATGAATGTGATCAGATATGTGGGTGGCTTTATCCTGCTTCAACGAAGTCAGGAGATGCGTCTCGGCTTCATAGCGAACCGGTAACTGAAAGTGAGTCAGAAAATCCATTGCTAAGTAGTGAAATCTTGAAAGATGCCACGGGGTAGTTCAATATACCACTTGGCAGCAGCACCAGTAAGAGTGCGCTGGAAGAGACGTAGACGAATTGAATCGTCGACCCAAGAATTAGACGAACACCACAAATGGTAGGTCATTACATGAGCTTGGGGGTCTTCACCAGCTTTACCCTCAAATTTGGGGCAATCGCTGGGTACCTTGGTCGGAACCGGAGGCCAATAAGGATTATGAAGAATCGGATCATTGGTTAATTTAGAAACGTCCGGTAATTCCAAGGTAGCCAAAAACGGCAATTGCGGATTGAACGGCATGCCTAGCCCTTGATAAGGACCAGTACCTGTACTCCATGCTGGCTGAGAATATCCTTGCCCCCATGGGTTCTGTCCAGCAGGATTCTGACCGTAGGGGGTATAGGATGTGTTAGTATGAATCCTTTGTCGACGTGTACGAAAAAGGACCACTTTAGCTACGCATAACTAATAGCCCTAACAACAAAAGTGGCTGCCAATATCTTCAGATATGCGGTTAGTTGAACATAAAAGAGCTGCAAAAACCAGATATATGCATGGAAAGACATTAAGCAGAAAAAAAAGGGTTTGCTCCATATACCAATAGACAAGACAAGAACAATTTTTGAAAGATTTTTTTGTATTAAGGGCACTTGGGAGGAAAACAAGAAGGCGTATCCAATTCTCCTCAATGGGATGGGTTCTTGGAAGTCCTCAGCACTTCAGATCTAAAATCTCTCTCTCTTGCTAGTGTAGAAAACCCACACAAAGAATAGAACTCGAAGGGAGCTCACACAGCAAATAGTAGAAAAAAGTGACCAAGTGTATAGATCCAGAGTGATCTAATAGGCAACAAAAGGTGAAGAATGGTAGGAAAAACCTTCCTATTTATAACAAAATATTGGGTCATTCTAGATCTTGGTGCAAGATTAAAATAATTTTAACCAAATCTAGATCCACCTTTTATGGAATACTTTATTATATTTGTTGGAGGGAAAGGGTCTTTGACTTGGGTCAAATCCCTTGATTAGTCAAAAATAAATAAATAAATGATTTATTTATCTTTTAAGGAAGTGGTTGGAGGATAATCAAATAAATAATGATTTATTTAATTATTTAAGGAAGTAGTTGAAAGATAATTAAATAAATAATGATTTATTTAATTATTTGTGGGTGATTTGGTCATATTTAACGAGAATATTATCTAAATAAGGTTTAAATAATTATTCTGAAAATAATAAGATAAATAAAATTTTATCTAATTAATTTCTTTGATTTTGTGTTAAACATGGTAGATAATAATTAAATTATGGTTTAATTAATTATTCCATAAGGAAAATCAAACAAATATAGGTTTGTTTAATATTTCCTTTTGGGGTTTCTTGTTTAAACATAGTGAAGGCAATTTTACTTAGGGTAAAATTGGTCTTACATGGTGTACTTGGGTCCATCTAATGATAATAGGTTAGATGACCAAAAAATGGTGTAGCAGTTGCCCCAGGCGTGCGAGTGTCGGGAAAATCGTATGACCGAAGTACGTTGTAAGAACTCAATCACTAGACAACAAAAGGAAGTGGAGAGAGAAATGGAAGGTAGATAGTGTCTTGAAGGACTAGAACCTAAGGAGGCAAGACTTACAGTTGCAACAAGTCTCTTTTATGAGAGGGTACTGTCTTTGAAGAGCGGCGGAGGAGGTTGTACTATCTTGTGCAGGAATGAAGTCTAAAAGAATAGTGTGTCCGATGCAGCAAGGACCGAACCATAAAGTACGAGTGGCATAATCATAGAGCCGGATAAAAATACGATGAAAATCCCTTATACATATTTTGTGCCTGGGATAACAGCCAGGACTTATACAATAATATCTGAGTACATGAGATACAAATACAACCCAAATGCCCCCTATAAATGGGGAAGGGCTCGCAAAATCTGACTAATACATGCAAATCAAAGAGGTGCTGCAAGCGGCTAAGGCCAACATCATCAAATATATGGAGCTGCATCGAAGGCTGCAATGAAGAGGTCATCCGGGCATGTGGGGGGCTACCTGCAGGGCCACCCCCTCATGAGGGTTGAGACATCTCACACACACTCGGGGAATCATCAAGAGCTGCTGCTGGATCACTAGACCATCAAGTATACAGATCTCGATCATGCTGAAAGGAGCTGGACTGAAAGGAGCTGGAAAACAATCAAGTCAAGGGAACGAGAGAGATCTCTTTGCGATGCGGTACTTAGGAGCAAGAGTGGAAGCTAGAACCAAGGCCTACTTGCCCTCTAGACACAGCCTGAAAGAATAAGTGATGTCGTGAGAAGGAGGTTCGCCATAGGTGAGGCAATGAGACATCCCCAACTAAGGCACGAGAGAAAATAGTGGAACGATGGACAGACTGACACTAATGATGATAGGGAAATAGAAAGGACTGAGTAGTGAATGGACGACTTCCCTTGTTAGAGAATAAAGGGCATGAATGACGTGGCAATGACTGACACAAGATCATAAGGGATAGGGGATAGTGGGACTGAAGGTCATAATGTGCGACACAAGAGAGAGACCAAGCGAGGAAGGATGGAGGGCTATAGCAGGGTACCAAGGGACTTGGGATAGGCTCCATGAAGGCAATGATGACTCAACTTGGATGCTCTAAACAAGGGCGACTCGATGATGCTGCCACACAGTAAAGGTCCAATGGGGGACCATGAAAACATGAGTACAAGATGGGAACTCATGATGAAAATCGATACGAACAAAGACAAGTAAGGAGGAAAAGTGGTGCCCCGAGTACAAGTGTCGTAAGTGAAGAAATTCGATTTTAATGAGAGGTGAAGTGACCCTTCTTGGACAAAATGTGTCCTGGTGAAGTATCAAATCATAAAAAACTAACAGATACCCATTTGAGGGCTCGGTGAGAGCTTTCCAACGGTGCAGACGGTTTTTCAAACGGGGCTACGGTATGGTCGCAGCGGTCGAAAGAAGAAACAAGAGTTCTCTTTTAATAAGGCAATTTTCCCTCCAAATTCACTCATTTGCTATTGTTGCTGTGGTGAATGTAGAGAGGAGAGAAGGCCCTAAATCTTGTGGCGAGCGTAGCGGACAAACCGACTGTTGGAATCGAGATCCGTCAGTTGCAGGTAAGAGGCCTAACCTTACTCTTTCATTTTGATGGATTGAAAGTTCAGTTTAGGGCCCAAAATTCCAGAAACAGACCCTCCTTCATCCCTACATGTTGGTCGCACTTTTTGAGCCAAAAGTGCGACACAGGATGCGAGTTTTGAGGCAAGGCACAACGACCTAGTCTGGGCCCAGACTCAGCTGCGACACGGGAGATGGGGGTTTTGGTGCTGTTTTATGGCTGGGAGTTGGGTTTTTGTGTTTGGTTATGGTATTCCCGATCTGTATGCTGACAAAGATGATGTTTTTGTGCAGGTATGGCAGATTTACAGGTTAACTGGAGAGAAAGAGACCTGGGTACATTACGGGCAGAGATCCAGGCGGATCAGGGTGTTCGTCGTGTGTTGGCCAGGTTTGGGGTTCTAAAGTTTTTGGAGAACCCATTGATGAGAGCAGGAGAGCCCTTGTTGGCCAGGATTATCAGTTATTGGGATCTAGAGCATGAGGTCTTTGCAGTGCAGGGGCACAGGATCGAACTGATAGTCTAGGATGTATATTTCCTGACGGGTCTCCCACCACTGGGGATGGTGGGAAACACGCAGCCAATATTACCATGGGGGCGGCATATCGTGAAGTTTGTGGAACGACATTGTCGACCGGGTCTCCAAGTCAAGGGGACTCGGATACCGATCGGGGATCTAGAGAGGCTAGAAACCCGTGCAGTGGCCGCAGCTGTGCTGCATATCCTGGGCAACCAGGCGTTCCATCACATCATGAAGCGAGATGATCTTTTGTAGAGAGTGTGTTGAGTGGGACCTACTATGGGTGGGCCCAAATGATGCTGGTGTCGTTAAAATGACAGTTGTCGCTCTGCAAGCGGCAAGTGAACCACGATTGCTCGTATGGGACTTTATTGCGCGCCTTCTTCTTTGAGAAGATCCCGACCTTGCGGCCTCGTGTACAGCTTCCAGATGGGGGCCCGAGAGAGCCCAGGATGCGCCGGTGGGGGCGGCTACTGTGCAGAGGAGGGGGAGCGGCGGTCGGGCGAGTGTTTCGACCTGAGTTTTTTGCCCATTGGGATCACATGTCATTATACATAGACGACTATCCCTATAGTGGGATGAGTTATTGTGGAGATCCGGACCTGCCACTTCCGCCTGGTCGAGTCTGGGGGGCCGATGGTAAGTGACAGATTTCTATTCTTGTATGGGCATGTTACAGTTTTTTGAATAGTAGCTAGGGTACTGATTCATGTATTGTTGGTATGCAGATATAGCGTCGGTAAAACTGGCCGGATATATGGGACGATCGGCAGCAACTGGAGCTGCAGCTCCAAGTGGGTCGAGAGCAGCGCAAAATGAGGATGCAGCCGCCCTTCTGGAGGACATCCGCCGTAGATGCGAAAGGTTGCTGACCGGAGTATCAGAGCACGGGTGGCAGGACTTAGACGACCAGTACATAGAGCCATGTATTGGCCTACCCTCGGAATGGCGAGGGGTCATGCAGCGCATGGCGATGGCCGGTCAGGGGATACGTGATCTACAGGCTGCAGGGGCAGAGCCTTTGGCTCGGGATCCGCCAGATAGTGATTAGGTGTGGGGCATGTGGTGCCCCCTAGTGTGTATGTAGGGGCAGGTGGTGCCCCCAGTTTTGAGTTTTTTGTAACATGTTATGGGCATGTCGTATGTATCAGAGTAGATGGACTCTAAACACATGTTTTTTGTGACACATATTATGGATATGCATCGTTTTTAATTATTATGAATGTTATTGTCTTGTATGAAATGTGTCTGATAAAAGCCAATCTAGAACATGGTTTGCAATACTATCTACATAGTGAGTCTGTTCTCGAGGTACATGGTTGAAAGTTATGGTTTCAAATGCACGTATCAAGAGTTTCACTCGTAAATAGAGTCTAAACAGCATAGGGTTATGCACACGATAAACACCATTTTGTTGCATGACAAGAAGTAGGGAATCCAAACGAACGTGCAGATGGAGGATGCGATGGAAGAGGGCATCGGCTAAGAGACCACGCGCTGCATCATATTCGTCCTGATTGTTGGTGGCAGAACCAATGCAGACCCCATTGGAGAGAACAAGGGCATGCAAGGGGGTGAAGATGGCCCAACTTGCCGAGGCTAGATTCCGGGAGTAACGACTTGCACCATCGGCGTAACCGATAAAGGGTGTGGACGGGGGGTCCTGCGGAATGGTGTTACAAGACAACAAATGAGGGGAGGAGAGGTAATGACGGCAGCGTGACTGTATAGAAGACATCGGGCGGCAACTGCGGGAGGGAGTGCAAGGAGTAGGATGATTGTGACTCATATACAAACTGGAGGGTGGTATGTGAGGGCTATCGGAAGTATGGAGAGGACTCGGGCTGCGGAGGTCAACAGAGACACGGGTGGAGTGATCTTGTGTATGGGTAGAAAAGGGGTGGTCAGGGGACACAACAGGGGAGGATGCAGGGGGGCTAGGCTCCAAGTGTCTCGCAGAGGAGGATAGGTAGAGAATGGTTACAGTAGACTCCGTCATTTGAACATCAGGAGGGGAATGTCGATGGGAGTGGGGAGATCCTCAGGCGGACCTGAAACATACTGCGCGAGGATGGGAGAGGCGGATTGATTTTGTTCAACCTCATACTCTCGGACCACCTCTAAAGAGGCGCAGTAATGCATCAGGTGAGAAAAATTGTGGGAGTAATGGCCATGAACGCCGCACAAAGCACAAGGTTTGTTGGTGCGGAGAGTTTTGGGGTTCTTGGTTACGGACGAAGAAGGAATGGAGGCTTCAGGGACCGTAAACTCGGGGAACGCGACTTTAACCATGGGCTGAATACGGGGAAACTCGGGACAAGCATGGGTGGCATGACCGGTGACATCACATAAGGCACAAGGCTTTGAAGGCGGAGGAGGGGCCAGGTCAGTCGTGGTGGTCTTGTCTTTGGGTGCCCCCTTGCGGGCTTTTCCTTTCTTCCCGGGAGCCGTCACGACAGGAGAAGGGTCCTGTGGAGGTGCTGGGGGCACAGTGGCAACGAAGGAAGCGAGCGGGACCGGTTGAACCGGTGTCAAAGCCATGTAGGGTTTGGGATGACCAGGAGGGGTGGCGGCTGGGGGATCAAGGTACCAGACCGGTATGCCCAAGGTCGGGGTAATTAGGGAGAAAGAAGGGTGGCCATGACGGGGCAGAATATACTCCGGAGGGGGAGCCGGAAAGGTATACGCACGGGGAAATGACCGGGGAGGGATAAAACAAAGGATGGTTGCAAGGCTTGTGAGGCAGGTCCGGGAGGATAAAGGGGTTCGGGGATACCGTTGTGGGGGGGGGGCAGGAAAGGAGGTCTAGTTGGGTGAGATGAAGGGCTAGGAGCGGGTTGCGGAGGGCGAGGGAGGAGTTGGGACTAGCGGGCGGCGGCTTATGGGCCTTTGAAGCGATTGCATCATGAAAAAATTAAGATGAGGCGGGATCAATGATGGGAGGAGGGAGATTAGGAAAAAGTTCAACTCGAAGGAATCTTTGTAAGCATATTTGGAGACACTGGTCAAGGAATCGACGGTTTGCTTGTTGGCTACAGAAGAGATGGTGGTTTCAGGTAAGGCCTGAGAGGGGGTCTCATGATACGTCAACTGGTCAATGGTGACTATCTTTCCATTATGGGGGAAAGACATCTTGCGAAAGACCGGGGATGGGACAGCAGACATAGCATAGGTGTAGCTTCGCCCCAAAAGAATGTTGTAGTCTAGCGAGGCGTCTATGACTTCGACGTCAATGCAAATAGTCTTACCGGCGAGGGTGATAGGGCAATGACGAAACAAGCCAATGGGCTGGGAGGCATGACCGTCCCACACTCTAAGGGTGATCGTGGAAGGGGCCAGCTCAGGGGATCCGAGTTGCTTCCAAACCGAAGCGGACATCATGCAGGTGGATGCCCCCTCGTCAATTATACACCGGGAAACGATGGCGTTCCATATTTTGACTGAGATTTGGAAGGCGACGGAAGGAGGGAGAGGAGGATGGTCCGATTGAGTGGCGTCGAAAACAATCATTTGGTCATCAGCAGGATCTATAGCGCCCACGGCAGATAGTATAGCCTTCTTTTGGGAAGGGCACGACTGGAGGAGTTCCAGTGTGGAAATGGCAGCAGGAGATTGCGCCAAATCATCTACTATACTATACGAATGAGCAACTCGACCGGAAGCAGTGTTTCGACGTAGGGGTCCCTTAGGAATCTTGGTATGAACCTCAACTTTGGGTTGAGGGATATGTAAGGGGCCACTGGATGTCGAAAGAGGCTCTGTAGAACCTAAAGAAGGAGGCTCAGGGGCAGAATGAGCAGGGGGCTTGGGGTACTGGCGAGACCGAGTTTGAAGGTGAAGGTCGACGGTCGGGGAAGGATCGGAGTGCATCATAAGGATATGGTAATCGGAGGAACCAGAAAGGGAAGGGGGAGTGGCGACCTGGCTGTTAGGTGGTTGGGTAGCCACGAATCCTTGCTGAGGGAAAGGATCAGTAAACACAGCTGGTTGGGTAGTGGCCACATTAGGAGGAGCATGGGGGGAGGCGTGTTTTCCGCGCAATGTGGCTTCAGACTCCCACATCTTCCGCATCTGGGGTAAGAGGGGACAATCGTGGGTGTAATAACCATAAACACCGCAACACGAACAAGGCTTATTTGTGCGAAGCGGCCTGTCTAGCTTGGGCTGAGTGCCCTGTTGCTGGTTGGCAGTGTTAGGGTCCACACCAGGATTGGGTCCACGGGTATTAGGGGCAGATTGGTTTTCATTGCCTCTCTGCCTTCTTTGAGAAGAAGGGGGATTAGTCGTGCCCTGCTTGTGCAAATACTTTCCCTGGAGGGGGCTGTAAGTGCTGTTGTGGGTTATGAGGAGGCAAGGGAGATGGAAGCGCGTATGCTGGAGGAGCTGGCGCACCAGGCTGCGGATAAGGGTAATGGTGGGGTTGGGAAACATTGAGGTAAGCAGGAGGTTGGGCAAAAGGAGGAGGCATGCCATATCCTGGATACATGCTACCGGGAGGGGGAAGAGTGCTAGAGGTGCTGGCCCCTCCCTGAGGGAGACCATAGCCCATAGAAGGTTGAGGGTACGGATGGGAAAGGGCTCCAACGATACCGTTGGTGGAATGAGATGCCCCCGGGGCATTAGCGCCGCCAGGCCTGGGGAGGTCAGGAAGAACGGTATAAACATAACCAGATTGAGCGTAGATCAGGTCATATTTCAAGGCTATTTGGAGGGCGGCTTCTTCAGTTTGAGGAAAATGAGAGGCGACATCTTTGCCGATAGGAGCTAAGAGGGTGCGAAGGAACCAGTCCATGTAAACCTGATCTTCGAAGGGGGGGGCTCGACATAAGCTTCGTCTTCGTCGCCATTCCTGAACATGGGCGGAAAGGCGGGTCGAAGAGGTTTGCTTGAATGAAGTCAAGAGCTCCGTGCCAGTATCGTATCAGAGAGGGAGCTGGAAATAAGATAAAAAGGCTTGGGAAAGGGTCGCAAAGGTGGTATGGGAAGAGGTGGCTTGTTCAACATACCATTTAGAAGCTTCGCTGGTAAGCGTGCGTTGGAACAAACGAAGACGAATGGAGTCATCGGTAATGCAATTGGAGGAACAACACATGTGGAAATATCAGACATGATTGGTTGGATCTTCTCCAGCAAGGCCTTCGAACTTAGGGATGTCGGAGGGGAGCTTGGTTGGCATAGCAGGCCAACCAACATCGTGGCGGATAGGGCCGTTGATCAACTGATTGAAATCGGGGAGGCTGAGGCCTGCAATGTATGGCAGCAAGGGTGTGGCCGAGGTAGTTCCTGTGGTGGTTCCGCTAGTGGAAGGTCCGGCATTAGGGCCTGGAGCACCACCAGCGTTAGGCTCTGGACCAGACATGGCGAAGGTGACAGGGGGAGAACGAGGAGGAGAAAGGGAACTCGATGAATCAGGAGAGGAGTCGGAGTGCGGACTCGGAGGAGGACTGGCTCAATGATGGCGGGTCGGAGCAGGTCGATCGACCGGAAACTGAGGGTGAAGGCCAAGAAGTCTCCGGGAAAGGCGCCTTGGGGGCGCAATGACGACAGGAAGAAGGAAACCGACAGGGGCAGAAAGGGACAGAATCAAGTGAGGTCAAGGGCAGAAAAGGTGCGGTGACAATTGATTTTAGAGTCTTTTCCAGGCGGTGTTAACCAGGCGCTTCTTCACTTAGGGTCATTGTGTGGCGTGTGTTAATTTTAATTTTTAAACCCTTTCCGTTTTGAGAGCAAGAAAAAAGTGTGCTGCGTAACTGAAAATAAACCTACAGAGAACAGTATATAATGTTGAAATAATAGAAAATTAACAGTTACTTGTGCATCTATCTAACCCAAGAAGGCGGGTCTCTCAAAACTTAGCTAAAAAAGGGAAAAAAATATAGGCAAAACACACAGACAAGAGGCCAATAGATCTAAGGTCAAAAAGGGACAGGGATCTAGAGGATAAGGCTGCTGAAAAGAGGTGCAGATCACAGCCAAGAGACAGAGGCAAGGTGGCTGGAAAAAGGGAGGAAATCAGCAAAAAGCGGAAAGGACAGGGAGGAGGTCCTAAAGAGAGGTCCAAACAAAACAATAAGAGGTGATTTGAAAGGAAGAGAGGCTGATTTAAAGGGATCTGAAAAGGAGGTAACAGATCTGGACAAGGGGGAGCTGAAACTCAGAAAAACAGAGGCTGAAACAACTAAAAACTCTTCCACAAAAAGTGGAGGGTACTGAAGCCCTAGGGGGCTAGGTTCCCACTTAGATGAGCTAAAACAGATCAAAACCAGGTCAAAGCGGGCTGAAACAGAGGCTGGAAAACCCTGACAGAAGCTTCAGCAAAACCCAGAAAAATTGCAGAAAAATCACTGAAAAATTGGCAGGTCGCAGGTTCTGACCTGTTTTCAGTGCAAGTCGCAGAAAAGGGGCAGAAAAGTGTGACCCGGAGGTCCGTGTCGCGACATGGTCTAAAAAGTGTGACCGTTCCGCTTGTTCTCCCATGTGCGCATTGGCTACTTACTATGCCAGAGTGGGCCATGTTGGTGTCGCCACTGGGAAATAGACCAAAACACACTAAGGAAATGCATGTTTTAGGGTTTTATGTGAGAAAAACAACATAAAAATAGGAAAAATAAATAGCTGAAAAGAAACCCTAGGGTCTGAAGTAGCTGGATATGCAGGAATATGAAAAACAACAGCGGTCGTAAATTAAAACCCGTGTGGAGTCCCCATTTGTTAGTATGAATCCTTTGTCGAAGTGTACGAAAAAGGACCACTTTAGCTACGCATAACTAATAGCCCTAACAACAAAAGTGGCTGCCAATATCTTCAGATCTGCGGTTAGTTGAACATAAAAGAGCTGCAAAAACCAGATCTATGCATGGAAAGACATTAAGCAGAAAAACAAGGGTTTGCTCCATATACCAATAGACAAGACAAGAACAATTTTTGAAAGAATTTTTATATTAATTGGGCACCTGGGAGGAAAACAAGAAGGCGTATCCAATTCTCCTCAGTGGGATGGGTTCTTGGAAGTCCTCAGCACTTCACATCTAAGATTTCTCTCTCTTGTTGGTGTAGAAAACCCACACAAAGAATGGAACTCAAAGGGAGCTCACACAGCAAATGGCAGAAAATGGTGACCAAGTGTATAGATCCAAAGTGATCTAATAGGCAACAAAAGGTGAAGAATGGTAGGAAAAATCCTCCTATTTATAACAAAATATTGGGTCATTCTAGATCTTGGTGCATGGGTTAACCAGATCTAGATCCACTTTTTATGGAATATTTTATTATATTTGTTGGAGGGAAAAGGTATTTGACTTGGGTCAAATCCTTTAATTTGTTAAAAATAAATAAATAAATGATTTATTTATCTTTTTAAGGAAGCAGTTAGAAGATAATCAAATAAATAATGATTTATTTAATTATTTAAGGAAGTGGTTGAAAGATAATTAAATAAATAATGATTTATTTAATTATGTGTGGGTGATTTGGTCATTTTTAACAAGGAATATTATCTAAATAAGATTTAAATAATTATTCCTAGAAAATAATAAGATAAATAAAAGTTTATCTAATTAATTTCTTTGATTTTGGGTTAAACATGACTGGGAATAATAATTAAATTATGGTTTAATTAATTATTCCATAAGGAAAATCAAAAAAATATAGGTTTGTTTAATATTTCCTTTTGGGGTTTCCTGTTTTAACATAGTGAAGGCAATTTTACTTAGGGTAAAATTGGTCTTACATGGTGTACTTGGGTCCATCTAATGAGAATAGGTTAGATGACCAAAAAATGGTGTAAGAGGATGTATAACCAGCCTGATTCGGTTGCTGGTAACCAGTGTACGGGACTTGATAACCAGAGTATGGACCCTGATTGTAAGTCGGCCCCGTTTGAGCAGTCTGTGGATTTGGCTGCTGAGTATAGGTGTAGCTGGGTTGTTGAGTGTAATAGTTAGAACCCTGGGGCTGGCTATAATTCGGTCGGTATTGACCGTGAGAATAGTAACCGCCTTGAGGTTGAGCGGGCTGCTGATAAGTGGGACCTTGCTGAGCCTGATAATTAGGATGCACTGGTTGATTTGGTTGCGGCATCGAGTAGACCGGCTGTTGGGCAGGGTTAACAGAGTGTGCAGGCTGGCCTGGTTGGACAGGCTGACCTGGTTGAATGGGCTACCCTGGTCGAACAGGTTGACCCGGATAAACAGGTTGTGCTGGTTGCGTAGGTTGACCTGGCTGTTGAGGAGCACTAGGTTGTACTGGATGGGCCGGTTGGCCTGGTGGAGGGACACCGGGTTGTGCCAGATTAGCCAGTTAGCCTGGTGGTGGAATGGAGCCAGGTGGTTGTTGATAACCGGTTTGACCCACAACAGGACCATAAGATGGTCCTGGCTGGTGTTGAACGTTTGGAGCAACAGGATACTGCGGTTGCATGGGTTGAGAAGGTTGGATTTCCCCCCCAGGACCGTATACCGGCCCGGGTTGGTACCCTGGTGGTCCTGTGAGTCCTTGAGGTTGCCCTGGTTGGACTCCAGGAAGAGGCTGCACGAGTTGACCTGAAGGGTTGTAATACTATCCTTGCAGACCGTATAATGGCCCTTGCTGGCCCGGAGGGTATCCCTGTATGGGATGTCCCTGTGGGTCATAAGGATAGCTAGGCTGGCCCGAAGGTTGGCCTTGAAAAGGTTGTCCTTGCGGGTTATAAGGATGTCCATCTTGGTTATACGGTAAACCCTGAGCATGAAGTTGAGCCTCAGGAGCGGGTAAATGTAAAGGGTTCCCATGCTCATCATATTGATACGAAAAGACGTACACGGGTGTACCATCCTGTGCATAATGCGAAAAATACGAGCGGTTGGGATCTTGAGAGGACTGTCCGACCTCAGGGTTCGATTGTTGAAGGGACAATCGATACTCCTCCGGAGAGATGTTCTCCACCATAACAGATGCTATATAGACGTCTTCAGGAAGCGATGTGGTCCTTACGGACTGAGTAGTAACAGCAGGTGTAGATGCAGCCACACAAACAGTGGGCCTAACGGGTACAGAAGTGACCTGAGGGGACGACGTGATAGGTGTCTTAGGAGACATCCCCAATGAAGGAAAAACCAGCCTCGTAGAAGGAGCTAATACCCCCATAGAGGCAGCGGCGGCAATAATCTGACCCAAGGATCTATACCCTGCTAGTAATGAGGGACCGGGTGATGACATAACAGATGGTTCGGCATTGTCTTCTGGAAATAACTTTTGGGTTACTTCTAGGAATAGCTGGTAATCTTCACTAGACGTGGGGATTTCCTTGCTAGCAGAATCACTCATATTTGAACCTGCCGCTAGATCTCGTAACAAACAGCGAGGACTAGGAGGAATAACAGCAGCCAAAAAAGGCGAGCCCGATGTAAGAGGAGGGAAATGATCCCCTACTCCCAATCCAGACCAAGGGTCGGATAAGGGCCAATTGAACTCAAATGGTCCTCCAAAGGGAAGCTCAGACAGAACCGGTCCCCCGTCAAGAAACTCAGAAACAATGGGCTGCTGAGGTTCAGCAGGGGATTGGGAAACCTCTGATGAATCGTCCGAATATGGACTACCAGTAGACGAAACTGAAGGTTCCGCCACTGTGGTAGCAATGACAAGAGAAAAAGATCAAACACACACATGGGCTGAAAAAGAGTCAAGACACACAATCAAACGGCCAACAAGCAAAATCTAACAGGGCGTGTGATCGCGGGTGATTTATTTTACCACATTGAAACTTAGAAACTTCACCATTTCATGTTTTAAGAGTCGAGAAACGGATGAAAGATGACTCTATCTCTTTCAGTTTTGACGCAAGCGTGAAAGGAAAAGCGCTTGGTGATCCTTTCAAATTTAAAGAGTCAGAAAAGATCAAATGACTACTCAGGAATACTAGGCAAAGGGTGTACCAAATAACCGTGAACTGCAATATACACCTTGGTTTTCAAAATGAAAGAGAAATCAACCAAGGACTTAACGTACGTGCAGGCAATCTCCCCGAATGCTGTGTCCGGTGTATCATGGGTATAGGGCGGCAGACTCGGCTTCCTATGGATAAAGGATAGAAACCTAGTGGGGTCTCCCTTTATATACGCGACGGTACGGGGAGCATAAGTTCATACTAGTGCTGTCTAAAGCCAAGAGGCGAATGACAGCTACTAGGTTTAAAGACGTCGGAACACGTCTCTAGCCTAGACCACTAAATGTTGCGTTAATGTTTCAATGCTGCCTTAGTGTAAATTGAATAAATTTTAATGTTTATCTTCAATTACGTTTCAATTTTCAGGCCCTAGCGAGTGTTATGTCTCGAAATCTCCTAAATGCACACTATATGCCACAGTATATCATTTCATTCGATGAAAGCTAATTACAAGAGAGTTAAGAGCTTTTCATATAAGAACAAAATGACTAGAAAGCAACCAACAAAGTCTCTAATGCAGCTAATGGAAACCAAAAAATTTTCTCTCAAAGTCACCAATCACTAATAACACCGAAAATATTTTAATTTTCACTAACTAATCAAAAGAAAAAGAGATTTTTTTTTGTATTTTCAATGTTTAATAGCAAAGTGCACTAAACAAAATGAAAACTAATGAAAAGAGCGATTTGAGAAGTGATGAGGAAAGAGAAAAACAAACAGATTTCACTCAATGTACACACAAAATCAGATCTCCAAGTTAACAAAACAATCCCTCAGAACCAAGATAATCCCAAAGACTCAAATGGACCATGTAATCTAGGCCCAAAGCGAGACAAAGAGAAATTCGAATGAAGAAGAGAACAAACACTCAAATAACGCAATAAAATGATAAACAACCACCAAACGAATGCAGAGGAGCAATCAAAAGGTTGACTGAACAAATAGAAACCAAAAACTCCCAAGGGAGGCTCGACACACAAGAGCACCTAGATGCCCTAGGGCTAGAATGTGAAATCGATGGAAACGGGCAAACAACCAAAGGACGAAGGTCACAACCAGTCAAAAAAGGCTCTAGAACACTCAAGCAGTCGAAAAAACAAGACCAAACACACTGATCAAGCTCAGGAAGGTCAGAACAGAGCAAACCCTAGTACCTCACAGGATTGGCGCGACTGTGAGGTTGAAACTAGCGCCAAAGACGAATTGGCGCGGGTAATACACAAGCAACCTGCGCCAATGGGTGCGACTGTCAGGTTGTAAAGCATGCCAGTCGAGTTTGCTATTGAAAAATAAAAATAGGCAATCCAACAAGCAGACCAGTGATGATTAAGCTGACCAAAAGCCAAAATCACAAAAAGAGCCAGCCAAAAGAGCCAATCAAGCAAGTAGAATCGAGAAACAACTGAAAAGACAAGACAATACTCCAAGTGTTCAGTTCATAAACTAAACCGGAGATTGATTGAAGCAGCTTTGATCTACTTCGCTAATGCAGAGCAATAGCTTTTCGAAGGCTATCTGGCTAACTTCAGGCTCTGTCTGTAGCTTACAAAAACAGAACAAAAACAAGCTAGACAATCCCTAGCGGAGTCACCAATTTGTTGTGGAGGTAAATCCCTTCTACAGACAGAGGCGATCCCTACTAGCCCAGACCGGGTCTAGCAACAATCGTCACACGCTATAGTGCAGGTTCCTAATTGCAAATAAACCAACTAGCGATGAAGGCTTACCTGGAATCCAACGCTGTCGCTTGTAGAGAAAGTAGCGCTCCCGTTCCTTAGCTCTGGAAGATCACGATCCTCACGATCTCCGTGACCGGACACCTGCACACGCAAGAAACACAACAAACGCAAGCATAAAATCTAGTATATGCAACTATATGTCAGTCAGAGAAGACATAACTCATCATCATAATCAATAACAGGAGTGGAACCATAACCAATCGTCGTTTATCATTAATCAATCAAAAGGAGGATACAACCTGGCTCTGACGCTGAATTCTCCTTCGGAGGGTTGCCAGCGGAACACGTCTCGAAAAAGCCTGTCGGGGATGGGACAAATCTCTCTCTTCGGATGTCTCGACAATAGTCTCCTTGCTTGGATTTGGCCTTAAGGGAATGAATCATGGCTCTTGCAGCATAAGGCTCTGATGGCTCTTGGGAACTAGCTTGCAAAGGAGATGATCAAGCTTTTATAGATGGAGGAAGGGGAGTTGGGATCCCTATAATCATGGGATTGGACCTATCCTCAAGGAAGCTTCCATGAGAGGTGGCAAACCACTTCCTCTACATGGAGATCCGAAGCCAAACCTCCCAACTCAAATCAGACACCAGTTTATGGATTAGTTAGGACGAAACTTCCACCATTTATTTTTAAAAAACACTCCTTAAAATGGATGGCGCGAGTGCGACTCTGAGACAGAGTGAAAATTGGCGTGCCCTCTTTGAATTATTTCCCCCATTGGCGCGGGTACTGAACTGGCTTCCCGCACCAATGCAAAAAGGGGTGTTTTTAGGGTTTTTCACAAGGAGTTGTCTTCAGGGCAATGAAATCTCATGTTCAGAGGGATGTCATGAAAATAGTTTCAAGTCATGTCACTGCTCACAGGTCACAGAATGAGCCCTCCAATGTGCGGAATGGGGAATTGCAGGGACGGTGACAAATTACTGTGTAACAGCCATAACTTACTCATACAAACCTAGATCTTGATGAAACAAGTTACATTGGAATACTGGTGACGAGATCTATGTTAGCATCCTAGTTTCGAGTAATTCTGAAAACTTTTGTTTTTGAGCTAAATACTGAGCACCTAATCACCATATGGAGCAGGGAAGGAATTTCGAAGTAGTTGTGGGTGCATGACTTTGTATACACCCTAGGGACCTTTTGAAAAAGCATGGTATGTAAAGGAAGAAACAAGGAGACAAAATGATGATTGGGATTTCTTGGCAGATCAATTTGTCAAAAACTTTTCCTTCTTAGATAGCAATGAAAGGATGACCAATGATTTGTAGGCCATTAAGAGAATTCTACTTACAATCGAGTAGGTAATGGAAGGATTCATAGATTAGAGCACTCTAGAGCATATATATGAATCATGATATCACGAGGCTATAACCTATGGAAGGGTAGAAAGAGAACTAGATGAGGATGATTTGGAGGAACTACGACATATGGAATTCAATGAAATTGAGGGGGAATGGGGTGTTAAGGAGGGGCCCGTGACTGATGGTCCACACATACTTCCCTTGAAATTGTGAAACACAACATCGAGACTAAGGAAAAGTCGAAGCTAGCCTCGATTGGATAGTATTGGGATGAGAAAACTACCAAAGAGATATCTTGTCTCTTAAAAGAATATGAGGACTTATTCCCCTCATCTATTGTGAAACTGAAGGGGATTAAGGTGGAGTTAGGGGAGATGAAGATCATACTTAAGCCATATGTAAAACCATTGAAGCATCGACCATACTAAATGAACCCGAGGGTTAAGGAGAAGTTGAAGAAAGAAATAGACAAGATGTTGGCAACAAGGCTTATATAGCTAGTTGATGAAGTAGAGTGGGTTAGTCTGATTTTAATATAGAATAAGAAGGATGCTACTGAAATATGAGTTTGTGTGGACTATCACAGCTATCTGAATAATGGATATGTTCATGACCCTTTCCCCACCCCTTTCAATGATGAAGTAGACAATTTGGCAGTAAATGAAGCTTATTAATTTACAGATGGATTCTTTGGTTATCATAAAATCTAGATTGCAGAGGAGGATAAGAAGAAAACCACATTTACCATGAAATGGGAATCTTATGCATAGAGTGTTATGTAGTTTGGACTCAAGAATGCACCAGCAGTGTTTTCAAGGATTATTATTACTAATTTTAGATATTATATCCATAGGTTCCTAGAGGTCTACACGGATGATTGGATTGTTTATAGTTTACTGAAGAAACACTCAATTTTTCTCAGGGTCATGTTTGACCAATGTATACAGTTGCATATCTCACTAAATGTGAATACGTGTATATTCGTTGTCCCCTTTAGAATGCTCTTGGGCCATATCGTTTGCATTTAAGGAGTGCGTGTAGACCCTTCTAAGGTCGTGGCGATCATGAAAATGGACCCACCAACAAGTGTTAAATAGCTAAAGTCCTCCTTGGGCCACACAAGGTATTACAAGAGCTTCATCCACAACTATGCCATGATTACTGCACTAATGGAGAAGCCGTTAAAGAAAGTTGAACGATTGACGTGGTTAGAAGAGTTTGACACTACTCTTAATATACTAAAGGATAAATTGGAAAGTGCATAAATCCTGGTTTATCCAGATTGGAACAAACAATTACATGTTCACATTGACGCTTAAAGTATTTCCTAGGGAGCCGTCCCAGCTCAACTCGAGGAGGAAAACCTCGATCACCCCATTTACTTCGCTAGCGTAAATTTATCTATGCGAGAGAAAAAATATACCAAAATCGAGCGTGAGGCGCTTGCGATGGTGTATTCGCTTCAAAAGTTACGACATTACCTTTTGGGGATCTGTTCAACTTTTTCATTAATGATTTTTCTCTAAAGTATTTAGTGAACAAGGCCATACTTGAAGGTAGGATTTGCAGATGGCTTCTCTTATTACAAGAATTCACATTTGAATTAATTGTCAAGCTAGGCCAACTGAATGTGGGGCCCGATCACCTCTCTTGGCTAGATTCAGGTGAAAGTGGCGGATCCATTGAAGATCTGCTGCTGGACGCTGATCTGTTTTGAGTTGAAGCTGTACCAGACTACTTGGAGGATATAGAAATATTCCTAGCTATGAGTAAATTCCTAGATGAATACACAACAAAAAAATAAAGACACATGATCGTCTGTGTTGTAGATTATCAACTGATTGCGGGGAATCTATACATGTTGGGCATGTTGATGGTAAAAAATGAGTTCATCAACATTGTAAGGGAGACCACCCTGTTGGATCCCTAATTAATCTCTTATCCATTTAATTTAGTGGTTCCAACTGGTTTAACTGGGTCCAGTTACCCTCTCTCCCTCTCTGTTGGCTTATAGTTTGTCTATTACTTGCCAATAGAAAAAGAGAAATAATATATGCTCTCTTGGAAAGCTCATGATGGAAAGTGATCCTTAAGATGACTTTATGACTCAAACAAATCACAACTAAGTTTTTCCCCTGTATGAGCGGACTTATAAAATGCAGAATTTAACAATAAATGAAAATTTACTCTAAGGTGCATGTAAAAACTAATCCTATCTTGAATTGGAAAATGATAACCTTCTCTCAATTCGAGAGAAAATGGACTAACTAACTAGGGGAAAATGACTGTATATAAGATTGAATTCATTATATAATTTTCATTAATTAAAGAAGTAGTTCATTCAATTAATGAAAGAGAAAACAAAATGGGAATGTATTTAAACAATAAATAATTATTGCTCAATACATTCCTATCTCAATGAATCCATATTAATTCTAATTATGTTATGTCCCTCAAAGATAACTCCTACAAAAATTCAATAGCATAAAACAATTGATACGACAATAGTGCTCAACATCAGAATGCCATTTATTTAGAAAAAAAATAAAATCAATTGCAGAAATTTTGATAACCAAAATAAATAATTAACATCCAAGAAAATAGTGCACATGAAATGAAAATTAATTAAAAGCATACCAAAATCTCATTACAAGTCTTCATTCCATGGGAAACTTCAACTCCATGGAGAAATTTCTAACAGTAGTGCCAAACAAGCTTCTATTTTAGAGCTCAAAATACTCTGTCTCTCCATAATTCAACATACAATACATTACAATAGTGTAAATTTACATCGAGATAAATCATAGAGTTTCCCCAAAATCTCAGATCTGAAGTTTTCCCCTCATCTAAAACTAAAATATTATATTATAATAGTGCTTTCAGAGTCTCTAGTTTCAGAGAAGAGGAACCCCTTCATCCTTCTCAAATATGATATTTAATAATTACAAGAAATCTCAAAAATAGAGAACTGTTGAGAATATTTTTCTAGATCCTGAATTAGAGCTACAAATCCTCCATTCATCTATTTGTTGGTCTCTTTATATTTCTCCAAAATTCCTCAAATTTGAAATTCTCGAACTAATCTCCTGTTACAAACCGATCAAAACCAAAATAAAAATAAATTAACTAGCAAATTTGAAATCAGAAAAACAAACTCTCATGAAATTGCAAAATTAAAATAAATAAAATCCAAAGGAATTCCAAGATGTGATTGCTTTAAATGGATTTGGTTAGCCTTTTAACAATGTTGGGGGATGAATTAGTGACAACATATTTCCCAAGCCTAGGAAAATTTCCCAAATCAAATTTGAAAAACTAATTGTTGTTGCAAATTCGTCACTTTGTCTTCTGCTGAATTTTCGGGTCATTAAATGATTAAATATGCTATACTTATAATTCCCAGAATATTCTCCACAATCTTAGCTTTCCAAAAAGCTATTGTGAGCTTCATTCGGCCAAATAAATATTAAGATACACCTCTTCGAAGATGAAGTATTAAAATCACTAGAATTATGGAAAAATACACCTCTAGGCCAAAATTAAGAATTTTTAGTTAAAAAACTTAATCTAAATTAAATTAAAAATTTATGAATTAAATGAATAATTAAAATTAATTTAATTATCGTTATTACATTAATTAAATATATAAAATATAATTAATTAAAAGAAAATCTTAATCTAGCAGCTAAAAGAAAATTAAGGTATTATAAGGAGGTCATCAACCCCACCTTAGAAGATCAAAAGTATCTCTCTGTTTTAACTAGCTCAAAGAAGAAAATTAATATAGCCAAGATTAGAACGAACTCTCATGAGCTCCATAGTGAAACAGGTCATTGGATAGTTCCTAAAACACCATGGATGGAAAGGATCTGCCATATCTGTGAGAATATGGACATCGAGGATGAAAATCACTTCCTCTTAGAGTGCCCCACGTACAACCACATTAGAGCTCAATTTCATAATCTTTGTTGCAATACTGACCTTCCTAACCTTTTAAAATGTCAAAATTATAGTGAGCTGGGGAGGCTTCTCTCCAAGCTTTTTGAGCATAGGAATAACATCTTAAATCAAATTAAATAACTCTTTTCTTTAGGTCCAATAAACCAAAAATTGGTATCAGTGAACGTTAACCACCACCATCATCATCATCAATTACAATTATTAAATTAATTATATATAAATTTATTAAATTCTAATCATAAATCAATTAATTAAATTACAAATCAAATTAAAAAATTAAAAAAAATAATTAATTAATTTAAAAATCACTAAAAATTAAAATAATACAATACAAATAGAATAGTGGCATATTGGTTCCATTCGAATGGACCTTGGTAAATTCATGAGAGAGAGGCATAAGGAGTGGTGATTTCAGAGCATCGGGGAAAATAGATTTCAGGAGTTTATTTAAAAAAGCTCTGAAAACATAAGATCTCGATGTTTGAAATGAGAGCTTGGTTAATGTAACTTTTAACAATCAAATCACACGTTAATAAGCCATTGGCAGATTTATGAGCCATCGAAGGTATAGATTTCGGGGACGTATTTAAAATAGAGTTCCGAAATCGTACTTATGCTGAGATGTATTTTAATGTGACAAGGTTGGAGGCATCAAAGGTTTTGAAATTTTGAAAGTTTAATTAAAATTAAGTTTCGAAAAGGAGGGGCAAAAAATGTGATGGAGAGATAAGGAGATTTTGGGAGGAGAATAAAAATAAGGGTTACGAAATAGGAAAACTTTGAAATTAACAGAGGCCGGAGGTAAGGCGGGGAGGTGAGGTGAGGTGAGGTGTGGTATGACGCCCAGTGGGTGATCCAGATTTTGGGGAGGTCTTTAATATATATAAAATTAATTGAAATTTCAGAAGAAAAGAGGAGAACACATAATAAACAAAATTACAAAGAAGCTTTTTATTAAAATAAAGAATAATTGTAAAAGTTACAGAGTGGTGGAAAATCTATCCTTTTACAAAATGTAATTTGTTACTTATAGTATTTCTTAGTTGCAATACCACAAGTAAATTTCATGGGTGGATAAATACCATGGGTGAATGAATACCATGGGTAGATGCAACTTACAATACCATGGGTGGATGCTACTTACAATACTATGAGTAGATTCCATGGGTGGATGAATATCCTGGGTAGATGTCAGTTTATATTCAGATCATTACTCCCCTCTTTAAGAAGCAATGATCCCTGTTGTGTGAAGTTCCCTCCTGAGAAGCCTTTGTTGAATATGAAGAGCCATCGAAAAGAAGAGTTTTGTGTGGTTAACCCATAACTGTGATGAATAAAGATTCGAGGATAGAGATACCCTGTAATGCTTGTGACCAACTATGATACTTACAGTGTGAGGCCTAACAAATTGAATTCGTTGAAGTGTGGCTTTGTGGATGACCCATAACGATGAAAAATGAAGATCTGAGAATATATATAGCCTGTAATGCTTATGACCAACTGTGATACTAAAGTGTGTGACCTAGTAAATGGACTTCGATGATAAGGATTATGTGTGGTTGAGTGATAACTGTGATGTTGACTGTTGATGAAGTAGCAGGTGCCTACATATCCTGGGGTGGGAGGGCACATATCTAAAGAACCCAATCCAGATACTGCTATACTGAAATTGATGAATGTGAAGTAAGTGCCTACTAAAGCAGGGTGGGAGGATACGTCTCTAAAGGGAACCCACCTGAATACTGTTTCAGATATAAAAACTCATGGATTTTGGGTACGCTATAGAACTAGGCCACACCAGAGATGTATCTGAACTATAAATGTGTTGTAGAGTTGTAATAAAAGTGGCCATAGGTGTTGTAGATTCTCTTATCCAATGAGATGTTGTAAAAAAATTTCACATTATAAAACTCTTTCTACAACTTTGCTGATAACTTTTGCTATAGGTGATGAAATAAAATTTCGTCAACGACCCATTTGAGGTATTTGAAGAGATATTTCCATTGATATAAGTGTCGAGCTGCCTTTTTGTCCATATTTTTACGGTTTTTATCAGATAAATTTTGTGATTGTACCTAGTGTTTTAATGCTTTCTATCTTATTAAGTTGATGATTGAAGGCATTTAAAATTAAATTATAAATTCTTGGTATTAATTAATTTGAAGGGTGTTTTGTGTAATAGTTTCATTAACAAATTCCTTCTTGGTGGCAGGTGAATAAGTCTAGTGCGAAACTGCATTTAAGTACAGATTCCTGCACCAGAGCAACAATACTGACATTGCCATCCCATGACGAAGCAGAGCACAACTTATCTTTATTGCTGAAGAGTAGGGAGGATTCGTAATATTAGGGAGTTCAATGTCATCCACGTTGACAGGCTTCGAGACTTTGTAAATTATTCATCTTTATTGTCTAAACTTACCATCAAATAACACAATGATTAACATGCTTAAAATTTGGGCACTCTCTATGCTGATGTCAATGCCCTTCCTTTTGCGTTTCCTCCACCTTACGATTGAGGTCGAAATCTGCTATACCATCGAAGGAAGATAGAGCATTTGGGGCTTATATTTCTCCCACTCCAAAGGGGTAGGAAACGATTGAAGATGTGGAATTATTAATCAGAAAGGTAGAGAGATGTTTGGAGGATGGAGCATATATGATCATGATTTATGTAGATGGTATGAGTGGCAGCGCTGACATATTATGCACTGATGCTATAACAAAAATAATCGGGTAGTTGAGACTAGATAAGACTCTGTTTTAAGCGTTTAAGTTCATAAACATTTAGTCTTACCCAAGAAGAAAATGCTCGAGGTTGCAGTTGAGAAGGGAATGAAAAATGGTCAGAGGGTCACTTTCCAAGGGGAAGCAGATGAAGTGCCGGACATAGTTACTAGCGACATTGTATTTGTGGTTCAACAAAAGGAGTATCCCAAATTCAAGAGACAGGGAGATGATATTTTCGTTGAGCATAATTTATCATTGATAGAGGAATTGTGCAGGTTTCAGTTTATATTGACCCATTTGGAAGGTTGACAATTGCTTATTAAATCTAGTCCCGGTGAAGTTGTTAAGCCAGGTCAGTTCAAGGCTAATAATGATGAAATAATTCCTGTTACCAACTACCATTCATGAAGGGTAATCTTGACATTCACTTCTCTGTAGAGTTCCCAGAATCGTTGACCTCAAGACGATATTGATATTCCGAAGTCTCTGGTTGATACATCTGCGAGAAACTCATCATCACACAAAGAGGAAAAGAGCAGTTGGAACACATATTCCAACAATAGCATCATCCCAGGAAAAGAGTGGTTGGAACACACCTTCCAGCAACAACATCATCCCACGAAAAGAGGAGCGATTTCCCTATTTCGATGTTTAGTTGCAAAACTAATTGTATTTCCAGCAAGTTGTTAATCTCCCCTCCTATATTCTGATTAGTCGTTAAAAGCCCCAAATTGGTAATTCAATGTATATATATGTTCCCTAGAGCGGCAAAGGGAATTAATTAATTATTCAAACAATTAGACAGACAGGAATTAGGAAATCGATCAAGGGAATTTTAGATAGGAATGGAATATGAATGTTGTGATCAGTAGTCAATAGTAATGGAATCTAATTGGTAGCAGGGAGAGAATACTGATATCCAGATCCGACTTTGAATTTACCAAGCACAAGAAATTGTATTGGGTAGCAGTTGTTATAATTGTTAATTGATATTTAAATCGATGTTTTGATTGAATTCAATAATTCTGGTTCCGACATTTGTCTTTATATAAGCGCTATGGTTTTTATTCCAATCTGAGTGTTTGGTTAGTTCAAGACTTGCTCTAGGAAGTGGCAAGGATCCATCACAACCTGCAGTCGAGTCCCACATTCTTTATAGATATAGGAATTGTGCTTTATTACAGAATTATTTTTTGTTTTGGAATTGTTTTCTAAATAGGATTGTAAATTGCCTAATTCTGTACTTAAGCCATTATTTTGTTTTGCTTGAATTTGAAAGGGACAATGAGTGTATTGTGAGAGTATTTGTGAACATGGAATAAACACATATTCTGTCCTGTAGCTTATAATTAAATAGGGTGCTTTCACATTATTCTTGAATGAGCTAGATGATGATCCACTCAGTGAATTTTTAATTTAATAAATTGTGATGGCTTGCATTGGATTGTAAATCATGGAGTTTTGAGCATTTTTCTATTCATGCATTTAAGAATGAATTGCTGTTGGGAAAAATACTGAGAGGGGGGGGGGGTGAATCAGTATTTACTGCATATTCAAAAATTTTACTTTTCCTTGCTTCTAAAACCCATACGCTACTTTCATGAAACAAAATCGCGTATATACGCGGATACCTTTTATGAAACTCGCGTATACACATATATCTAATTATATTATTAGATCTTCACTTAAATCATTTCATCATTCATTCATCAGATGTTTAATAAACAACAAACATGAACAGTAAGAGCAGAGTAAACCATCACACAAAGCATCACACATGAACACCAGGATTTTTAGGTGGAAACCCAAGTCGGGAGAAAACCACCGCTGCCGTTGCTCAGCCTTCAATCTTTTATTATAGAGAAAACATCTTACAACATGTGTGTTGGTGCAGACTTCTACCAGCATGCAGGCACCCACCTGCGCTCGTTTACCAGTCTCTCCTGGAAAGGGAGCTCCAACCCCCTGACTCGTTTACCAGCCTCTCCTGGAAGGGAGCTACGACCCCCTGATCTCGTTTACCAGCCTCACCTGGAAGGGAGCTACGACCCCCTGACTGAAGGCTACAACCCTCAGCACCTCTAAGGACCACGTTTCATCAATTTTCACACTGGATCCAACAACTTTAGTAGAACACAACTTGCAGGCCACGTTTCATCATATTTTCAGACTGGACCCATTCCATACTTTTAAGCTCGAACATACAACACAAAACAGATACTAACCAATTCAGACAACACAGATCAGATAGCAGTAATACAGCAGAACAGATCAGATGTTTCATACCCCATGCTTCAGCAAACCCTAGTTTGCATACGCACTTTCACTTCACTGATGTCGCGTATATACGCGCTTCCGTCCACACAAACCGGCGTATACCTCAGTGTATATTTTATTGCGCATACGCGCTTTTTCTTCAGCGAAGCTGCGTATATACGCGCTTCCTCCACGGCGAAGTAGCGTATAGATCTTCGATCATTACAGAGCAGCATACTTGCCGGATACGGTCTTCGATTCGGTTACCCCGCCCTGGCCAGGACGGATATTGCTGATGTTATATATTACGGATCTACTAAGCCTTCCATAAGCGGATCTAGTAGATACTGCATTTTCAGATCTAGATACCCTTCTTCATCATTGGTGCATCATGCAATCAGATCTATCATTCAACTGTAACCCTTTCCATTCAGATATACTTCAGAGAGAAGTATTCATTCAAGCTCAGACGTCTTGCTCCACACTCATGATTTGCATAATGAATTTCATCTCTTTATATAGGTTTATCCTTTTTCAATACCATGAGCCCCTTTTTCAATACCATGAGCCAAAACAACATTACTTCCAATGGTATTCCTGGACTGGGTCAATTAGGCGGATCATTACCCAATACAATGGGTCAATACCATGGTGGTTACCCCTGGTTTTGCACTTTTAGAGCGCTTTAGCCCATACGCGACTTGGCACGTTCTTTTCCGCGTGCATACGCGACTTCACTTAGACATATCCGCGTATTCCTTGAGACATACTCTTTCACCATAGATTTAGCACAATCTGAAATCCTTTCTTCACTGCCTTCTGTACATACTGTAGATACATCAGATTTACATTATTTACCAAGTCCATCAGGTCAAGAAGAACTTCATCAAGTGGTTTGCCATCAAGGAAAACACATGTCAACAATCTCATATCTTCATCTTCATTCAGTGGGTTGCCATCAAGGACAACATTCTGCATCATATTGCCAACAATCTCCCCCTTTGGACTTGATGGCAACCATGATGGTGTTTGGTTACCACAACAGATAGGTATATTAAGAATACAATGACACCATGTCACATTCCCCATTTTGACACCATTCTTTCTCTTCATTCAAACACCATGTCACTCTCCCCCTTTGACATCAAGGGCAAAGGGCGAATCAAAAGTGACCAATCTCCCCCTGAGTTCATGCTGAATCTTCAAGCAAATTTTCCAATGAGGTACATGACTCTATGAACTTCCTATTACCAAAGACTCATACTTACATCAAATATCCAACCAAGTGGGTTTACATATGAGACTCAAGTACCCAACCAAGTGGGTTTACAAAAATTTGACTCAGCTACCCAACCAAGTGGGTTTACAAATTTATCAAGTCCTTACATGACTGAATATCACAATTTACATCATGGGTCTCAACAGGACCTTTTCATGACCATTTATGACCAATACCAGAAAGACTTCAAAGAACATATTTTAGAACCATCATAATGCCAACAATGCATTACACTCAGCAAAGCTAATACTCCCCCTGAATCTGTGCATCCAAGCAACCTTTCCATATGACTAAGGCTCCCCCTTAGTTAGTGCATCCTGAACACTTTCAGCAACAAATCATCAAGGCATCTTTATCAAAACATTAGAAATAGAATTATGTGAATCGAATACCTAATTTATATATTTCAAACAAGATCGTATATACCAAACAACACCGCATGTGTCAAGAGAGCCGTACCTTAATCGAAAATGCCGCAATGTGACATACGGTTTTTCGTGCATGAACTCGCGTATACGCGACTATGTTTTCAGAAACCCGTATCCAATGCCAGGTATTCTAAATTTATGCACTGTCTTTTGACTGGCAGAGAATACTCCCAGCTTCTGTCTTAGATACTCGAACGCTTCCCTGGGCAGAGGTTTGGTAAAAATATCAGCAACTTGTTCTTTGGAGGGAACATACTCCAACTTCACATTTTGTTCAAGCACTTGTTCACGTAAGAAGTGATACTTGATGGGAATGTGCTTGGTCTTCGAATGCATAACAGGATTCTTTGAAATACTGATGGCACTTTTATTGTCACACTTAATGGGGACAGGAGGTGTACATTTGATTTGAAAATATTGTAAGGTTTGCATCATCCAAAGGAGTTGAGTACAACAAGATGCGGCAGCCACATATTCTGCTTCTGCTGTAGATAAGGCAATAGAATTTTGCTTCTTGCTGAACCAAGATACTAACCGAGGTCCCATATAGAATGCACCACCACTAGTGCTTTTCCGATCATCAACACTTCCAGCCCAATCTGCATCAGTGTAAGCATGAAGAGTAAGATTAGCATTCTTTGGATACCATAGACCAAAATCTTGAGTTCCTCGTAGATATTTGAAAATTCTTTTGACAGCCTGAAGATGAGACTCTTTTGGATTAGCTTGGAATCTTCCTACAATCCCAACTGCATGCATAATGTATGGTCTAGTCCCAGTGAGATAAAGCAGACTTCCTATCATCGATCTGTATTCTGGTTGATTCACTGTGGGAGAATCATCATTAGAACTGAGACTGCATCCGGTTATCATTGGTGTACTTACAGGTTTGCATTCTTCCATGCCATACTTCTTCAGAATTTGCTTAAGATATTTTGTTTGTGATAGAAATATACCATCTGTAGATTGATGCACTTGTAAGCCAAGAAAGAAGGTTAGTTCCCCAAGTAAAGACATTTCAAATTCTTGCTGCATGACAGAAGCAAATTTCTGACTCATAGATTCTTCGTTACTCCCAAAAATGATATCATCAACATATACAACCACAATCAATAGTTTATCATTTTCAAATTTTGTGTATAAGTTGCTATCAGCAGACCCCTTTGAAAATCCTTGTTGATGAAGATATTTGTCAAGACGATAATACCATGCCCTTGGAGCTTGTTTGAGACCATATAGAGCCTTTTAAGTCTACAAACAAGATTTTCATCATTTCCCAAAATGAATCCTTCTGGTTGTTCTATATAAACTTCTTCTTCTAGATCACCATTGAGAAATGCAAATTTAACATCCATTTGATAAACTTTGATTTGTTGAAAACTTGAAAAAGTAAGAAACATTCTTATGGCTTCAAGTCTAGCTACAGGAGCAAAAGTTTCTTCAAAGTCTATACCTTCTTGTTGAGTATACCCTTTGCAAACCAGTCTAGCTTTGTTTCTTACAAACATCCCCATTCTCATTCAACTTGTTCTTGAAAATCCATTTAGTTCCAATGACATTTTTATCATGTGGTCTTGGTACCAATTCCCAAGTGTCATTTTTTTCAATTTGATCAAGCTCGTCATTCATGGCTTGCCTCCAACATTCATCTTTGCTAGCTTGATTGACATTGTGTGGTTCAATTGTGGATAGAAGTGCCAGATGATTAGAAGATCCCACAAGAGTTCTCCTTGTTCATACACCTGATTCCTTGTCACCCAAAATTTGAGATTCAGGATGATTCTTTTGCACATATCTGGATGGAGCTTTTTCAGATAGATCATCTTCAGGTTCTTCATTGGATCCATTGTCTATATCACTTGATGTAGAAGGACATAGGTCACCATCATCTTCTTTTGTTGTTTGTTTTTCTTCTTTAGGAGCTGTAGGAGACTCATCAATAACAACATCAATACATTCAACAATCTTTCGAAGCCTTTTTTTGTAGCATTTGTATGCTTTGCTTGAAGATGAGTAACCAAGAAATATCCCTTAATCTGATCTAGGTTCAAACTTACCAAGCTTTTCATCATTATTTTTTATAAAGAATTTACTTCCAAAAACTCTAAAATGCTTCACTGATGGAGAATTACCATACCAGAGTTCATATGGAGTTTTGTCACTATTTACTCGAACATGAGCCTTGTTGAGAATGTTAGCTGTTGTATGTGCTGCTTCTCCCCAGAACATGTCAGGAGTTCCAGAATCATCGAGCATAGCTCTAGCCATTTGTTGAATTGTTCTATTCATTCTTTCTGCTACGCCATTTTGTTGTGGAGTACCTGCTACAGAGAATTATATTTTTATGCCATGTTGTTCACAAAATTCAAAGAATTCATTTGATGTATATTATCCTCCTTGATCAGATCTAAGACACTTTATTTTTAGATCTAATTCATTTTCAACTAACGCTTTGAAGATCTGAAATTTTTCAAATGCTTCATCTTTGTGTTTAATGAGCCCGATCCAACACATTCTAGAATAATCATCAATAAATAAGATATAGTATTCTTCCCCACGTGGTGAATTTTTCCTCATAGGTCCACATATGTCAGTATGAACGAGTTCAAGAGGCTTACTTGATGATCCTTCTTTGGCATTAAATCGTACTCTGGTCTGCTTACCGAATTGACAAGATTTGCATATGATGCTTTCTGGTAGATTAATATTGGGAAGACCACGAACAGCTTGAAGTCTGCTTGCTTTTTTGATTTGAGAGAAGCTCAGATGCCCCAGCCTTCTATTCCATAGCCAATTTTCTGAAGACTTGCTCAAGTAACATTGATCTATACCGTTTAGTATATACAGGTTGCTAGGATTTCTTTTTCCTTTTATAATGATTTTACCTGTATCAAGATCACGAACCACACATTCCTTTGAACTAAAGACCACTTCTGTTCCTTGATCACACATTTGACTTACACTTAACAGGTTATTCCTTAATCCATCCACATACATGAAATCATTAGCCTTCACCTTTTCTTTTAGAAATACTGACCCTTTTCCTTTAATCACAGTAGGAGTATCATTTCCAAATGTAACTTTCTTTTCCTTTTCTAGAGCATTATATGTAAGAAGTTTGCTTTTGTCACCTGTCATGTGTCTTGAGCACCCACTATCAATATACCATTGATTTTCTTCACCTTCTGCAAATAATGCTATCCCACAATTTTCAACCTGTATTTCTTTCTTTTTCCATACTTTAGAGCTTGAGGGAACATGTTCTTTTTGCTGGACCTTGCTCCTGCATTCAGATTCTTCATGACCAAAGTTATTGCAATAAGTACATTCAACTTCATTTTGAAGAGGAGAAAAGTTGTTATAGGTATTCTTCTTTGGTTCAATATTCATTCTTTTCTTTCTTGCTTCTCTTGTCATGATGGTTTTATATGCAACACATTGAACAGCTTTATGACCAAAATTGTGACATGAGAAACATTGTCCATTGAAGTAGAAATTCCGGCGATCATGAAATCTTCTATTTGAATTTACCTGTTGGTTGTTTCTTTTTTGAGGGATCTCTTTGTTAGTGATCCTAGATTTGAGATGATCATGCTTTACCTGTAAAGAACCTTTGTTCCCTTGCTGAGTGGCTGAGTGAAGAGAACCAGTTGTGACTGCTTTCAGATAATTTGGTGCTGAAGTCTGGGAAGATTCCCCAGTATATCCAAGACCTGTTTTTATAAGATGAGACCGTTGTGTCTTGATAATCTCATCTAAGGTTTCTGAACCTTTAGCAAATCTAAGATTGAGAGTCTTCACTTTCTCAATATCTTTTCTTAGACTTACTATTTCACACTCCAATTCCTCAATGCGTTTTTCTTTGGCTTCAAGCTGACTTTCAAGAGTCTCTATGATTATGTTCTTTTCAGCTAGGCTTACTTTGAGTTGATTGTTTTCTTCAAGAAAATCATTGTCCACGAAAGTATCCTTTTCTTCTCTTTGTTCAAAAGCCATGAGAAGTCTAAAGTCTTCTTCACATTCCTCCTCACTATTAGATGAACCATCACTGTCTTCATTAGTATAATAACTTTTTCTTGTGCTAGATCGATTCTTATTCCTTCTTGCTACTTCTTTTCCTTTAGCCGAGGTTTCTTTATAAGGACACTTTGCAGCATAATGACCAACTCTTCCATAATTGAAACATTTGAAAGGAAGCTTACCTTTGAACTTTCTGGTACCTAGTTGAAGTCTTCTCACAAAATTTGCTTCTTCTTCTTCTTCAGATGTATAATTGGATTCTTTGACAACTTCCTTCTCTTTTCCTTTTGTTGATGCCTTAAAAGCAGCTTCTTTGATTTGAGAAGGGCCTCCTTGCCTCATTTCAAAAGCAGTCAGAATACCATGTAATTGAACAATAGTAAGAGTTTTCAGATCTTGCCTTTCTTCAATAGCTGAAACTTTAGAGTCAAATTTTGAAGTCAAGGATCTTAAGACTTTTTCCACCAGAGTAGTATCGCTTATGGTTTCACCCAAATTTCTCATCCGATTTAAAATATCATCTAGACGAAGAAAGAAACTGGCAACATTTTCATCACTATGCATCTTCAAATTTTCATATTCGATTCTAAGAGTTTGGAGTTTTGCATTTTTTACCTTTGTATCTCCTTCATAACTTAGAATGATTTTGTCCCATATCTCTTTTGCTAAATGTAGCTGCATCACTTTGGCAAATTCTGATTCAGACATACTTCCTAATAAGACATTCACTGCTTTGGCATTGATTTCATACTTCTTCCTTTCAGCAGCATCAGTAGGAATACTTGCCAGGTATTGATAACCTTATTCCACGATTGCCCATACATCTGCACCAAGACTTTGCAGATGTGCTTTTGTTCGTACCTTCCAGAATATCAGATTGCTTCCATTAAATAGAGGTGGCTTTATAGACATTACACCTTCTTGACTTCCCATTGCGACGGATCTCCTTCAAGCGATCAAGCTTCTGCAGAAGAACCTGCTCTGATACCAATTGTTGGGAAAAATACTGAGAGGGGGGGGTGAATCAATATTTACTGCATATTCAAAAATTTTACTTTTCCTTGCTTCTAAAACCCATACGCTACTTTCATGAAACAGAATCGCGTATATACGCGGATACCTTTTATGAAACTCGCGTATACACAGATATCTAATTATATTATTAGATCTTCACTTAAATCATTTCATCATTCATTCATCAGATGTTTAATAAACAGCAAACATGAACAGTAAGAGCAGAGTAAACCATCACACAAAGCATCACACATGAACACCAGGATTTTTAGGTGGAAACCCAAGTCGGGAGAAAACCACCGCTGCCGTTGCTCAGCCTTCAATCTTTTATTATAGAGAAAACATCTTACAACATGTGTGCTGGTGCAGACTTCTACCAGCATGCAGGCACCCACCTGCGCTCGTTTACCAGTCTCTCCTGGAAAGGGAGCTCCAACCCCCTGACTCGTTTACCAGCCTCTCCTGGAAGGGAGCTACGACCCCCTGATCTCGTTTACCAGCCTCACCTGGAAGGGAGCTACGACCCCCTGACTGAAGGCTACAACCCTCAGCACCTCTAAGGACCACGTTTCATCAATTTCACACTGGATCCAACAACTTTAGTAGAACACAACTTGCAGGCCACGTTTCATCATATTTTCAGACTGGACCCATTCCATACTTTTAAGCTCGAACATACAACAAAAAACAGATACTAACCAATTCAGACAACACAGATCAGATAGCAGTAATACAGCAGAACAGATCAGATGTTTCATACCCCATGCTTCAGCAAACCCTAGTTTGCATATGCGCTTTCACTTCACTGATGTCGCGTATATACGCGCTTCCGTCCACACAAACCAGCGTATACCTCTGTGTATATTTCATTGCGCATACATGCTTTATCTTCAGCGAAGCCGCGTATATACGCGCTTCCTCTGCGGCGAAGTAGCGTATAGATCTTCAATCATTATAGAGCAGCATACTTCTTCAGATCAGATATTCAGTTCAGATTTACCCTTTTTCTTCAGACAGATGTTCGCCTAGATGTTCTCCTCATCACAGATCTAAGCCTTCCATAAGCATATCTAGTAGATACAAGTGCATTTCAGATCTAGATCCCCTTCTTCATCATTGGTGCATCATCTATTCAGATTTATCATTCAAGTGTAACCCTTTCCATTCAGATCTACTTCAGAGTGAAGTATTCATTCAAGCTCAGACATCTTGCACCCACACTCATGATTTGCATAATGAATTTCATCTCTTTATATAGGTTTATCCTTTTTCAATACCATGAACCCCTTTTTCAATACCATGAGCCAAAACAACATTACTTCCGATGGTATTCCTGGACGGGGTCAATTAGGCGGATCATTACCCAATACAATGGGTCAATACCATGGTGGTTACCCCTGGTTTTGCACTTTTAGAGCGCTTTAGCCCATACGCGACTTGGCATGTTCTTTTCCGCGTGCATACGCGACTTCACTTAGACATATCCGCGTATTCCTTGAGACATACTCTTTCACCATAGATTTAGCACAATATGAAATCCTTTCTTCACTGCCTTCTGTACATACTGGAGATACATCAGATTTACATTATTTACCAAGTCCATCAGGTCAAGAAGAACTTCATCAGGTGGTTTGCCATCAAGGAAAACACATGTCAACAATCTCATATCTTCATCTTCATTCAGTGGGTTGCCATCAAGGACAACATTCTGCATCATATTGCCAACAATTGCTACGTGAGAGTGTTCATCAAATGAAATAAATTAAAGCCGGCAGTGTGTTTCAATTAGACAATTAGATTTCATTTAAGTTTCGAATAAGGTGAGAGATTTTTTTTTTGCAAAGTAATCAAGCTGTTTTGTAAAGAGTGATTTCACTAGAGTATAACAGTTTCATTTCAAAAAGCATTACAGTTATTTGTCATATTTACGATTTGTGAGATTTGATGCATTATCATTTAAGGATTGAGTTTTGTTTGATTTAGATCGCTGAGTTAATTGACTTGTAGCAATAGGTGTAAATATTTCCATTTCTGCAATTTAAATCATTTGATTTGTCTTGTCTACTTTATGAACAATGCTTTGAGTTATTAAATTATCATAGGGTAATTTAGATTTCTTCTCGCTTAATAGAATAAGATTGATTCCCATTTCTAATATTGTAGAATAAATATTGAAACTTATATTCCGAGTGTGATTTAATTTTGCCTGAAGTTGTTTGAAGATAAGGATAAAATAGATTTCCATTTTGAAGACAATAGATCGGGATTTGATCCCAGAATTATAGTTTTGCCTCCTTATAAATTAATGCTTAGTCTCTTTGAGATTGTAGCTGAAGTTAATTTCATCGCGCCTTTGTTTCGATAAGATTGTCTTTTGATTGCAGATTGAGTTAAGTAGATTTCCTTCAGATTGCTTGCGTTTTAAGTGTGAGTTTGCTTGGCTAATCGAAGAGTGTTTTTATCATTTTATACTCCACCATCAATAAGAAAACTTATATATTCTGACCATTAAGCTGAGCCAAGACGTAGTACTACTCAGGTTTACAACTCCTAGATTGACAATTAATATTGAGAGGTTAAATAAGACAATTAAACCCACCCCAACAATAAGACACTTGAACTTTCATGATCTGTAGAGTGAGAAAATGATTCCATAAACTCATGGTACGCGCAGTCGCGCAACGTTTCAGACATGTGTAACTTCAATTGCTCATATCTCTCAAACCGGGAGACGAAATCAAATTCCGTAAAAAACCCATTTGAGATAACAGAAAATAATTTCAAATGAGATATTTTAACCTTCTAAAATTCTCTATGGAGGTCATATCACTTGCATGAATTTGTTTGAATATTGTTACAAAAATTTGAATCTGAAATATGCTTCAAACCTTCATTTTCATGGATTCATAACCTGAAGCTGATACCACTGATCCGGATATTTGGGGGAGGCCCCAAAGATCTAAAAAATTAATTGAAATTTCAAAAGAAAGAGGAGAAAAAACAATAAACAAAACCATACAAAATGTTTTTATTAAAACAAAGATTAACTGTAAAAGCTACATTGTGGTGGACAAAATATCATTTTACAAAATGTGACTTGTTACTTATAGTCTTTCTTAGTTGCAATACCATGGGTGGGTAAATAACATAGGTGAATTAATAGCATGGGTAGATGCAACTTACGATATCATGGGTGGATGAATACCATGGGTGAATGCCACTTACAATACCAGGGGTGGATGAATACCATGGGTGAATGAATACCATGGGTAGATGTCACTTTCCATTCAGATTAGTGAGACCATCCATCATAAACTAAAGCCACTTGAGTTTTGGGATTTCAGAAGATTTTAAAATTAGAATTTGAAATAGACTTCTGAAATATCGAAAACACATAATTTTAATTGTTCTACAATCTCGACTGTGGTGGTTTTGTAGGACTGTTAGTAAAAATATGAATTAATTAGGAAACATTAAATTAAATAAATAAAAATCAATATTCACGATTAATAAATAATTAATTTACAAATATTAAAATAATATACATACTTGTGGTGGTTTTGTAGGATTGTTAGTAAAAATATGAATTAATTAGGAAAAATTAATTAAAATTAATAAAAATCAATATTCACAATTAAGAAACACATTAATTTACAATACCATGGGTCGATGCCACTTACAATACCATGGGTAGATGTCACTTTCCATTCAGATTAGTGGGACCTTCCATCATAAACTAAAACTACTTAAGTTTTTGTATTTCAGAAGCTTTTCAAATTAGAATTTGAAATAGGCTTCTGAAATCCTGAAAACACATAATTTTAATTGTTCTACAATCTCGACCGTGGTGGTTTTGTAGGAACATCAATAAAAATATGAATTAATTGGGAAAAATTAATAAAAATAAATATTCACAATTAATAAATAATTAATTTACAAAGAGTAAAATAATATACATTTGATACATTTTTCAGCCCAGGGCTTAAAAATCACTGAACTTCAGATAAGCACCATTTACAAATTATGCATCCAAATGAGATGAAATAAGAACCAATGGAAAGCTAGTGAAAATTCAAATGAAATGAAGCAATCAAAAGAAAAATTTGAAGAAATAAAAAATATCACCAAATTGTCGAACACTTAACCAAAAGAAAATATTAAAAAGCGATTTAACCAAAATTTACGAAAATGGTCCCCATTATTATTATGAAATAAGAAGTTAAAAATGGGGGTGTTGTGATTTCACCACAACAATGGTGACATACGGGGAAGAACCAGTTATCTTTGGTTAAAAATAATTAACTTGAATTTACCCGAAGGCTAAATGTTGAGATTCAAAAAGATGACGATCCTAGTGAAAATTAAGCACCTACACTAGGTGGGGCCCGTAGGCTATTTTTAGGTGATATGTCTATTTTTATAATTTGGATCAAAGTATATTTTTAACAGTAATCTATTTATAGATGGTTGAGAAAATTATATGGATGGATGGGCGCCTATTTTTGGAATGCGTGTGCGAAGTTGTTTCGTGGAATGCATGTCGATTATTGTTATCTCTTAACAATAATCAGACAATAAATAATAATCTATTCTCTTGAAGCACTTGATTTTAGTTAACTGATGTGGAAAATCAGTTAACTAAAGGAATTTCGAGTTCAAAGGTTGGTTGGTGGGAGATGCTAGTGGACTTCATCGTAACTAAGTGATACAAAGTTTTAACAGAGTTGGATGTGTAGTTATGTGAGTTGTAAAGTAGTTTAACTCAGTTAAGTGAGTTAAACTCAGTTGTGCTAGTTGTAACTAGTTGTAATCAAAGACACACTGGTGAGAGATCAGTGAATTAAATATTAAATTAATTCACATGGAGTGATATCACATGCAACTGAAGATTTACTATTGTTAAATACATGCATGTCAGATCTAGTGGAGACCCAGTTGAGAGATAGGTGAAAGGGATTGTTTTACTATCAGTTGTGACTATAGTGGGTGCACAATTGCAACCAAACACACATTGGAGATGCCAATGAGGATTGCGCAGTCAAGGCAAGGCAAGACCAAATTCATTCAGGGATTGTAATCAACAGGGATTGCGCAGTGGAGGCAGGCTGTCAGGAGACAGCAAGTTGGTGCATGTTTATGCCAATTTTTGTATGACAATGTGAGACGATTGTATATTGTACTAAGAGCTCTTGGAGTATATTTTTGTATGAGATTGTTTCATGATCCATGATATATACATAATATATGATAGTGGGGTTTTCATCTTTATGATTTCCTGGTAAAAACATCTGTGTCATGTGTGATTAATCTTTCTTCATGTGTTTGCAATTGGTGATTAAATTTCCACAAAGATTTAAGTAGAAGGATTTTGTATTTAACAGTGGCATATAATTGTTAGATCAGGAGAATATGACAATACATAATTGTATTAAAAATTTCTACACTAAAATGATGGATTCTATCAAACCGTAAAACAATAAAACATTTCCAAGGGTCCCACATTAATGAATTGAGAGTTATAGATTCAAAAATATAAGTAATCAAAGCGGAATGAGTCTAATGATATTAATCTATAATTTGGGGGATATTTTGTAATATGCCAAAATTTGCATGCAGCAAATTGGAATATTAATTTTTGCTTATATCATCTAGGAGGTGAATAAAATGGGTAAAGAGACCCATAAGTAGGAATAAATCCCTCATAAGTGTGAAAGGGATCATTGGAGCAGCTTATTTTGCACCTTCCAGTGTGAAAAGGGTCAATTTGCATGAGGACAAGGTCAAGTTTGACCAAGTCAACAATGCTGCCTAAGAGGCGTAGCTTGCTTGGGAAGGCAACACAGTTTTGGAGGGAGAAATATTCTTTGTGGAAGAAACTCTAATGTGTGGGGTCCGGGGCAAAGAGACATTCACTTGCATAAAAGGAGGAAGAGGCAGCCATAGTGAGATATCTTTGAGCATATTGATTTTAGTCTGAAGACTATTTGCATTCTCCGGCTGTTCAACTGAGTTGCAGTGCTGCTTAGCACGAGGGATTCCTGTTTAGGATTTCCTCTCCTTCTTGAGAGGCCTCTTGAAGTATTGCACTTTATTTTCTCCACATATTGGCTCAAGGCCAAAGTCACCTCCATCAGTCACTGCATTATTTCTACTGAATTATAACGGAGTGTTGCTGGGTGTTGCAGTGGAGGGTTCCACAACACCTTTCCTTGGCTTATCTTTCAGAGGAGGAAGTTACTATTCCTCCGGGAGGTTAGTGGAGGAGGTATATGAGCTGATTGCATATATTTGGCACCAGGACAAACATTCTCTATCTCCTACAACGTAGTCCAGCTCCTTGACTGCGTTATTTCAGAGCATATTAGCAGTGGGGGTTGCACCACTATTTCTGAGGGGAAGATCTTTAGGGATTGGATCAGCCTTTCACCTGAGAGATCCATTGGATGAGATATATGCACCATATGTAGCACCTTCAGCTATATTCATCCATTTATATTTTCTGAGTTGCAGCTGCTGCCTAGCAACTTCGACATTTCTGCAGATTTTCCATTTTGTACATGTATTGTAGCCAATCCTTCTAAGGATTGTGTATTAGTGTTGTATTAGTGTTTTCCGGGGTTGAGAGCTTTCTCCCCCATCTTTCTTGAGCTGATATTGACATATCCTTGTATTTTATATTATTATGTTGCAGTGTCTCCATATAAACTGTGCTGTATAGCCATGGCTTCCTTCATGTAGTAGTAATTTCCATTTATCATTGAGAGATGCATTGCCTTACTTGAGTGATTGTTTCCTCAAGCATTTGTATACATTATTTCTACTGTAACCTAATATGATGGCTATTTGTATCTTCACATGTTCATGGCTATAGAATAACGTTGTTGTTCCATGTATTGCTCATACATTGTTGCAGTCCCTCATCGGGCACATTTCTGAGGACATCTAAGTGTGGAATATTTGTTTAACTCACTTAGAAGGATTTATTTGGAGCCTCCTCTTGGATTCAGGTCTTAGATTCAATTATCTAAGGGATCTAGGTCTTGGTTTCAATTCCTGTAGCAGCCATTACTGGAAAATGCGTTTTCTAGTCATGCTTTGCTAGCTATTCCAGATTTGGAATATTACAGTGGTATCAAAGCATAGTCTTGGCTCAGCCTGTGAGTCTAAGCCCAAGAGATCAAAAGATTGAAGAGGATGAGTTTTATCTCATCATATTTCAGATCCATGAAGAACCTCCCCAAGGAGGATAACCAGAAAGAAGAGGAAGAACCCCGCACTTCCTATTCTCATCAAGAAGGAGACAAAGAAATAAGAAGGAAAAGACTCCATCTTTTGGAGAAGAGAAAGGGGATAAGCTTACAAAGCTTCTTCCTAAATCTGTACATAACATTCATGAGGATTTCAAGAATATCCGGAGGGAGATGTATGAAGAATCTCCAAAAGGTTTTGAATCAAAATCAAACTCTAGATTGGCACATGAGGAGTGTGAGAAAGCAGCTACACACCCTAACTCACAGTGCAGTCACATGCCCAGGATTGTCGGAAGAGAGATGGAAAGAGAATAAGAGGTTGCTAGGAGGGAAATTATTAGTGGTTTCCTAAAGGAGTATGAGTCTCAAACTCAGAAATTCCGAGATAATCTCATTTTTTTAGAGTTTTGCAAGATGAAGGTGAAGGAAAGAGAGCAGCAGGATAGATTTCATCTATCTACCTTTGAAGGTTCACCTGTATGTTTAGCCAAATCTTGGGTGGAGGAGTTAGAGACGTTCTTGCAGCAGCACCATATTCTTGAAGATGAAGCCATCAAATTTGCGGCGATGCATTTGAGAGGTAAGGCCTATGCCCGGTGGATCTTTGAATCCTTTTCTTTAAGAAATGTAAACATTGGATCCTATGCTAGTTTCACTAAGGAATTAGTGAAAATATTTTATGTAACGATTCATGAGACACACATGGTGGAGGTAAAAAATAAAACTCAAGCAAAACCCTTGCATGAAAACTTGCACCATACTTTGTCAGAGGAGAAACTTCCATCTCACACCTTTGAGCAAAGGAGCATGGAGATCTCTTTTTCAAAAAGGGATCCAATCATTGGAGGGTTGCCCACTCATGTTGCAGAGATTGAGGGCAACAACGCTGTCAGATCTGGAGTTGATCTAGCATCTCATGCAGAGGAAGGAGGAGCTCTTTCTCCAAATAGAGGGATGCTTGCATATTTGCAAGGAAGTCTCCAGGATCTCATGTGTGGAGTTCAAGGCACAACTCATGTTCTACCTGTGCCATTGTTGAGGAGGTGTGAAACCATGGAGACACAAGGAGGAGATAGGGAGAAGACCCAACATCATGAGATGAGGAGTACACATCCCTATTCATCTATGGAGGTTGATGCACCTAAGGAGGTGATTGGATTGCGCAGTGGAAGGATGGAGAGCTTTCTCCATTCATATATTCAGTCATCTCTTGATGATGATGTCTCATTGCATGGAGACATTTTGTCGGGGAGACCACTAGAACAACAGAGGAGGATGGATGATTCACCAGTTGAGGCAGCACTCAGTGGTTTCAGAGGAGTGGAAACCTTGGGAGAGATTGATACAACGCTGGGAGGCTGGGGTAGACTCAAGGAGAGAGGGAGCATTCTCACAACATCAACATCACCCACTTCCATTTCAGATTTTGCGCTGTGGCAGAAGCAACAGGGGAATGATAACAACCTTCCAACTCACATCTTTGACATGGGAGATTTCAAAGAAGAGGGAATCCATAGGACATGTGTTCTTCATGAGAGATCATCAGCGCTGTCACTATGGAGGTTAGATCCATATTGGAGCTCCCAATTGTTGGTGCAGTATTCCAAGGATCTTTTCACTTGCATGATCTTGGATGACCAGTTGCATGAGGATGGATATACAGTCAGAGATGGGGTCATCTTCTATCATGGTAGGATCTTCTTTCCTAGAGCTTCCAAGCTCAAGGAGAATTTGCTACAAGCAGTGCATAAGGATTTCATTTTCAGTCCCACTTATTCTATGAGAGCAAACCACACCATCATGGAGGGGTATTTTTGGATGGGCTTTGAGGAGGAGATATATCAGCATCTGAGCAGATGCATGGACCAGATGAAGATGGAGGAGATGCATGAATCTTCGGGAGAGTTAGCACAACCACCTATTTTCTCTTGGAAGATGAGAGGAGACTCATCTATGATCCACTCCATTTGTATGAGCAGAAAGTATGGTAAGGGTAGCCATTATTGTTTACATGAGCATTTATATGATGCATGTATATGTCCCTTAACTATACATGTGTAGGATGATGCTCCAAGGAGGAGAATTATTTTTTCTAAACCACATGGTTTAGATGAGGCCATAAGCATGATTGATGGCCATCCCCTAGAAGGACTTGGGGAAGATAGATACTATGGAGAACATGCCCATTGTACACCTTACATTATTCACTTCCTCCATACTTATGAGGAGATTTGAGCAGCATGCAAGTGGTTGAGATGCCACTTATTTTATCACTCTATTGCAGTTGAGAGTCAAGCTGCACTGGTTGCACTTGAGGGACCATTTTCTTTCACATTTGTTACACATGGCAGCAAGTATGATTTTAATTTTTTCTCCCTATGGTTCCATTGTTTCTATCCTTATGAGGAGCATGCTCGGGAGAGAGACACATTGTGTGGATGTGTCCTTTGAGGGAGGAATTTCTCACACTTTTTGCACTACATGTTCTAAGGGGAACATGGGACATGATATGGTTACATTAACAACACATTTGTTATTTTATGAGGTGAGACATATGATGGAGGAGATGCCATATGATGATGACTTCCAACTCATCATGTATGGGGATATTTGGGCCAGCATGATTTGCAGCGTTGGAGGAGAGATCTTTCGAGATATAGTTCTCATCTTGCCACTTGAGGGAAAACTTATTGCAGCCCATGATCAACCAACACTCTACACTTATCATAAGTGGAGATATGAACAGCGTGGGGTAGGCTACATTGTCTACCATGTGCAGAATTTTAGCCCACCTACTTTTCCAGAGCCAAAGGTGGAGGACAATTTCCAGGAGTTACCTAGTTGGAAGGTGACTCATTTTGCATGGCTCATAGCTTGGAGATGGAGGATCCATATGGGAGAGACAATTCCCATCAGATTTAAGATCCCATTCCTCAATGGAACCTCTAGACATCACTTTTTTATCCTTATGAGTATTTCACCTTTACATGATGATGGCTTGATAGCTAACTTGCATGCTGAGGAGGAACAATGTGGAGGCTTGATTGATGAGATAGCATCACTTTCCTTGGAGGAGATCATCATACATGGATGCTACAGGGAGAGGAGAATAAAAATCAGTGTATCCTTGCACTTGCTTGAGGACAAGCAATCTTTGAGAGGGGAGGACTGTAATATTCCAAAATTTGCATGCAGAAAATTGGAATATTAATTTTTGCTTATATAATCTAGGAGGTGAATAAAATGGGTAAAGAGACCCATAAGTAGGAATAAATCCATAATAAGTGTGAAAGGGATCATTGGAGCAGCTTATTTTTCACCTTCCAGTGTGAAAAGGGGCAATTTTCATGAGGACAAGGTCAAGTTTGACCAAGTCAACAACGTTGCCTAAGAGGTGTTGCTTGCTTGGGAAGACAGTGCAGTTTTGGAGGGAGAAATATTCTTTGTGTAAGAAACCCTAATGTGTGGGGTCCAGGGCAAAGAGACATTCACTTGCATAAAAGGAGGAAGAGGCAGCCATAGTGAGATATCTTTGAGCATATTGATTTTAGTCTGAAGACTATTTGCATTCTCTGGATGTTCAGTTGAGTTGCAGTGCTGCTTAGCACGAGGGATTCTTGTTTAGATTTTCCTCTCCTTCTTGAGAGGCCTCTTGAAGGATTGCTCTTCATTTTCTCCACATCTTGGCTCAAGGCCAAAGCCACCTCCATCAGTCACCTCATTATTTCTGCTGAAGTATAACGTAGTGTTGCTAGGTGTTGCAGTGGAAGGTTCCACAACTCCTTTACTTGGCTTATCTTTCAGAGGAGGAAGTTAATATTCCTCTGGGAGGTCAGTGGAGGAGGTTTCTGAGCTGATTGCACATCTTTGGCACCAGGCCAAACATTCTCTATCTCCTACAGCGCAGTCTAGCTCCTTGACTGCGTTTTTGGTGACAACAAATGAACTGCAGAAATTTACAGTTTCCTATCCACTTTTTCTCTTGTCATTTATTGAATTTGGGTTTATATTTATTGTCAAAATTTCTATCACTATGAATTCATAACTAGCTTCTGTTCTTGAACTTATTGACTCTAACTATCTTGCATGGAAAAGGAAAATGATTGATGTTCTCAGGAGTAAGAATCTATGGAGGTTGGTTAATGGTCAAAAAAAGAAACCTACAGATGCTCAAGCTTGATTAAATGGGAAGAAAAATTTGATCAAGCAACAGGGATCATTGGTCAAAAGGTTTCAGATAGTCTTCAGGTAAGTATTGAGGCAAAAGACAACCCGGTTTAGGTATGGAAAATTCTTGCTTTGATAAATATGATGATGTTTCTGCTTATTACCTTGAAAATAAGTTTCATGAGATAGATCCTACAAATTTTGATAGAGTAGAATTATATCTTGCTGAATTGAAAACCTTAAATGAAAAGTTAAATAATCGTGGTAAAGGTCACAAGAAGAGAGACACCGCTCTTATCATTCTTGTAGAACAAAAATTGCAATCTTGTTTTGACATGTTCATCCAAACTAGGAATAGGGCTCTTGAATTGTCTCAAAGTACCACGAAACCTACTTTTGATGATTTTTGTAAAGGGTTGATAAATGAGAAAGAAAGGTTGATTGCTTCAGGACAAGTCTCACCTAATAAAGCTCTTATGGCACATAATAAAAATCCTAAGAAAAGTTTTAATAATGCCAAAGGTTATTGTTCACACACTTCTAATCATACTAATAATAATGGTCATGCTTCTCATGCACATCATGAAACTAGTAAGAAGAAAAGAGTGTATGATCCTTGTAAGCATTGTGGTAAAACTAACAATCCTGAAAATAATTGCTTTAAAGCGAAACATTTAATGACTAAAGAAAACAAGAAAAATTCTAATGAATCTCAAGTAGGTTTATGTGCATCTATTGTTTCATCTAATAATTCTTCTTCTAATGTGGAATGGATAATGGATTCTGGTGCTTCTAAACATATGACTGGTAATGCTTCTTTATTTACATCTTATGACACTAATAAGCACTTATTTCAGAAATTTTCTATTGGTTATGGTAAGCAACTTTTTGTAATTGGTTCTGGTAATATTAATGTTGCTAATGGTCATCTGGAAGATGTTTTTCATGTTCAAAACATGCTCATAAACTTACTTTCTATTTTTCGTGCATGTTAGAAAGGTTTTAAATTTTAAGCTTGGCCCGAAAAATATGTTCTTAAAGATATCAACCAAATTTACAAATTCGTTTCTTCTGGCCTTGTTGATCATACAACTGGTTTATATAAATTTGTAGGTTTTAATTCAACTAAGAGACAACCCTTTTATTACTATGTTGCTAATGCTGATCAACTAGTTAAATTATGGCATGAAAGATTGGATCACTTGAATTATGGTAAAACGATAATACTAACTAAACTGGTTCATGGTTTGCCTAAAAATCTTCTACTACTGGTGTTTGTGAAGGATGTATTCTTGGTAAGCGTCATAGAGAAATGTTTGACAAAGGTAAATCCTGGCTTGCTAAAGAACCTTTGCAATTAATTCATAGTGATATCTGTGGTCCTCTTGAAGTTACTTCAATATCCCATGCAATTGATTTTATTACCTTTATTGATGACTTTAGTATAAAATCTTGGGTTTATTTTTTGAAAAATAAAAGTGAAACATTTGTAAAATTTCAAGAATTTAAATCAATGGTTGAAAATGCATTTGGTAAGAGTATTAAAACTTTGCGATATGATAATGGGGGAGAATTTGTTCAGAAATAATTTGATGCATATTTAGCTAAACATGATATTCAACATCAAAAGAATGTTCCTTACACACCTCAAAAAATAGTATTGCTGAAAGGAAAAACAAAACTTTAGTTGAAATGGCTAGATGCATGCTTTATTCTAAAGGACTGCATAAGAAATTTTGGGCTGAAGCCATCTGTTGTGCTAATTTTATTTTAAAAAGAGTTCCTACTAAAGTTGTTAAGCATGTTACCCCTGAGGAAAAATGGAATGGACGTAAACCGTATATTAGTAATTTTAAGGTGTTTGGTTGTGAATTCTAGGCTCATATTCCTAATGAAAAATAGAAAAAGTTAGAACCCAAATCTCACAAATGTATCTTAATTGGTTATGATGAGTATTCCAAGGCTTACAGGTTGTTTTATCCTTCTAATCAAAGTGTCATAATAAGAAGGGATGTTCAATTTCATGAAGTCTCTTCCCCGCCTGAGTCTGTAGAAACTCATGTTACTCCTGATACCAATACCACCTATTACTCATATTCATGTTACTCCTCCTTCTAGTTTTGTGCCTCTTATTGATCTTGATTCTTCCTCTCCCTCAATTATTCCACCCGAAACTCATGAAGCTCCTGAAATGACTCATGTTCCATATATTCTTCCTGTTTGAGCTTGGGAAACCTTCGAATCTATAGGTAGTGAGGTTGAAAATCCTTCCGACACTCGTTGAACTAGATCTAACTTTTCTCTTATGACCAAAGTTTTGGCCACATATGATCCTGATACTTATGCTCATGCTAAGGGTAATCCTCATTGGGAACAAGCTATGTCTACTGAATATGAATCTCTTTTGAGAAACAAGACTTGGTCTCTTGTTCCTCTTCCTTTAGAAAATAATTTAGTTAGTTGCAAATGGGTTTATAAAACTCAGTTCACTGCAGAAGGAAATATCGAAAAGTATAAAGCTATATTAGTTGCCAAAGGATTTAATCAACTTGAAGGTATTGATTATAATGAAATTTTTTCTCTTGTTGCTAAAATGAGCACAATAAGAACCATTTTATCACTTGCTGCAGATTTTAAGTGGGAAATTCATCAAATGGATGTTAAAAGTGAATTTTTAAATGGTGATCTTACTGGATAAATTTATATGCAACAGCCTCCTGGTTTTATTTTTTATAAATCCTCAAGTTTAGTATGCAAATTACACAAATCCTTATATGGTCTGAAAAAGCCTCTAGGGCTTGGTATGATAGAATTGATGCATATTTCTTGAATAAGGGTTTCAAGCGTTGTATATCTGATCCAATTATGTATGTTAAGAACTTTGGTGATAATGTCCTCATTATTGTTTTATATGTGGATGATCTAATTATCACTGGCATCCAACTTGTTTTAATTCAAGATATGAAAATTGCTCTTCAGAAGATGTTTGAGATGACAGATCTCGGTACATTGCACTATTTCTTGGGTCTTCAGATCTGGCATATGGCCAATGGTATTTTTCTCTCTTAGACTAAGTATGTGACAGATCTATTGGCTCGTTCCCATATGAGTAATTGTAAACTTGCTCCTACACCATTTCAATCCTATGTAAAGTTAACTATTGAGTGTACCACTCCACTGGTTGATGCTACTCTTTATCGTCAGCTCGTTGGAAGTTTAATATATTTAACTCAAAATAGACTAGATCTCTCTTTGGTTGTCAGTATGATTTCTTGGTTCATGCAACAACCTCATGAAAGTCATTGGCATGCAACTAAGAGAATTATGTGATATTTATAGGGGAAATTTTATTATGGTGTATTTTATTCGAGCAACGCTACAATTTTACTCTCTGGTTATACACATTATGATTGGGCAGGTGACAGTTCTGATCGACAGTCAACTATTGGTTACATATTTCAACTTGGTTTAGGTCCGATCTCTTGGTCCAGCAAGAATTTAAAGACTCTTTCTTGATCTTCATGTGAAGCAGAGTATAGAGGAACCAAAGAAGCAGCTAAAGAAGTCGTTTGGTTATGGCATGTTCTTACTGAGCTTAGTCTGGTTCTGAAATCATCCACCATGTTGAAATGTGACAATCAGGGTGCAATTCAACTTTCTTACAATCCGATATATCACTCCAAAATGAAGCATCTTGACCTTGATGCTCATTATATTCGAGGTCTTGTCGCCGATGGTATTATTTATCTGGAGTATTGTCCTACCGAGCAGCAGGCAGCCGATATCTTCACCAAATCCTTAACAGAAGCGAAGTATGTGTATTTTCGTTCTTTGCTTGGGATGAGGGAAGTTGTCATCAAGGGGGAGTAGTAATGACTCCTTCCTTCCTTAGTGTTAGGTAGTGTTAGGATGGGCCCTTCTCCTAACCATTATTAAGGGGGAGTGTTGGAATATATTATATTCCTTGGAAGGTAATAATGTCTTTGTATTATGTTGGAAGTTGAATACAATCTTATGTAAAAGAGTAACACATTATATCCCATATTCATTATGGCATAGTATACTCTTGTACCCATTTATTGTATAAAGAGGTGTTATTTTGGAGAATTATATTATCACACATTCAATATGTGAGAGTAATTCCTCCACATATCTGGGTATAAGATAGGGTCAAGGGAGCCATTTTGATTACTATCACATCTCATCTTGTGCTCATATTGTTATTTGTATCGGGTTATTTGTAGTTTCTCTCTTTGTAAGATTGCAAGAGATTTATGGAGATAATAGAAGACAACATTCTCGTGGACGTAGCCCAATTGGGTGAACCATGTATATCTGTTGTATTATTTTTCCTTGTTCTTTTTCTGTTCTTATTTATATGTTGATATGTTGTTGGTTTCTGTTGAAGCCTAGAAAATCTCTGCTTCAAACATCGGGGAAAACCACCCGGTCGGGACCTTAAGACAGCTCCTTTTCCGTTCGGTATGGTGGCTCCGACTGGATTTAAAGGACCAGTTTCCTTATAACTAAAGGGATTGGTTTGGATGGGTGGAAATGGGACTAAATTAACTAAAATAAAACTATCAAATTTAAACTAAATACTGGTAAAGAAATTCTAACACTAACCCGGGTAATTATATGTGAATACAACTTAAGATTGTTCCAATTTAACAATAACCATGAAAATGTATTATTATTTAAATTGAAATGTGCAGAAACAAATAAAGATAACTCGGTTTAAGAAATTAAACAGAGTTGTATTAACATATTGCATTCATCATTGTATACCATCTATATACACTTATGAAAGATAACGTTTCAATTATACTCAGAAATGATATATAAAAGGAAGCGTTGTGAAAAAAAAAATATATAAATGATAGCAATTTTAAAGAGAATATCATAAGACAAAAGAAATCAACAGTGAAAGGATAGAAATACCTCATTCATCTTGAAGACTTTCAAATGCAATGTGATACTCTAATCTAGTAACTCTGATGCAAAATCAAATTCCAAGGTACAGAAATGCAACACTTCAAAGATAATTCCACATGAAAATCACCAAATGTGATCCTTTTTAAAAATATATAAGACAATGGAGTACAGAAATTCAATCTCCAAGTCAAAAAATATTAAGATCCAGGACCCTTATCTAAATGCGTGAGAAGGGTTTAAATACTACTTAGCTAAATCTAAAAATAGTCTTATTACAAAAATTAAGGATTCGGTTCAATGACCGTCCTTTTCCTAGGCTAAAATACAGTAAAATTAAAACTAAATCTAACTATCTATGAACTTGTTCTTTAAACTTACAGGCATCTAGCATAGTTTTGAGAAGATGCGGTTGACCGACTTCAGAATTCAACTGTCCTGAAAAGACAGAGTCGGCAAGCGTAGGAGCAGTATTCTCTGTAGCATTGATGATACAATTAAGCGCACTGTGCTGACTGTATGGCTTCACCAAGTACATCCAGTATGAGTCCCAATTCAATCTTGTCAGCCCTTGGATAGATTTTTCTCTTTCTTTTGCCTTTTGCCTCCATTCTGTTTGCAGTTGATTTGCCTGTGGGAGATATCCTGGAACAGTTTCAGGAATCAAATTAGCTTTGTGTAAATTTTCATTTACACAATCAGTAAGAATGTTTGCCGCTGTAGCCGCCTCCTCTGCTGCCTTTTCTGCCCTTCTGATTTGTGCATCCCAGTTTTTAAACAATATTTCTTTATGGTTTTCATTAACAATGGGTGCACCAGCTTTTCTGCCTTCTTCTGTCTTTTGCCATGCCAGATAATCATTGATCTTTTCATTAATCAAATCATAATCATTTCATAAATCTACGACATGATTTGTGATTTTATCGCTCTCTTGGCACAAAGAATTCCATTGCAAGATTTTTTGGCAGAAAACTTCCTCTTGTTGTAGTAGTTGATTGTTCAAAGAGATAGTTTCTGAAATGAATTCTGGAAGCTTAGGATCATCTTTATGCTGATCTTGGATAATCTGTATTTGTTTTTCTTTATCAGCCAAGATTTTTTGATGTCCTATTTGCATTTCTTGAAGTTGTTGTTGTAACTCTTCAAGTTTCAATTGTGCTTCCTTATTGGCCTGTACCTGTTGCAATTGCTGTTGTAGAACTTTTATCTGTTCTTCTTTTTCATTCAACAAAAGTTGTATCTCAAATTCTTTGTCAATTGTTGCAGAAGCATAAGCTCCTGTCATTTGAGATAACTTAGTGAGATTATGAGTAGGTTCTGTGGCAGGATCTTTCCACAAAACATCTACTTGTTCTGGTTCAGTAGCAATTGCACTTTCTAATTTTCTCTTTTTCCTCTGTCTTTTCACTACTGCTTTGTATTTTGGGCTGTAGAATACATCTAGAGGAGGAATGTCCTCCACATTAAGTACAATTTCGGAGGATGGTGTGATTGGTATGTGCTCTGTTACTGCGACTGTGCTGCTTGTTCTTGTGTTCAAAACTTTGGTTGTCTGGACAGGGGTCTGTACATTCTGTCCTTCTACATTAATCAATTGGTTGAAGGTTTCCCATTCTTTGTCTAATTCAATAATGACTGGTTGTTGCTGTAGATTGGTTGGAGGAGGATTTTTTTGTTGAGAAGTCAAAATTTGCTATTGAGCAAGTTCTTTTGATTGTGCAGAATCCTTAATGGATTCTTCCATTTTATCTTCCTTTTCATTAGACTTATTGGAATGTTCAGAATCTCTGTCAGATTTTGATTTAGATTTATCTGTACTTGAACTTCCGTTAAGACTAACACTAGGAGTTTGCTCCCTTGCGGGCTCTAAGCGTAGATTTTCCAAAGGAATAGGAGTTAGTCTTCTTTCTCTGTAAAGTTTGAATTCCTGGAATTCTTCTAGAGATAACTGCATTTGAGCTGAATTCAAAACTTCTTTAAATGAATTTCTTGCTTGGAACATATCATCAAAACGATCCTATTCCCTGGAAAATTCCCTTACTCTGATTGCATTGGTAAAATTCTTAACAATATCATTTGGGTCGAATAACCTTCTCGAAAATTTGAACAGCTGTAGGCATGTAATGTTGCCTATCTCTTGGAATGCATGACCAATATCGAACAGTGAAAATGTTCCACATTTTACGGGAAATTGTGGCAAAATGCCTTTTTTCTTCTCTTTTAAATCCTTTGTTATACCTCCTTGGCCACAGGTCTAATAAGCAATTTCCCGAGCTACAAGTCTATCTGGAACATATAGGGGTAAAACATGGGGGGAAGCATAACTTCCAAAAACCCTAATATAAGTGAACAATTCTTCTCCAAACCATCTTGTGATGGGGAGAATGTCAACCTCTGTTTCTGGGGATAACCTTGGGGCATCCTTATTATGCAATGTTCTGTACAATGGCAACATTACACCATGGAAAATTTGATAAAAATGGGGGACAAACTTAGACTCCCATAGTTCCTTATGATATACATGAATAGGCAAAGGATCGTGGATAGTCCATTGCCAACCCATCACAGGGAATTTAGAGACATAACAGATAGCGTCCATGACATAAGTAGATAAATAAAAAGGTGGATAAACCCGCTGAGAAACATTTCGTTTGGACCGGTAGTGAAAAATAGCAGTGGTAAAATTATCAGATAGGATTTTGGCCCAGTCTACAATTGTAGAATTAACGACCGCATTCAACAAAGGAAGCCATTCAGGTAAGATCATATTTATGTCAGGCTTTCCAAAAAGCCTGCATAACATGGCAACAGTGAAACAATAAGGAGAGGTAAGTGAACCCGTGCTGTACATACCTTGTTTGTTTTTCTTCAATGGTTCACTTCTTTTGGTCCACTCCTTTGTGCATTCTGCCAAATTTTCATGTTCTCTGGCAAATTCTTCCATAAATTGCTTGTTGTAAGTCGCCTGAGGTTCTGGCAACTTATACATTAATCTCAGATCTTCTGTGGTGAATGACCCGATTAGCTCTTCAGATGGAGTCCTAAATTGCCTGTCTGAAATATCGGTGCTATCCAGCACCCATCTCACCATGTCTGTATATGGGAGAATCCTTGGCCTTGCCGCTATTCTATGCAGAAATGAGCAAGCCAGTTCTCTAAGAGTTGCCTCAGACGTATTACTGGAACCTGCTGTAGCTACAACTTTCACACCACAGGATTTTCTTCCTCTAACAGATTATACATTCCTTCCCAAGTGGATATACCGGCATCCTTATTACAAGCGGTGTCTGCATACAGCGAAGCCATTTCTCTGTTTTCAGAACTCGAGCTCTTCTCCTTCTTACCCATAGTGTTTCGTGAAAGCTTTGTATAGACGTCTGCTCCTTCGTGCCTGCGTTTTACGAGTAAATGAGAGTAATGGCATAACAAAGGTGATGAGACTGTTTTAAATGTGAAAGCGGATGAAATATAATATTTTAATCGTGAAACGACTTTCAATCTAAACACAATCTCATTTACCATTAATAATCAATCCAATCATTTAATTTAATCATTAAAGCGCATAACAGATTTGATATATGGGAAGATTGCCTTTGGACAATGCGCCTACATGAATCTGCGACATTGCGATCTGCGATTTGCTGCGCAATATCGCAATATTGCAAAATGAAGCCGTCGTAGTTATGTAAAATAGTGCAAAAGCGGAAATTGCGCAATAGCGAAAAAGTGCGCATCGCAAATCTCGCAAAAGCGCAAAATTGAAAATAGCGCAAAAGGTATTCATTAATCACTTATGTTTTCTGCGCTATGCGATCTGCGACCAATACGTTTATTGTATAAGCTTTTGGGATCGCATTATCGCAAAAGTGCAAAATCGCATTTTTAGTTTTATAAAAGATATATACCATTTTGCTATGGATGCGCTATTTTGTTTAAAGAGCAATTTTATCGTAATCTATCATAAAATTAAGTGTTTCTTAATGTTCTTTCTAAGGGATTTCTATAAGTTTATGATAGAAAGTTTTATTTGAAAAGGCAAACAAATCCTAATTGATTTTTTTTTGGGATTTTTTAACTAAGGGTCCCCATTTATTTAGTATTATTACTAATATAAAATAAAAAGGGGGGTTGTTGCTGGTCACAACAATTGGCGATTCACTGAAAGAAACAGTTATCTCTGAAAAAATAAAATGAACACTATATCTTTAGTAAGTAAAGATTTTTAAAGATAATGAAAACTATCTTAGGATAATTCAAATAAAATGTAACTATGAAAAAGAAATAAAAATCATTTCATAATTTCTTTCTAATTCTTTAAGAATAAAAACATTTTGGGTTATCTCAAGCTTTGATTGGTGTTAATAATGAAGTAAGTGGTTCTCTCCAAGTTTTGGTTTTATAATATACTCTATTGTCATAGGTATTGCCTCTGCTGCCAGCAAATGTTCATAGTCTCGACAGGGTTACCTTTAAACCATTAACCATTCATTGTCCCATCCAATTAAAATTATGACTTTTTAAAAGATAAATTCATAAGACCTATTATCTCATGTTTTTGTCTTTTATTTATTTTTATTTTAAGAGCCATTGTTCTGATTTGGTAGCCAGTTAATAACAATGCCATTCACCAGTTATAATTAAACTGAACAAGTTGGCTCGTGATGAGACCCCTTGTCTTACATTTATAAGCCATTACCCTGTTTTGGTATGCAGTATTGGTAATGTCAGTTTTATTACTCCTTATGAACATGGTAAGTTGGCTCATAATGAGACCTCTTATCTCTTTAAATTTCCAAATTTCTTAGAATTACATTCTAAAAAATCACAACTTAAATGGATGGGGTGAAATAGTTTTATCCTTAAGAATCAATGGATGACAATTTTCAGAGTTTTTTAAGTTCCAAAACTTTGAAAAAATCTTTACTTTGATAGATAACATTTCTCTGCTTAATAAACTTATGATGATTTACATTCTTCTCAAGTTTTCAAAAGATCATGTAAATGATTGAAATAATCTTTCAAAGTTTAACATCTTATTTTAAACTATTCAAAAACTGTGATCATTACTTTTAAAAATTCTTATTTACACAAAATAAATATTTATAATATTTTTTCCGAAGAAATTTTCTTAAATAGTAAACAGTCAATCAGAGACTTATTAACAACCTTTATTTGAAAAAACAAAAAACAATCAAAATTCTGCAGAAAGGAATATGTACAGTTAAGAAGGGGTTACCTCCTTATGAAAAGAATTTCTTCAAGATAAGCCCATTTACAGGAAGAGATTCTCTCTTACCCGTTAGATCTTGGAGTATGAATGTATTCGAGCCTATCTTCTCAACGATCTGAAATGGTCCAAGCCACATTTTCTGAAATTTGGTATGTTTACCTTTTTCTTCGTGTGCTTTATCCCATTTCAGAACAAGATCACCAATTGACAAAATTTTTGAGCCGGTAGAACTTGCATCAAAAGAAGATTTTACAAGCTGTTGATGTTTTTCATGAGTAATTTTTGCTTTATTCCTATCTTCTTCTAGTTTAAGGATTTGATCATATCTCAATTGAATGGATGAAGAAGGATATTCTTCAATAAATTGCACTAGGGCTAATGATGGAAGAGTTAAATTTGATGGTATCACAACTTCTTTTCCATAAACCAGATTGAAAGGTGAAGTCCCTATTGAAGCTTTTTCAGTGATACGATCAGCCCATAACACAAAGATTAAAGATTTGTGCCAATTCTTTTGATTTTGATCAACGGTCCTTTTAATGATTTTGATAAGGTTTTTATTAGTGGATTCAGCCAAACCATTACCTTGTGGATAATAATTTGCTGAATATTTTAATTTAAAGCCTCTTTTGACTGCAAATTATATTAAACTATTTCCAGAGAAGTAAGATGCATTATCAAATACTAGAGCGTTAGGTACACCAAACCTGGTTATGATGAATTGATCTATGAAATCAATAATTGCATCAGAATTGGCTACCTTCAACGGGATTGCCTCTACCTATTTTGTAAAGTAATCAGTTGCAGTAAGGATGTACTTGTGCTGTTTGGAAGAATGAGGTACTATCTCACCAATAATGTCAAGCCCCCATTGTTCGAATGGTTGCTCAATAGTCACTGATTGCAAAGGAAAAGCTGGTTTCCTTTGTCTTCCACTTGCAGTTTGACAAATTTGGCACTTCCTTACGTAATCATGCGTATCTTTAAAAAGGGTAGGCCAATAATACCCAACACGAATTATTTTGTGAGCTGTGGTATCACCTCCAAAATGACCTCCTGCTGGTCCATCATGCAATTCCTGCAAAACCTTTTCGGCTTCAGTCTTTTCAAGACATCTTAATAAGATTGAATCATAATTTTTCCTGAATAACACATTATCAATGATCTCATATTTAATAGCCTTTAACCTTAAAGCACATTTACTCTTATAGCTGAGATTAGAAGGAGCATACCCATTTTTCAAGTAATAGATAAGATCAGCATACTGAGATCCAGAATTTGTAACATTTATCTGACTTACTTGAATATCTTGATTTGAATCTTGATTTTCTGGTATGTTATGAGCTCCTGCCAATAATCTGTAAAAACCTTGTCCTCTAACAATCTTAGCTGGTTTAATATCAATATCATATTCTTGCAAGGCTGTTACCCAGTTAGCTCTCTTTTCTCCTACTTCTTTTTGAATTAATAATTGCCTCACTGCAGAGAATGGGACAATGATTTTTGTATGTGTTTTCAGGAGAAAAGGTCTGAAATGTTTGATTGATTTAAACACAGCAAAGGCTTGTTTTTCAACATCGGAATAATTAAGCTCAGCTCCTTGCAGATTTGAGCTAAAGAAAGAAATTGGTGCTTCAATTTCTTGATCATTGAGTTGTGTTAAAACAGCTGCATAGGATGTTTCGGTGGCCAGAGTATACAAAGTAAAATGTTTAGAAAAATCCGGAGTATTCAATGCCGGTGCATTAATGATCGCTTGTTTGATTTCCTCAAAGGCTTCTTTCTCTTTATGCCCCCATTTGAATACTGAATTCTTCTTGATCATATTTTGCATAGGTAAAACAATAAAAGAAAAATCAGGAATGAATCTTTTAACAAAATTGATCTATCCAAGAAATGATTGCATGGATTTTTTGTTATGAGGTAAAGAAATATCAAAAATTTCTTTCACTCTATCTGGATCAATATATATACCATCTTTTGACACAACAAATCCTAAGAGTTTTCCTTCATCTAAAGCAAAGAAAGATTTCTTTGGATTTAAGGAAATACCAAACCTTTTACATCTTTCAAATATTTGTTTTAAATCATGTAGATGATTGGCTCTCTTTTTTGAAAATACTGTTATGTCATCAAGATAAACAACAACTGATTTATTGATCAGACCTTTAAATGCTATGTCCATGGCCCTTTGGAAAGTTGCCCCTACATTTATTAGACCAAAATGCATTTTCTGATAAGCATAAGTTCCCCATTTTGTTCTGAAAGTTTTTTTCAATCTGTCATCTGCATGAACTAAAACTTGATTATAGCCCGAAAATCCATCGAGAAAAGACATAAGTTCAGAACCAACTACCTTTTGAAGTATCTGTTCGATGGTTGGCAATGGGAAATTTTCTTTTAAACATGCCTTATTTAAATTTCTGAAATCAATATAGATTCTTATATCACCATTCTTCTTCCTTACAGGTACCATATTGGAAACCCAATTGGAGTGCCTGACTCGAAAAATGATTTTGGCTTTTAAAAGTTTATTAAGTTCTGATTTGATTTGAATTTCGAGATTTGGATGGATCTTTCTCAACTTCTGTTGAACAGGTTTAATATCAGGAAGCATTGGAATTGTATGTTGAATAATCGAAGTATCATATGTTTTTAAATCATCATAATTCCAAGCAAAAACGTTTTTATACTTGTTGAGAAGTTTAATGAACGCATTCCTTTCCTCTGGTGCTAAATTGAGTCCTAAGTTAACGTTTTGAGGTTTAGAATCAGAACCAAGATTTACTAATTCAAACTTCAAGGTAGAGCTTTGAAGTTTAGTATTAGTGACTTTCTTGAATCTGTCTTTAATGTCATATAAATCCTGTAATTTAACAACAGATTTTGGAATGGGGTTTTCATTACCTTTTGAAGCAATTTGTAAATCATGATCATCTTCGTCAATAATTTGCTCATCATATGATTTCTCTGAGGTCATGAAATTTAGAATATCTTGATCATGATAGAGTACTCTCCAATTTGTAACATTATCTAGGACAGATGGACGAAAAATCAATTCTACAGAAAACCTATCGGAAGTTTGCCAATCTTCGGCGAGTAGGAGTTTAAATCTTCAACATTAGCTAACAAATCAAATTGATGTCCCAAGTTCTAGGAATAGGAGAAATATTGAATGCTAAAAAATGAGTGGTGAGATCTTGTACTAGGGTTCCATGAGGTTGGATGTCACGAAAGGCATCTTATAGTATTCCTAACTTGTTTTATGACAATTTCGGAATCACCAAAGACTTTCAAGTATTTAACATCTAACCCTATAGCTTTATAAAGTCCTTGAACCAAGGCTTCATATTCTGCGGTATTGTTAGTACACTCAAATTATAACCTACATGACAGCATGGTTTTTTCTCCATCTGAATCAATTAAGATGCATCCAGCTCTAGCTCCATCACTAGACTTTGATCCATCAAAATATAACGACCAAAATAAAGATTTGTCTATTGGCTTATCTACAATTACATGAGAAATATTTACAATTCTGGAAGAATCAGATTGTGAAAAATTTTCTATTTGAGAAACAAAAGTATTTACAGAAAAAGGTGATTGAGGAGCTTCGAAGTTTCCAAGAAATGATTCAGCAGAATAACCTCCAAGAATATTGTTGTTGAATGCCACAGGCTCATTAGGTTGTTCGAATTCAGTGACAGTATGCGTCATATGTTTTTATCGTTCAATTTTAATTTGATTTGGTTTCCCTTTGTAGGGAAGCCACATATGCGAATAATCAGTCGAGATATAACCATTAAGTTTTGCAGACCAGTCCCTGCTCAAGATTAACCCATAGAATTTAGGAATATCAGAAATCAAAATATCAATTCTTTGGACAATCCTAGGATCGGAGGCTAATCTGATAGTAACTGAATTGATTTCTCCTACCACTTGGACTTTAGAGCGATCCAATTGAACGATATGAACTGCTGATTTCTGTGGTTCGATATTCAATTTAGCACAGACAGAAGTAGGCATTATATTGGAGGAAGCTCCAGAATCAATCAAACAATTGTGCAGATTTTTATTGTACATCTCATAAGTCAAAAGAAAAGGAGTTTGAGAATTTGACTTTTCCCCAATGAGCACAGTATCAGTAGCATCTACCTTATCTGGTGGCTTACCAGTTCCTCTCGCTGCTTTTGCAACTACACCGCTTGGTAAAGGAGCAATTGGTGTAGCGTTTAATTCTTTCAATAACAACTTTTGCTGGTGTTTTAGTTTGTTGAGTTCATGTAAGGAAATGTTAGCTTTGATCTTTTTCATGTCCTCGACAATGTTGTATTCCATAGGATCTGACACTACTAAAGTCTTTGTTGTTGATGTAGGAGGATTAGAAGAGGATGGCTGATTTTGAGTAGGTAATGGAGAAGTTTTCTTTACAGGGGATTTGTCTTTGGTACTTGGAGTTATAATTTTCTTTTTAGGAACTGTTTGCACTGGTTCCGCTGTGGATTTACTCCTAGTACTTACTGGCATAGCTTCTTCACTATGAGAATTAGGGAGAATAAAATCCCACATTCTATTCAATTCAACTATTTCTTCATTTTCATTTTCTTCATCTGATACTATAGATGTATCTTCTTCCTCTTCCTCTTCTTCTAATTCTGCATTAGAGATTGCATTAGGAGGTTTAGATTCAACTTGGTTTCTTCTAAAATTTCGGAATGGTTTCTTGTTAGAAGTTTCAGCTACTTGTTTTTTAATTTCAACCATTTCATTTGACATGGTTTTAAGAACTTTCTGTAAACTTTCCATGTCGTATGGATCTTTGGCCTTTTTCTTTGAATCATCTTTGAAGCTAACTTTCTTTGATTTCCTTTCCTCGATAGCATTTTTCTTTTCCAGAGAAGTAATTCGTTTTTCCACTGCAATAGCTTCTTTCATATTCTCAGCTAATGTAGGCTTTGTAGCTCTGTCCACGAAAATTGCTATGTATGAGGGTAAGGCAGTTATGTACCATTCAATTCTGACTTGTTCACTGGGCTGTGAATCTGTGTGAATTTTATTCAAGAGTTTGTTGAATCTAGCATTGAATTCTTTAATGGGTTCCTTGGGTTCTATCTTCAAATTTGAGAGGTCATTGAGTAAAGTTGCTATTGATCGGTCATCTCCAAATTTGTTTAAAAAATGATCTGCAAAATGTCCCAACTTGTTATGGATCCCGATGGTAATGAAAAGTACCATGATCCTTCTACTCCCTGGAGAGTATAAGGGAATAATCTAACTACAACATCTTCATGTATGATTCCATTCAAATTAATAGCCAGCATAAAGTTATTGATATGTTCTTCAGCTTGAATGTTAAGATCTGGGCTAAACTTTGGAAGCCATTTTCTAGGATTGTCTGGTAAATCATGTAAAGGTGCAGCCATGTTGACTACCCCTGGAGTAGACCATGGTCTCTATGCCATTATTGGAACAACTATTGGAGGGATAGTAGAAACTGGTGGTGTTTGAATAGAAATTATTGGAATAGATCATGTTGAGGTTAATGATGATTGAGGAGATGATGTGGAAACTACTGTACTTTGTTGAGAAGGGATTTCGGAAACAGGTATTTGAATATTAGATGTTGAACTTATATCACTTACTGATTCCGATTGAGTTTTTATTGTCTTGACTCTACTAGGTAAAGGGAATTCTTTCGGAGAAATACCAAGTTTTTCACTTTGAAGCCTAGTAAGAGGTTTCGAAGAAACAAATTTTGAAGTTACACTACCTTCAGATATTTCAGACTCTTCTAGAGATAATGAGAATCCTTTCAATTTATGAATTAAATCTTGAACTTCGGGAGACTCGGGATGTTGATTGTCTGAATGTTTTGAGATTTTGGTAGTGGGTGTCTGAATATTTTCTGCAATTTCTTCTCTAGGATTTTGAATTTCAGAAGAAATTGAAGAAGTTAATGAGGGTGTTTTGCTCTCAGAATGGCTTGTGGATAAATATTTACTTGTCATTCATAGCTCAGGCCCTCCTTCTAACGCCAAAAATGTTGAAGCCTAGAAAATCTCTGCTTCAAACATCGAGGAAAACCACCCGGTCGGGACCTTAAGACAGCTCCTTTTCCGTTTGGTATGGTGGCTCCGACTGGATTTAAAGGACCAGTTTCCTTATAACTAAATGGATTGGTTTGGATGGGTGGAAATGGGACTAAATTAACTGAAATAAAACTATCTAATTTAAACTAAATACTAGTAAAGAAATTCTAACACTAACCCGGGTAATTATATGTGAATACAACTTAAGATTGTTCCAATTTAACAATAACCATGAAAATGTATTATTATTTAAATTGAAATGTGCAGAAACAAATAAAGATAACTTTGTTTAAGAAATTAAACAGAGTTGTATTAACATATTGCATTCATCATTGTATACCATCTATATATACTTATGAAAGATAACGTTTCAATTATACTCAGAAATGATATATAAAAGGAAGCGTTGTGAAAACAAATATATATATAAATGATAGCAATTTTAAAGCGAATATCATAAGACAAAAGAAATCAACAGTGAACAGATAGAAATACCTTGTTCATCTTGAAGACTTTCAAATGCAATCTGATACTCTAATCCAGTAATTCTGATGCAAAATCAAATTCCAAGGTACAGAAATGCAACACTTCAAAGATAATTCCACATGAAAATCACCAGATGTGATCCTTTTTAAAAATATATAAGACAATGGAGTACAGAAATGCAATCTCCAAGTAAAAAAATATTAAGATCCAGGACCCCTCTCTAAATGCATGAGAAGGGTTTAAATACTACTTAGCTAAATCTAAAAATAGTCTTATTACAAAAATTAAGGATTCGGTTCAATGACCGTCCTTTTCCTAGGCTAAAATACAGTAAAATTAAAACTAAATCTAACTATATATGAACTTGATCTTTAAACTTGCAGGCATCTAGCATAGTTTTGAGAAGATGTGGTTGAACGACTTCATAATTCAACTGTCCTGAAAAGACAGAGTCGGCTAGTGTAGGCGCAATCTTCTCAGTAGAATTGATGATACAATTAAGCGGACTGTGCTGACTGTGTAGCTTCACTAAGTATGTCCAGTATGAGTCCCAATTTAATCTTGTCAGCCCTTGGATTGATTTTTCTCTTTCTTATACCTTTTGCCTCCATTCTGTTTGCAGTTGATGTGCCTGTGGGAGATATCCTGGAACAGTTTCTGAAATCAAATTAGCTTTGTGTAAATTATCATTTACACAATCAGTAAGAGTGTTTGCCGCTGTAGCCGCCTCCTCTGCTGCCTTCTCTGCCCTTCTGATTTGTGCATCCCAGTTATTGAACAATATTTCTTTATGGTTTTCATTAACAATGGGTGCACGAGTTTTTCTGCCTTCTTCTGTATTTTACCATGTCAGATAATCATTGATATTTTCATTAATAAAATCATAATCATTTCGTAAATATACGACATGATTTGTGATTTTATCGCTCTCTTGGCACAAAGAATTCCATTGCAAGATTTTTTGGCAGAAAACTTCCTCTTGTTGCAGTAGTTGATTGTTCAAAGAGATAGTTTTTGAAATGAATTCTGGAAGCTTAGGATCATCTTTATGTTGATCTTGGATAATCTGTATTTGTTTGTCTTTATCAGCCAAGCTTTTTTGATGTCCTATTTGCATTTCTTGAAGTTGTTGTTGTAACTCTTCAAGTTTCAATTGTGCTTCCTTATTGGCCTGTACCTGTTGCAACTGCTGTTGCAGAGCTTTTACCTGTTCTTCTTTTTCATTCAACAAAAGTTGTATCTCAAATGCTTTATCAATTGTTGCAGAAGCATAAGCTCTTGTCATTTGAGTTAACTTAGTGAGATTATGAGTAGGTTATGTGGCAGGATCTTTCCACAAAACATCTACTTGTTCGGGTTCAATAGCAATTGCACTTTCTAATTTTCTCTTTTTCCTCTGTATTTTCACTACTGCTTTGTATTTTGGGCTGTAAAATAAATCTAGAGGAGGAATTTCCTCCACATTAAGTACAATTTCGGAGGATGGTGTGATTGGTATGTGCTCTGTTACTGCGACTGTGCTGCTTGTTCCTGTGTTCAAAACTTTGGTTGTCTGGACAGGGGTCTGTACATTCTGTCCTTCTACATTAATCAATTGGTTGAAGGTTTCCCATTCTTTTTCTAATTCAATAATGACTGGTTTTTGTTGTACATTGGTTGGAGGAGGATTTGTCTGTTGAGAAGTCAAAATTTGCTGTTGAGCAAGTTATTTTGATTGTGCAGAATCCTTAATGGATTCTTCCATTTTATCTTCCTTTTCATTAGACTTATTGGAATGTTCAGAATCTCTGTCAGATTTTGATTTAGATTTATCTGTGCTTGAACTGCCGTTAAGACTAACACTAGGATTTTGCTCCCTTGCGGGCTCTAAGCGTAGATTATCCAAAGGAATAGGAGTTAGTCTTCTTTCTCTGTAAAGTTTGAATTCCTGGAATTCCTCTGGAGATAACTGCGTTTGAGATGAATTCAAAACTTCTTTAAATGAATTTCTTGCTTGGAACATATCATCAAAAAGATCCTGTTCCTCGGAAAATTCCCTTACTCTGATTGTATTGGTAAAATTCTTAACAATATCATCTGGGTCGAATAACCTTCTCGAAAATTTGAACAGCTGTAGACATGTAATGTTGCCTATCTCTTGGAATGCATGACCAATATCAAATAGTGAAAATGTTCCACATTTTACAGGAAATTGTGGCCAAATGCCTTTTTTCTTCTCTTTTAAATCTTTTGTTATACCTCCCTGGCCACAGGTCTGATAAGCAATTTCCTGAGCTACAAGTCTATCTGGAACATATAGGGGTAAAACATGGGGAGAAGCATAAATTCCAAAAACCCTAATATAAGTGAACAATTCTTCTCCAAACCATCTCGCGACGGGGAGAATATCAACCTCTGTTTCTGGGGATAACCTTGGGGCATCCTTATTATGCAATGTTCTGTACAATGGCAACATTATTCCATGACAAATTTGGTAAAAATGGGGGATAAACTTAGACTCCCATAGTTCTTTATGGTACACATGAATGGGCAAAGGATCGTGGATAGTCCATTGCCAGCCCATCACAGGGAATTTAGAGATATAACAGATGGCGTCCATGACATAAGCAGATAAATAAAAAGGCAGATAAACCCGCTGAGAAACATTTCGTTTGGACCGGTAGTGAAAAATAGCAGTGGTCAAATTATCAGATAGGATTTTGGCCCAGTCTACAATTGTAGAATTAACGGCCACATTCAACAAAGGAAGCCATTCGGGTAAGATCATATTTATGTCAGGCTTTCCAAAAAGCCTGCATAACATGGCAGCAGTGAAACAATAAGGAGAGGTAAGTGAACCCGTGTTGTACATACCTTGTTTGTTTTTCTTCAATGGCTCACTTCTTTTGGTCCACTCCTTTGTGCATTCTACCAAATTTGCATGTTCTCTGGAAAATTCTTCCATAAATTGCTTGTTGTAAGTCGCCTGAGGTTCTGGCAACTTATACATTAATCTCAGATCTTCTGTGGTGAATGACCCGATTAGCTCTTCAGATGGAGTCCTAAATTGCCTGTCTGAAATATCGGTGCTGTCCAGCACCCATCTCACCATGTCTATATATGGGAGAATCCTTGGCCTTGCCGCTATTCTATGTAGAAATGACCAAGCCAGTTCTCTAAGGCTTGCCTCAGACGTATTACTGGAACCTGCTATAGCTACAACTTTTATCACCACAGGATTTTCTTCCTCTAACAGATTATACATTCCTTCCCAAGTGGATATACCGGCATCCTTATTACAAGCGGTGTCTGCATACAGCGAAGCCATTTCTCTGTTTTCAGAACTCGAGCTCTTCTCCTTCTTACCCATAGTGTTTCGTGAAAGCTTTGTATAGATGTCTGCTCCTTCGTGCCTGCGTTTTACGAGTAAATGAGAGTAATGGCATAACAAAGGTGATGAGACTGTTTTAAATGTGAAAGCGGATGAAATATAATATTTTAATCATGAAACGACTTTCAATCTAAACACAATCTCATTTACCATTAATAATCAATCCAATCATTTAATTTAATCATTAAAGCGCATAACAGATTTGATATATGGGAAGATTGCCTTTGGACAACGCGCCTACATGAATCTGCGACATTGCGATCTGCGATTTTCTGCGCAATATCGCAATGTCGCAATATCGCAATATTGCAAAATGAAGCCGTCGCAGTTATGTAAAATAGCGCAAAAGCGGAAATTGCGCAATAGCGCAAAAGCGCACATCGCAAATCTCGCAAAAGCGCAAAATTGAAAATAGCGCAAAAGGTATTCATTAATCACTTATGTTTTCTGCGCTATGCGATCTGCGACCAATACGTTTATTGTATAAGCTTTTGGGATCGCATTATCGCAAAAGCGCAAAATCGCATTTTCAATTTTATAAAAGATATATACCATTTTGCTATGGATGCGCTATTTTGTTTAAAGAGCAATTTTATCGTAATCTATCATAAACTTAAGTGTTTCTTAATGTTCTTTCTAAGGGATTTCTATAAGTTTATGATAGAAAGTTTTATTTGAAAAGGCAAACAAATCCTAATTGATTTTTTTTTGGGATTTTTTAACTAAGGGTCCCCATTTATTTAGTATTATTACTAATATTAAATAAAAAGGGGGTTTGTTGCTGGTCACAACAGTTTCTTAGATAGATAGCTAGTTTAGTAAACCTAATATTCTCACATGTTGGAATATATTATATTCCTTGGAAGGTAATAATGTCTTTGTATTATGTCGAAAGTTGAATACAATCTTATGTAAAAGAGTAACACATTATATCCCATATTCATTATGGCATAGTATACTCTTGTACCCATTTATTATATAAAGATTTGTTATTTTGGAGAATTATATTATCCCACATTCAATATGTGAGAGTAATTCCTCTACATATCTGGGTATATAATAGGGTCAAGGGAGAATTTTTGATTAATATCACATCTCATATTGTTCTCATACTGTTATTTGTACTGGGTTATTTGTAGTTTATCTCTTTGAAATATTGCAGGAGATTTTTGGAGATAATAGAAGACATCCTTCTCATCGATGTAGCCCAATTGGGTGAACCACATATATCTGTTGCATTCTTTTTCCTTGTTCTCTTTCTATTCTTATTTATATGTTCATATGTGGTTGGTTTCTTAGAAAGATAGCTATTTTAGTAGATCTAATATACTCACATGGTATTAGAGCCATGGTTATTATGATCTAACATCTTCTTTGAATTTAACCAACAACGTGTATCTTCATTTTTTATTATCTGAGCACTCATTTTTTTTATAGATTTTATGTATACCTGGTAGTGTTTTCCAGGTAAATCCCCTCTGCGGATAGAGGTGATAACTCTAGCCCTAGGGTGGGTCTAACAACTACGGGAACATACTAACATCTACCTTCCTAGATTGTAAATGAAATTTAGAGCAAGAATGATGACCTACCTTGTTTTGATGCTATTTTGTTGTCTTCCGTTGAAGCTTCTTGATCCGTCACTCTTCTCAAGCTTGATACATGCTGCTACGAAAGTTTGATTACCTGTATAGATATTCAAGACACCACGACAAGAGAAAAATCACGACAAACATAAAAAAATTACAACCTATCTAACTGATCAAGGAATGCTAGAAATATCATAATAAATGTAAACAAGAGTGGAAGATAAACATCAGTTGCATTTTATTATGATAAAGACAAGGGGAGTTTACAACCAAGCCTTGATGTTGAGGCTCTCCTTCGGCAGGTTCGTATCCAAGCACGTTTGCGACACCCTCATACACAATGGTCTAAGATCTCACTATGTTCTTAACACACAAAAACAATCACACTCTGCTCTATTCTCCCGAAGCTATATTTTATTCTCCTCTCTAGCTAACTAAGGAAGTAGAGATGAAGGAGGTATCCTTATATAACAATGGAGGAGGAGGTTATGGGCCCTAAAATAATGGGAAAAGAGCTTATCCTTTAGAGTAGTTCCTATTTCTTGGGAAAAAGAAGCCTAAAGGGGAATTCCTAGGCCATATCCTCAAAAAAAACTTCCAGCTTGCTACCTCACGAAGCTTCTAGTCATGGAAAATTCATTTTTTATTTTTAAAAATTTTCCAAAAAAGGATCGGCGTGAGTCTGACATTAATACAGAGCGCCGATCGACACGGGTCCCAGTGCAAATATCTGCTATTGGCGCGGGTCAGACACTGAGACAAAGCGTCGACCTTGAAAACCAGGTTTTTACAGGGATCTTCCAGAAAAGTTGTAAAGGGAGATGAATTGGTAGACAAAGTGTGGTTTAGGGGTATGTATTCAACGCTTGGAAAGTACACAAGGGTTACAATATGGGTCCTCCAGGATCAAGGAACAGGGAGTACAAGGAAAGTGATAAATTTCCTTGTAATAGATGCCCCCTAAAGTACGAAGTCCAAATATGAGTGAGGGGTGAAATTCTTTACAAGTACGTGCAAGGAACCAGACACTGCCATCGGGAGACCTGCAAATATACATAACTAGAATCTCTGACGAAAATACAGGAATAAAGGTATGGATGCAGCCATCCGTAAAGGAGACTATGGTATGGTCACAACCATCCATCTGAGAAGAATCTCATATAGACTCATGGTATGGTCGCAGCCATCCATCTGAAAAAGCATGTATCAAATCCTAGACAAATCATATCGCCTCATAACCTGGACTCTAGAGAATAAAATACAGGGTCTTGTGCTTTGTCACGACCCGATCAAGTACAATTTCAAGCATGCGAATAAATGAGTTGAAGTCGAACATGTAGGAAAATCGCCTAATTACTAGTCAATGATGTAAATTTTTAATGAGCGCGATAGAAACCACCAATGATGACAATGGTTCTCAAGGTACTACTAGTACAATCCAAAGAATGTGAATAAGTAACTGAAGTTGAACACCCGTGAAATCACTCGATCGAAGGCCAATGATGTGAACCTGTCGTCGAATGCGAAGAACTTGCCATTAGGGCATGAAAGCTCTAAGGTACTAGAAAGGAGTCTCTAGATCGATTTCCCGGATAATGAGCTGAAGTCGGCAGGAAGCGATCCGTCACAGGAGGGTCATAATGAATCCAACATCATCGACATGAAACAAAGGATGCAATATGAGTGTTAACCAAGACTAAAACAAAGGATTAGGGAATGTACAAAATACAGAAGGATTTTCTCTTGAACATATCGGCGACACGACTCAGGAATTTGGCAGCATTTGACTCAAATAGGATCAGAGGTCATGTTGAAAATATTGGTAATCGAATGAGAGGCAAACATATTTCCCAAACCCACGGAGGCAAAGTGATAGAGTGAAGATATCCCAAATCGACATGAACTGAAGATAAGTGTCATGTTCAAGAGTGACATACTGCCGACACAACTGAAGAAAAAAATTCCATTTCCCCCCACCATTTCTGGTGAGTACCTCTTTATTTTTATACAAGCTTTAAGAGGATAGCATATGTTTGTCATATAATTTTTTCCTTCGGACAAATCCAACCTAGTACATTTTATGAGCCCTAGGAAGGAGGAACTCCGTTACGTCATGGTGACCATTTCTGATGTCATTAGGTTTTAACGAGTCTGAGAAAGGAAGAAATCGACATATTTTCATGTTTAGAGAGTTTGAAAAGAATTAGAAAAGAAACTCTAGTAGGTCCCTTTTCGTAGATAGTCTCGTAGATCTGAAAAGGTAGCAAACAATATCTGAGAGAACCTCTTAGTCACGATTGGCTAATGTATTCCTTTTTCGTAAATAATATGTCCCAGCCCGAAAAAGGGGTAAACGTATATTGGGCAGATGATGTTTCACAGCCTTTAACGAGTTCAAAATGACAAGAGTATCAACAAACTTTTCAATTTTAGAGAGTAAAAAAAGAGATGAAAGTTGACTCCTCTTGGAGGAAGGAGTGGAATTAAGGGTAGAAAATGGTTCCGGTGATGGTGGAACTGCACAGAACAAGTAAAGGTTAAGAGGCTAGCTAACAAGACCACTCATTGCAATGGTTCCTCAGGAATGGTTAAAAAAATCAAGTGAAGGCGTATGATCGGCCAGGAAGATGGTGACAATGGAATGAGAAAACCAAGGTTGATATGGAAAAACAGGCTGATAAAATGGAAATCACGAGAGGTAAAATAAGAATGGTTTCATTTTTACACAAGCTTGAAATCAGGAAACTCTGCTTGAAGTTGGTTTCATTTTTACACAAGCTTGAAAGAAAGAAACTATGCTTGAATTAAGTTTGCATTCCCCCAACATGACGACTCAATTCGAAGTACATGCCCCCCAAGCTTCATGCACATTCACTAGAGTAGACTGTTAGTTATTGACAGGTGGATGGAATGAAGGTTCAATTACGAGATCAGGCGAAAGAATCGACTTGGATTTTACGAGATCTAATCAAAGACTCAAATTGAAAAGGGAATTTGTTTCATTTTTTAATGAGGTTGACATGGAAAACGAACTATCCTCAGAAGAGCTTGTTTCATTTTTTAAGGAACTTGACACAAGAAAACGAACCGTGCTCCCAAAAGAAGCTTGTTTCATTTTTTAAGGAGCTTGACACAAGAAACGAACTATGCTTCATCAAGCTTGTTTCATTTATTAAGGATATTGACACAAGAAAATGAAACTATGCTTCGAAGACCTGATCATGACGAATAAGAAGTCATGGCTTCCAAGAGTTTCTCATTCAACGAGAGAACAAAACTCTAGAAATTAGAATCCAATGTCCCCAGTACATTGTGTACTACCATACTGATTGAATTATCAACGGATGCAGACATGGAACAAGTGGCCACATAATTGACCTGTGGCGGGGAAGATAGCACCGGCAGGTAAGGACCAGGAAGGGATGGCGGTAGACTAGATGGCACATCAGGACCAAATAATGAAAGTTGATCAATGGTCACAATCAGACCTTCATGTGGAAAACGAAAGAGGGAAGAGACAAGAGTACCCATGGCATAAGCATAGTCGTGCCCCAGGAGTAAATTTAAATCCAAGGGGACTTCGACCACCATTACGTCTATATAGACAGTTTTCCCTCCTAAATTAATAGGCAACTTCGTAAGTATCCGTAATGGTTGACTTGTTCCTTTGTTAAAAGCCAACAGATTCTAAGTTATAGGCACAAGCTGTGGAGAACCCAAATCTTGCCAGGTAGTTGAGGAAATAATACTAACCGAGGGGCCTTCATCCATAATTGTGCCTGGTACGACCATATTGTAGGTTTGTATAATGATCTCAAAGGGCACGTAAGAATGAAGACGGTATCCCGTAAATCGACTCCAATCAAAGGAAGAGACCAAACTACATGGAGGGGGTGCCATAGGAATAACAAGATTATCCCCCTACGTTACGGGAGTGGAAAGACCATCCTCTTGGGCTCCAGGAATGAGATCAGGAGGATCACTTTCTGGAACTATGGTGACGGGAGTCGGAGGATCACCCTCCCAGATCAGGGAAATGGGAGGATCGTCCTCCGATCCTGAGAAATTAGAGGAAACAAAAAGGACCTGACTGGGATGAGACCCACTCTCGACGGAAAATACCTGATGAACTATAGATGAAACCCGGTCATCCTTCTTCTCAACCAATGACTGGTCAGAAATCGACTCCGGATACTAACTTTTAGAGAGATCGGAATTGACCAGAGATGACTCCCGATCAATGAATTAATCAAATATCGGAAGAATCGAAGAAAACTTCTGGCAACCAACGGGAAGACATGACTTAGAAGCCAAAACGGTATCCAACACTTTAGAGGCTTCATCCATATAAGGATAGAGGTGAATGGGATGGTTCCCTTCACACAACCTACAGGGAAATTTTATCTTACCCTATTTATTACAAGTCTCATTATCTTTAGTTGAAGGCTCATCATCAACATGATGCCCAGAGGTTGATGATGAAGGACGAATCGGGCCAACAGACCACACTTCTAGCACCTTGGGAATACCAGTGCAATCATGAAGAATGTGGTCACCCTCACATAACTTGCAAGGGAATTTGATTTTATGAGATAGAGTGGGAGGTTTCTCGACAGTAGCTGCTTGGGTAGAAATAATTGCAGATTCCCCATAGCTTATTTTCCTTCTTCTTCTTCGACTTCTTCTTCTTCTTCTTAGCCACCCGGCTACTAGAATCTAGAATTTCACCAGGAGAAGAGGAAGAATGAGGTGAAGAAATGGGCAAAGAAGGCGAGGGTTCAACCTTTTATCAACATGGGGTTGACATGGTTCAGGCGGAGGAGAATTCGATTGAGAGATAGTTGGGATGCCCAAAAACACAAGGGTCAAAAATAACCAAACTGGCAGACCAATGGTTAATCCCGGGAGGGACAACGTTGCCATATACGGGGCACCAACATTTATGAATGAGGGAAAAGGACCAGGATTCCCATATGAGGGGATTCCTTGGTTAGTTAACTCTAGAAAAGTTTCCATTAGAATCAAACCTAAAGAATCACTAAGGAATTTAACTTTAACCAGAAATATTTTGTGGGCAATCTATTTTAGTACACTGAAACAAAACTCTTCCTTTTCATATTTTAAGAGTCAAGAAAAGGACAAAAGGTGACTCTAGTCACTTTTGGATTTAACGAGTTTGAAAGGACAAGGGCTCGATGATATTTTTAATTTTAAAGAGTCAGTAAAGATAAAAAATGACTATTTAGGATATTCTAGGCATAAAGGGTTACCAGGCAATATACACCTTGGTGATCAGATGAAAGAGAAATGCCCAAGGACTTGACGTATGGTAGCCAATCTCCCCGAATGCTGTGTTTGGTGTATCATGGTTACAAGGCAATAGACTTGACTTCCTATGGATAAAGGATTACAACCTATGAGGGTCTCCCTTTATATACGTGATGGTACGTGGAGCACAAGTCCGTACTAGCGCTGTCTAAATCTAGATGGCAAACGAAAACTACTAGGTTTAACGACATCAGAACACATCACTAGCCTAGACCTTTAAATATGAGAATTAAGTTTCAATGCTTCCTTATATTAATTGAATAAATTTTTATGATTGAGCTTGAATTATGTCTCAATTCCAAGGCCCTACCACTGTCATTAGAGAACTCCCATATGTAGCTATATGAGAAAAGAACTCTTTCAATTCAATGAATGCTATCTGGTTAAGGGAAGAGTCTCAAACAATTATGCAACAAACAATGATACTGCAAACGAAACTTTTTCCAAATATATGAATTTCACTATCCAAAAGTAATCTAGAACATTCAAAGATGCGAATTATGCAATGTAATCTATGCAAAATTATCTTTTTGAAAACTATGCAATTGTAATCTATGCATAATTTCCTTTTCTTTTGAATGAACAAGAATGCAGTCAATGCATGTTTTGATGAAATGAGAATCTACTTAACGCATGATTTGAATGAAATAGAATTCACTCAATGCAACCTTTAGTTTTTAATCACTAAACAATGTAGTCTAAGTTCAATGATAAATTTCAAACATGACTTTTCAATGCAACTTGATCTAATGCATTTTAACGAAAATCAAACTTTGAGAGGAAAACTAAATGAACACAAATTTCCTTAATGCAAAAAGGGATGCAACAAGAATTAAGAATACAATCCTGTTTTGAACACTTTGTAACGAAATTCCTCAAAAGGCTACATGACATATTAGTTCAAGCATGAAGAGGACTTCCAAAGCATGGGCTCAAAATAAGGCATTCATTCCCTTTTACATCAAGCAATCAAAAGGCTTTTCAGCTGAACAATGAGCAATTTAATCTATGCTCACAAGAAAACAAGTAGACAAAATGAACTTGGACAGACACTTGAGATTTGATCACTCAATCAACCAAAAATAAAAAGGAAATCAACTATAGATGGCTCACCAAGCAAGGATACTAACTCAATCAACAGGGCGATGTCTCGCAAGCATGCAACCATGCAATTGATGCACAATCTTAGAATGCACGTCCCAACAGAAAGGAACAAAAACCACCAAAAAACCAAGCCAACGAGCCAATCAAACCAACTTGAGTGAAGGGGAGAAAATGTAAATCATACAGAGAAAAAGACCAGAAGGGAAAGACACACTGGTGGAAGAGTTAGGGAGAAAACCTTAATTTTTCACACACTGGAATTGGTGCGACTTTTGGGGCTGAAACTAGCACCAACATCCCAATGGCGCGACTTTATAATTGACAACTTGTGCCAATTGGCGCGACTGTCAGACAAATAAAAGTGCCAATTCCTAAAAAAGAAAAAAACAAAGAATTTCTCCTAACGAAGACCAGACTCACCACTTCAAGCAAAAAATAAAATATTGTAATTGATGAAAAACATAAAAACAAACAGGGAAATGGTTGTTTGACTAAACTCGTCTGATGACTCAGACCTAAAAGAGTGAAAAACTCAAAGGAAACTCCCCAACGAAGTCGCCAATTTTTTTTCCAGGTAAATCCCCTCTACGGACAGAGGCGATCCCTCTAGCCCTAAGGTGGGTCTAGCAACTACGTGAAAATACTAACATCTACCTTCCTAGGTTGTAAATAAAATTTAGAGCAAGGAAGATGACCTACCTTGTTCTGATGCTATGTTTTCATCTTCTTTCGAAGCTTGTTGATCCGTTGCTCTTCTCAAGCTCGATACATGCTGCTACCAATGTTCGATTACTTGTATAGATAGTCAAGACACCACGACAAGCGTAAAATCACGACTAAAATAAAAAAATTACACCTATCTAACTGATCAAGGAATGCTAGAAATCTCATTATAAATGTAAACAAGATTGGAAGATAAACATCAGTTGCATTTTATTATGATAAAGACAAGGGGAGTTTACGACCAAGCCTCGATGTTTAGGCTCTCCTTCGGCAGGTTTGTATCCAAGCACGTTTGCGACACCCTCATATACAAACGTCTAAGATCTCACTATGTTCTTAACAAAAAAAAAAAAATCACACTCTGCAATATTCTCCCGAAGCTATATTTGCTTCTCCTCTCTAGCTAACTAAGGCAATAGAGATGAAGGAGTTCTCCTTATATAAAAATGGAGGAGAGGTTATGGGCCCTCAAATAATGAGAAAAGAGATTATCCTTTGGAGTAGTTCCTATTTCTCGGGAATAAGAAGCCCAAAGGGGAATTCCTCGGCCATATCCTTGAAAAACACTTCCAGCTCGCCGCCTTGCGAAGCTTCTAGTCGTGGAAACTTCGTTTCTATTTTTAAAAACTTTCCAAAAGAGAATCAGTATGAGTCCGACATTAAGATAGAGTGCCGATCGGCGCGTGTCCTAGTGCGAATCTCTACTATTGACGTGGGTCAAACACTAAGACAAAGTGCCGACCTTGAAAACCAGGTTTTTATAGGGATCTTCTAGAAAAGTTATAAAGGGAGATAAATTGGCAGAAAAAGTGTGGTTCAGGGGTATGTATTCCATGCTTGGAAAGTACACAAGGGTTGCTGTATGGGTCCTCCAGTATCAAGGAACGGGGAGTACAAGGACATTGACAAATTTCTGTGTAACAAGTAGCCATTAGGCTTCCCTTCAAATCTAGGCATGATTCTACATATTTGAGATTTTTTGTCTCATAACCCTAACTTTGTTGTGTAGTTTTTTTGCAGATTTTTTTTGAAGGGGCTCTTGATTGTTTTTCTATAAGATCTATATGTTTTTCGAATTTTCAAGGGGTTCTTGATTTTTTTTTCTATAAGATCTATATGTTTTTTTAATCCTCCTCAAGGATATCTATCTTGAGGTTGTAATATTCGGTTACGACAATTACGCCACTTTTTTTTTTAAAGTTTTTTTTAGTTTTTTAGTTTTTTTGTTTGTTTGTTTGTTTTTTTTGTTTTTCGTTTTGTTTTTTTTTGTTTTTTTGTTTTGTTTTGTTTTGTTTTTTTGTTTTGTTTTGTTTTGTTTTTGTATTTTTGTTTTGTTTTGTTTTTGTTTTGTTTTGTTTTTGTTTTTTTGTTTTTTTTGTTTTTGTTTTGTTTTGTTTTGTTTTGTTTTGTTTGTTTGTTTGTTTGTTTTTTGTTTTTTTTGTTTTTTTTTTGTTTTTTGTTTTTATTTTGTTTTTTGTTTTTGTTTTTTGTTTTTTGTTTTTTTGTTTTTTGTTTTTTGTTTTTTTAATAACAGCGCAAAAGATTGACGGACTGAGGGTTCAACTCAAAATTTTGGCTACATAAGTGGATGCACAGTGGATGTGCCATTTCCGAAAACTGGTTATAATAAGCATTTGGAGCATTATTGAGTGTTTTTTGTTTTTCCACCTGACGTTTTTGTCAGATCTGTTACCTTTTGTGTAGAATTTCCCCGAAAAGAGTAGATATTTGGGTTCCTCTCATTGAGCTACCCAATTAAAAAAAAAAAAAATCAGTTCAAATGGAGTACCAAAAGCAAATTTATCACTGATTTAACATAGGTAGTGTTTTCAGGTTTATTGGTGATGGCAAACGAACTAAAAGAATTTACAGTTTTCTATCCACTTTTTCTCTTGTCATTTCATGCATTTGGGTTTATATTTATTGTCAAAATTTCTATCATTATGTCTGTTGGTCCTCTAATTTGCACCATTTTTGACCATTTTTACCTTTCCAAATCGTAATCATTTACCCTATTTTACCTATCTTATGTGCCCTCATCCTGCACTAGTGCGAGAACGATGACACGTTTTGCATTAACTTCATATTTTACATATTTTAACTTAACTTAGCATTTATTAACTATTTATTATGTGATTTTCTACTTAGAATTACTTTTGTAACTCATTGTTACCTCCTATGTTATTTAATAGTTAAATGCTTACCTTGACCGCTGATTTTTAGTGCAGAACAGATCTCGCACCAGGACCAACACTGCGAATCCTGGTAGAAAATCTGGATCTCTTTGATTGTTGCCTAATTTTGTACCACCATATCTAAAGGTAGCCGAGTCCTAGTGATAACAGCAAGTCAAGTGGCGGAGATCGGACTTAGGAGGAACGAATAGCTGGAGATAGCCACGGCCCGTTTTGTTACAATGTTTAATTTTGAAGGCTGAAAGCTTATTCTACAATCGGTTATGTAATTTGTTGCGATTTCTCCAATTGGCATTGGACAAGATGTTCAATGTTTTGATAGAATTGAATAGATCGGAGAATAGAACCAGTGAGGCGGTAACAAGCCTGTCTTTTATTATCGCCCAAATCTAGGCTGGATATGTAATCACGCATGTATTTTCTTTGAGGATTTAATAAGAAGAGCTCCGCCTTATGCTTCATGGATTTTATTTCTTCATGCTTAAACAATTGATGAATTGATTCAATACTGAGTAGCATTTCCATTTGAAAGGGAAACGCGCTGGTTGGCTAGGGCCCAACTAACCGAGCACGTTCTCTCTCCTTTCTGTTCTTGCAATTTATGTCTGCTAAGTGTGATTTAATTTATAGAATTTGAATTTCTGTTTGAGCGAAAGCAGATCTACAGTGTGAAGTAATTAAGTTTCCTTTTCTGCATCTGAATTTAAATTTTCTTTCTCCACCTGGTTTGAGCAGGAGAACTGTTTCTGCACTAGTGCTGGATAGTGTGATGCAGCAAGTCTCTTTAGTTTACTTCTAACAACTTTATTGATTTCAGTTACATTTTAATTAAAAAGATTGTTTCCTTATTCTCTACAGATATTCATCTTTCTGATAAGCAATTTGGTTTCATAACACTTGCAGTAATTAATCATTGATTTCAAGGACTAAAAGTTAAAGTGTAAGAAGCTCAGATTAGGTATAAGAACCAGTTTCTTGGTACCAGATCTAAGTGTTGTGGACTTGAGAAAGTTCAGGGCCCTTGCACGGAGAAAATAATTTTTAGTACGGACATTACTTTACACCTTCTACATAGATCGCTGTTCCTGCACTAGTGGAAGAAGACTGCACTAGTGAAAGATCGATTCTTGTGGGAAGGATATCTTTACATGAGCAGGTTTGAAAGGGCCCATCTGTTGAAGACTGCTTAGGTGTCTTTGCTACAGAAAACACATTATTAGTAAATGATCAATATCCCGCTAGAGTAATTTCCTTTTTTTTTAATTTCCGAATCTCTCTTGCAAGTATATTTCTTCTTGTTCTAGCCTCAGATTGTTTTGATGGTTTGAGTTTCCTTCTTCTCTAAAGTTTGATTTTGAAATTTTTCCTTGAAAAAGTGGGAGTTGTTATTATAAATATTCATACCATCTGTGGCATTGCCTGTGCTTCGTCTCTAAGTTTACGAATCCCCTGGGTTGAAAATTTAAGTGTTGAGGACTTTACTTAAGTGTAATTCCTGCACCCAACATTTTGGCGCCGTTGCCGGGGAGGAAATTTGATTTGGTAAGAATTTTCTGATTGTATAATAGAGGTAAGTTTCCTTTATTTCTTGCAAGTATTTTTGAAGGAGTTTTTACTGGTGTTGATTGATTTCTGATAACATTTTTACTAGAAATTGTTTTGATATTTTTCTTTCTTTTTTTGAAATTAATGCCTAGGAAAGGTAAGGGTTCGAAGCCCACTAAGGGCCAAAATAATTTTTCTCACATTGGGTCTCCTTCTGCAAGCAGGAAGCCCAATCCAATTCAAACCCATCACGCAAGAAAAATCCACCTGGATTCTGGTAATAACATCTCAGGTGTGGATCAACATGTGGAGAGCGGTACAAGCAAGAAGGAACAATGGCAGACCAAGGAGATCATTTGGAAGGAATTGGTGACAACTAGGTAAGTGAAGGACAATCTAATTTTGTGTTTCCAATTGTGGATCCTGATACTGTGTCACAGATGAAGAATATTCCACCATCAACTCTCCCTCATTTCCATGGTAAAGTTCATGAAGATCCTGACTCTTTTTTATTTGAGTTTGATATTTTGTGTAGAAGTTATGATTATGAAACTGAGGCTCAGAAGTTAAGATTATTTCATGTTACCCTCAAGGACTCAACTTTACGCTGGTTTATGGGGTTAGGAGGAAAGACCATAACTTCTTGGGATCAAATGAAGAGAGTATTTTTGTCTAAATATCAAGAATATTGCAAAACTCGAGACATGCAGGATGAAATTTTTGTAATCATACAAGATGATGAAGAAATGCTTGAAGATTATTTAGAAAGATTTCTGTATATTTTACAAAGGTCAAAACTTAAGCTTGATCCCAACACTATTAGAACCTTTTTCTTAAGAGGACTTATTGATAATGCTAGAAACAATTTGAATATGTTAGGACAAGGTGATATTTCTTAGCAAACGTGATCAAATTTGTGAATTATGCCGGAAATGTTCAAGAAAAAAGTACAGATCTGGTAGAGGAACTCGAGCTCGAAATAGAAAAACTGAATCTACTGATGCTATGATTATTGGATTAGAGAATAAAATGGAAAACATGAAAATTGATATAATGAACACTGTTACCAAATAGTTATACTCCTTAAAGTTTCAGTAGAAACTCATGAAGGAACAAGGGTCATTATGTATTTTCTGTCCCAAATGTAGAGACAAGAATCCTCCTAAAGAATTTCCTCTTAACTTGAAAGAAACTAATAAGTGTGCTATTTGTGCAGAAGACCAAATCACAGAAAAATGTCCCTCTATACCTGGACTTAAAGCTGTATTTACAGGGGGCAGCCTGAAGCTGAACAATTGTATGCTATGGGAGCAAGAAGAAATTGGCCTTAGGTAGGTGCAGGTATGGCTCCTTAATTTCCTCCACACTATTTTGGTTATAATCCACATGCATATTCGTATCCTAACCCTCATCAGTAGTGGTTGTATGGAAATAAATATCATCATGGGAAACCTTCCCAACCATGGCAAAAGGGTTGGAGAGGCCCAACTCATTCTCCATATTCCTACCAACCACCTATGCAACCATATCCATCTACACATGTACCTTATCCAATGCCTCAACTTCTGAGTCAGACCGCCCAATTACCTTTACCTCCACCCTTTCGACCTCCTTAGTTGCCTACTCAACCTACGCCCAATCCTAATAATAATAATAAAGAAATGAAAGTGATCCATGTAACAAACCCACCTTTACCTTTTGAATACGAGTCTATTCCAGTTGGAGTCCATGATATTCAATTAAGATCAGGAAGGACTCTAATGCCAGAAAATCAGAAACAACCTATGGTGATTGTTGAAGAGAAAGGAGAAGAGGAAACTCTTAACCATTCTCTGAAAACTGTCACTAAGAAACCCTTACCCTCTATGCCCTTGCCATCTTCTTCCCACCAACCTCCCTTTCCAGAGAGGCTAGTAACGGAAAGAAGAGAGCCTGTTTCTGAGACTAGTTTGGCATCAGAACTTCAGAATATTTTAACTAAGATACCTTTGCTCCAAGCCATTAAAGAGATCCCCATTTGTACCAATATTATTAGGGAACTCTGTCTCAAGAAACCCAAGAGGAAGAGATTGGAACCCCAAACTATTCAATTTGTTGGTAGGGCAGCAGATTTGATGAAGGGATGTGTGTCTGTGGAAAAATATACTGATCCTAGAAACCTTGTTGTCACATTTTAGATTGGTAATGTCCTTGTCTCTAATGTCTTTATAGACTTGGGAGCAGCCATTAATGTAATGACTAAGCAAACCATGGATCAACTTCGGTTATCTCATCTTCGCCCTACTCCCACTGTGCTTGAATTAGCGAATAGATCTAAAATTAAGCCTGAAGGAGTATTGGACGATGTGATCATATCATTAGATTCTTGGGAATATCCTACTAATTTCATTGTGATTCAGCCAAAGAACCCGATAGGAGGACATCCCTTGATCTTGGGTCGACCATGGCTTGCTACGGCCGATGCATATATTGGATGTCGTTCCGTTGTTATGTATATTTCACATGGAGATTCTAGGAAGAAAGTTACCTTATACCCCCCTGGCAGATCCATTTAGGACCTTCGAGATACTTTATGGTTGGACCAAAGCAGTGATGAGGAGACTCAGTATATTTCTCTTATTCATCATTATACCGGGTCTTCACAAGAAGATGACATTCAAGATTTCCTGAACAATCTAGACACCATGCCTAACTTTGAGCCTTTGAGCCAGATTTTTAGCCTAGATTTCCAAGAAAACCATGATTCTCATTCTTCTATACCGCTGTCTTTGGCCACTTCCTTGAGTACTCCGGAGCCTGATACTACTCTTGTTGAGATTATCCCTAGTAAGTCCTTGCAGATTAGTTTAGATTTAGACCCATCTCAGCAAGAGCAGCTTGTGAATTTGTTGCAAAACCATCTTAGAGCATTTTCTTGGGGCTATGAAGACATGAAGGGTATCCCTCCTGAAAATTGTACACATCATATCTATATTCAGGAAGGAACCCGACCTGTTCAAAAACCCCAAAGACGAATGAATCTAGCTCTAAAAGATGTTGTGAAGGAAGAAATATAGAAACTCTTAGATTCTGGTTTTATCTATCCTATTTCTGATATTTAGTGGGTCTCTCCATTAGTGCTAGTACCTAAGAAAGATGGAAGATGGCGTATTTGTATTGATTATCGTGAATTAAACAAATCCACTCTCAAAGATTACTTCCCTCTCCCTTTCATTGACCAGGTGCTTGATACCCTTGCAGGAAAGAAATATTTCGCCTTTTTGGATGGTTTCAGTGGCTATAACCAGATACAAATTGCACCCAAAGATAAGGATAAAAATACTTTTACATGTCCATGGGGGACATTCTCTTACAAAGTGCATCCCTTTGGTTTATGTAATGCCCCGACTACCTTTTCAAAGAGCAGTCTTGGATATTTTTGCTGATCTTGAATTTGTAGAAATTTATATGGATGACTTTTCTGTGTTTGGTAATTCTTTTCAGGAAGCTCTCGAAAATTTGGAGAAAGTACTTCTTCGTTGTCAAGAATCCCACCTTGCTTTGAGTGACAAGAAATGTAGATTAATGTGCAAATTAGGAGTGGTACTTGGCCATCTGATTTTTGACAAAGGTATCCAGGTTGATCCGGCAAAGATCGAAATCATTCTGCATCTTCCTGCACCCAAAACTCAAAGGGAAGTAAGAGGTTTTTTAGGACATGCTGGTTACTATAGAAGATTCATTGAAAATTTTTCTAAGATAGCTGCTCCTCTTTTTCGACTTCTAGCTAAGGATAGTGAGTTTTCTTGGTCCACGGCTTGCCAACAGTATTTTGAAGCATTGAAGGAAAAGTTGGTACAGGTGCCAGTTTTGAGAGGTCCAAACTGGTCCCTGCCCTTTCACATTTCCTCCGATGCTTCAGATCTAGCTGTTGGCGCAGCTTTGGGACAAGAGGAAGACAATTAATCCTATGCTATTTATTATATTAGTAAGAATTTGTCTTCTGCTGAATTAAACTATACAGTTACAGAGAAAGAGTTTTTAGCTATAATATTTGCAATTAATAAGTTAAAACACTATATCACAGGATATGAAGTATTTGTTCATACTGATCATTCCACGATTAAATATTTGATTAACAAACCATTGACTAGCAGTAGAGTGACTAGATGGTTGCCATTGTTGCAGGAGTTCAATATTACTATTGTTGATAGACCAAGCAAATCTAATGTTGTAGCAGACTTTCTTTCTAGACTAGATAATCCTGGTGAAGTAACTCCTGTTAATGATGATTTTCTGGATGAACATATTTTTGCTGTGTCTACAGATTCTCCGTGGTTTTTTGACATCGCTAATTATTTGGTTACTGGAAAAACATCACCTCACTTGCCCGCCCGTGAAAAGTGGAACATTATTCAGAAAAGTGCTGCATACTCCTGGATTCAAGGAGACCTCTTTTACACTGGTCCAGACTTGATTATCCGTAGATGTGTAAGAGAGGAGGAAGTGTTTGACATATTGAAATCTGCTCATGATGAACCTTGTGGAGGCCACTTCGTTGATAAGCGAACTGCATATAAAATATTACATTCTGGCTACTTTTGGCCTTCCTTGTTTAAGGATGCCAAGCAGCATGTCAGGCGATGTGATAGTTGTCAACGAATGGGCCAACCTAATCAAACCAATGAAATGCCTTTATGCCCTCAAGTTATGATTGAGCCATTTGAAAAACGGGCTATTGATTTTGTAGGGCCAATAAATCCAACATCACTAAGTAAGAAACATATTTTGGTTTGTATAGATTTTGTTACAAAATGGGTAGAAGCTAAAGCTGTTTCTTTTGCTATGGAAAAAGTTGTTGTTGATTTTCTCTTTTCTGAAATCTTTACTAGATTTGGTGTGTCTAGAGAAATTGTTTCTGACAATGGTCCACAATTTATTTCTAATCTTGTAGAGGGAGTGATGGAGCAATACAAGATCCGGCATTGAAAATCTACACCGTATCACCCGCAAGAAAATGGCCAGGTGGAATCTACAAACAAGGTGATCGAGTCCATTCTTACAAAGACAGTGAATATGCATCGGAAAGATTGGGCTGAAATATTACCAGAATTTTTGTGGGCATACAGAACCACTTAGAGAAATAGTACGGGGCACACACCATATGAGCTGGTATACGGCAAACAGGTTCTGTTACCAATTGAATTCCAGATTAAAACTTTTAGAATTGTAGTTCAATTAGGGCTCAACCTCTTTGAGGCACAACAACAACATATTATTTATTTAAATGAGTTAGATGGATTTCGTAGAGATGTTGTTCATCAAAACATATTAATCCAGTAGCAACGGAAAAGGTGGCATTACAAGTCCATTCAGAAAAAGTAGTTCCAACCAGGTGATTGGGTACTCCTTTATGATTCTAGATTTAAATTTTTTAAAGGGAAATTCCATACACGTTGGATGGGACCATATGAAGTAATCCAAGTATTTGATAATGGAGCAGTAGAAGTCAAAACTATTGATGGACAGGATACGATATTCTTGGTAAATGGACATAGATTAAAGAAATATCTTCAACCACTTGCCAAGAAAGATTTTACACAGCAAGTTCAGCAGCAATTTGGAATGGTAGTGGTAAATGGTAATACCAACCTCTTGAAAATTTTAATCCCTCTTCTTCTTAAAAAAAGAAGAAGAAGAAGAAAAACTAAAGAAAAAATAATTTCCTGTAATTATGAAAATCAGTCCGCTGACATGATTGCAGAAGGATCAACCTGAAAACCAGCTTGCTGGTGGGAAGATCAAAAATTTCTAATAAAAAGAGAATGTTGCTTGATCTTTAGATATGATAGTAACCACCAAATTAAAAGCAGGTTCAGCAGAGCTAACCTTTATACAATTGGGGAAATTAGCATGGATATTTTTTTCCGAGTAACGCTTAATTCTCGCTGCAGTTATTTTTCTTGCACCAGTGTAGACAGGCCTTCCAGAAAATTTTCTGCCTTTCTTCATATCCCATTTCGAAATTTTCCCTCAGCTTTCTTCTTGGAACCCTAGTATAATCAACCTTCCCATATTCTTCTAAATTCACCCTATCCGCTTCGAAGAAATCCCACTTTAACCCTGAAATATATATATATATTTTCCCTATCCCACTTCTATTTTCCCTCTTTTGGTACTTTCTAGAAATCCCTGTGACATAATTCCTTCCCATTCTAAGATGTTTCTTTCCCACTCCTTTGTTCCCTCATGAGTTTATTGCAGGATCTTGCATACAAAGAGCAGAAGGATGTGCTCTGAAACATCAAGAAAGGGCAAAGCAAAATTTAGAATAAGTTGAGGAAATCATGTGAAATCCAACCTATATTTTAATTCTCTGTCTTAATATTATGCTTGCACTAGTGCAAGCATGTTGTCCTATATGATAAGATGAGAAGAAAAATACCAGCAAAATGATATGATTTAAGCAGTGCAAAGATCAGTACAAGCATGCACCTCATCAACAACATAGCAAAAGTTATCATATGACATAAGAAAGTGATCATGATGGAAATTTATATAATGTTTTTCATATGATTGACAAGTATTTACGCTATTATATTACCTAGGAGGAAATTAGTTAAAAGTACAAAGTTTTTTAAGTAGAAATCATGATCTTTTTAATGAGTGCTAAGTTTTTTTTTTTTTTTTTTTAATTATGAAGAAATGTAAGAATCGTGTTCATCGTTGTTTGCATATAGTCTACCCTGCTCTGCAATAATTTGAAATTTCCTTCACTCATAACTCCCCCCACTCCTACATTTATCCTAAACGTCCCTTCATCATGATTATTACTGCACTTAACCGTTAAACCGCCATCGCACGTAACAATTAAACCTGACTAGAAATGATGAGTATTTATGGAAAATGAATAAGAGATATGGTTAGATATTTATGTATGAAAGCTGATTCCTCGGTATTTCATGCAAGCCTTGGAGCTTATTGTTCATAGCCGATAGCAGCAATGCCACCTGTCCGAAATGAGCCCCTGTCCCTTAGCAAGATTGAGCAAACTGCCGAATTTCGCAACAGTCTTCCACTGTTGCAAGAGTCAGGATTTCTACGGTTCCTACAGAAGTTTGATGGGTATGATAGGGAGGTCGCCCTACAATTTTCAAGAAGCTTTAAGAATGGCCAAGTGAGAATTGGGCCACTCGAATTCAAAGTCACGAAGAAATTTGTAGCGGTAGCAACGGGCTTGGAGAATACGGGAGTGGAGTGGTTCAAGAACTAGAAGCTGGAAAGAAAACACTGGCAACATTTTGTCAAGGATAAGAAGATGGAGGTGAATTGGAAATGCAGAGTCCCGTGTAAAGCCCTGCTGGGTCAATGGCAGGATCTCCTCTTTATTTTGCAGAAATTTGTGACCTATGAAGGGAGGTACACCTGTACCCTAGTGTATCATTTTTAGACTGCTGCAAAATTTTGAAGGAGGCTGGCACATTCGTTGGAGGATGAACTTCCCCTAATTTTTGCTCAAAAGCTTGGATAAAATGGCTAGAAGCGTACATGATGGAAGGGAGGACCAGGCCGATACACGATTATACCGTCACGGCCTGATAAAAATCCTAGTCTTAAAACAGCTGGAGAGAAAAGGTATGACATGGGAAGAGCTGTTGAAACAGCTGCATGGGAAGTCAGCCGAGGAAAAGAAGATGAAGACTCCTACCAGTACAAGTAAGGGTTTGAATAGAAGCAAAAAGGGAAGTTCTTCTCACACTAGTGCGAAAAGAAATCGGTCAGAAAAATCAATAGAAGAGAAGACCCCGTCTTCCATTAAGGAAACAATTGGTGCACCCGCTGAATAAACCCCTTCTACACAGGCACAAGCCTCTGAATATGACAGTCTGTTGGTCCTTGCAGATGCGGAAAATATTGCACAAGTCGGGGACGATACTCTGCTGGCACATTTTATCAAAATACATCATAAGAAGAGTAAAATCACCGATGTAGGTAAGAAATCACAACCCCCACAGGGTATGGAATCCCATTTTGCACCAGTACAAGAAGAACCCACAGAAGAAGAGGAACCGGATGAAGAGGAACCAGAAGAAGAAGAAGAGGCAGAAGAACCCATAGAAGACAAGGAATCAGATGAAGATGAATCAGAACAGAAGGAAGGAGACCTAGAAAAAGAGGGACCACAGGTAGAAGAGTTCCTTGACACGACCATGGTAGAAATAGAAGTCCCGGAGCCAATGAAAGCCCCTGCTGAGACATAGGAAGGAAAAGAATTGGTGATTCTTGCTGCTCACATAGCAGAATTATAACTCCAAGTAAAAAACTTGGAGCAGTTTGTGACCAAAGCACAAGAGGAGAAAGAAAAAAGCAGAGAAGAATTGATGGCAAAGATCAAACAAAAGAAAAGCGAGTTTAAATTTTGGAAATATTGGGCTGGATGCTGTTTTAGGTGGTTGAGAAAGGTAGAAAAGAAGTTAAGGCACATCAAGAGGAAGCAGGCTAAAACAATGCAACCTGAGGACAACATGCTGGAACAGGACTGAGTTGGAGTATTCAAAATTTTGGTTTTTTGCAGAGGTAAAAGGTTGTGTGACACTAGAAAATTTGGCGGAAATTCCGACGGCCAATTCATCGCTATTCCGACACATAGTCGTCACAAGAGCGACAGTTCGAGGGCAGGAAAAACGTGGTTTACCATACCGTAGCAGTTCCGACGCAATTAAAAAGTGTCGCACTATCGACACTTTTTCCGTCGCTTCCAAACAAGCATCACTCTTCTGACGTTTCCCAATTCGTCGGACTTTCGACCTTTCTAAACTGTCGCACTTTCGACGAAATGTGGTCCGACGTTTTGAACGTCGCTCTTCCGATGCTTGTAAACTGTCACAATTACGACGAAATGTGGTCCGAAGTTTTGGACGTCACTCTTTCGACGGTTGTAAACTGTCACAATTCCGACGAAATGTGGTCTGACGTTTTGGACGTCGCTCTTCCGACGTTTGTAAACGGTCGCAATTCCGACTAAATGTGGTCCGACAAATTGAACGTCACTCGTCCAACGTTTTTATACTGTCGCTCTTCCGACGTTTCTAATCTATCGCAATTCCGACGCTTACAAGGCGTCGGTATAGCAACGATAGGTTCAATTTAAAAAAAAAAAATGAAACTTTAAAAGAGGAAAAACGTTGTTTTGAATATATTATATGAAGTAAAACAGTCCATGAAGTCATTACATTTTCACATCTGAAGATTGGAACCCAAATATCCATCCAGAAAAGTGGAAGTCCCACCCCAGACAATGATAGAAAAATACCCCATGTCACATACATGCAGGGACATGATATAAAACCCAGTAACAGTCCACATGGAGATTATCGACAATCTGAGAAAGCATCCAAATATGCCCAAGGCATCTATAAGAAAGTGAAATAGCAGTATGTAGAATAGTAAAGCAACAGATAGAGTACGTACTGACGTCCATTGTTCCAAATACAAATTAAAGTACCCAAAATCCTCGAACAGAGAAAAACGCTAATCATGTGAGGAGTGTGATATGTCCAAAATATAAAAAGACCATCAGACCATATCAATAAACCAGCAACATAGACCAACATAGCTAGTTTTGAAGGCAGAGTGATAAACATTAATCATTTTTTTTTCACAAGAGAAAAAACGTTGTTTTGAATATATTATATGAAGTAAAACAGTCCATGAAGTCATTGCATTTTCACATCTAAATATTGGAACCCAAATATCCATCCAGAAAAGTGGAAGTCCCACCCCAGACAGTGATAGAAAAATACCCCATGTCACATACAGGGACTTGATATAAAACCCAGTAACGGTCCACATGGAGATTATCGACAAATCTGAGAAAGCATCCAAATATGCCCGAGGCATCTATAATAAAGTGAAATAGAGTATGTAGAATAGTAAAACAACAGATAGAGTACCGACGTCCATTGTTCCAAATACAAATTAAAGGACCCAAAATACTTGAACAGAGAAAAACGCTAATCATGTGAGGAGTGTGATGTGTCCAAAATATAAAAAGACCATCAGACCATATCAATAAACCAGCAACATAGACCAGCATCGCTAGTTTTGAAGGCAGAGTGATAAACATTAATCATTTTTTTTTCACAAGAGAAAAAACGTTGTTTTGAATATATTATATGAAGTAAAACAGTCCATGAAATCATTACATTTTCACATCTCAAGATTGGAACCCAAATATACATCCAGAAAAGTGGAAGTCCCACCCCAGATAGTGATAGAAAAATACCCCATGTCACATACAGGGACTTGATATAAAACCCAGTAACGGTCCACATGGAGATTATCGACAATCTGAGAAAGCATCCAAATATGCCCTAGGCATCTATAAGAAAGTGAAATAGCAGTATGTAGAATAGTAAAGCAACAGATAGAGTACCGACGTCCATTGTTCCAAATACAAATTAAAGTACCCAAAATCCTTGAACAGAGAAAAACGCTAATCATGTGAGGAGTGTGATATGTCCAAATATAAAAATACCATCAGACCATATCAATAAACTAGCAACATAGACCAGCATAGCTAGTTTTGAAGGCAGAGTGATAAACATTAATCATTTTTTTTTCACAAGAGAAAAAACGTTGTTTTGAATATATTATATGAAGTAAAACAGTCCATGAAGTCATTACATTTTCAAATCTGAAGATTGGAACCCAAATATCCATCCAGAAAAGTGGAAGTCCCACCCCAGACAATGATAGAAAAATACCCCATGTCACATACAGGGACATGATATAAAACCCAGTAACGGTCCACATGGAGATTATCTACAAATCCGAGAAAGCATCCAAATATGCCCGAGGCATCTATAAGAAAGTGAAATAGCAGTATGTAGAATAGTAAAGCAACAGATAGAGTACCGACGTCCATTGTTCCAAATACAAATTAAAGTACCCAAAATCCTTGAAAAGAGAAAAACGCTAATCATGTGAGGAGTGTGATAACCATCTGCAGAAACCCAGGCTCGCTTGTAAGATCAGGCTCGCTTGATTCCAATATTGGTAACCATCTGTTGCATCCGAGATGTAAGTTTCAGGCTCGCTTGTTTCCATTAGTAGCCCGCTACAGCGTCCACCCTGTTCATAGAAAAAAGGTTCATGTACTAGATATACAGAGAAAGAGTATAATACATATACCATATAAACATGGCTCTGTATTTCAAAAAACAGGTTTAAAATAGAAACAGGGCAACATTTTTTTTCTAAGTAAAGTTAATCTATTAACAATGGGAATAAAATTACACCGAAGTCAAAATCATTGCCCAGACTCATGGCAAATTTGTCATCAAAAAATCAAAAAATTAAGAAGACTACCCTCATACGGGGAAACCAGTCTTGAACGTTTAATTTACAGAATTCAAAAATATTACAAAGGTCTAGCACAGTAAAATAATCTAAAAGCAGCCCAATTAAGTGGGCCGCGAAGCAAGAAAAACAAATTAACCAAACTACTCCTCCGGCTCCTCGACGATTTGGCACCATCCTTCGGAAGGTCCAGGATCGCTAGGTGCTACCTCCACATTCATGCCACGGCTCCCCTCTTGAAGGCCCGAATGTTGGCCGGCTTTTTCCGATCTTAGACCCACCGGACGGGTGCATTCTTCCTCCGTTTGGGCCTCCTCGCGGAAAACCACAGTGACTGAAGCTGTAATTCGTGGGCGGTTGAGAGAGCAATTAAAGGAAAATTGTGCAGTGCGCGTCGTGGGAGAAGGTGAACTAGCGGTGGGGAAACGAGGAGCAGCGGAATCCATACGGTGGCCAGATCCTACAACCCGACCCCGCCCACTCCTAGTATTTGGATAGCGACCTGCATAATCACTGGACTGGCCGGAAGACAACTCGGTTGAGGGGCTGGAGGGAGCGCGCAGGAGTTGACCTCTAGTGCTCCCCCTGCGGCAACGCATCCTTTGACGCACACGAGGCATGGGTGCAGTCTCACTAGCAGTGGGCACAAGAGGAGACGGAGAAGCAGAATTCCAAGAAATAGAGGAAGACATACAAGGACTAGACCGAGAGAAATGAAGATATGTAGAAAGGTCTACGCAACAGTTCAGCTGGCCACTTCTCCTTCTCGTCACAGTGAGCAGGCAGTGTAACCCAGCAACCGGCTCGTCTGAAAAACCATAGAGAAATGTCGTTTTATCAATGCAATGCAATCGAAGGATGCTCGTCATAATTAATCTCTGATCATTAATGAGAGCCGAAGGCCGGATCATATTGGAGCATGCAGAATCGCTAACGGGAGTGGAGGTCTGATCTTGAACAGTGTTAAAATTTAATGCGATTTGATGTGAAAACCTTGGAACTTAATTGAATAGTGTTAAATCTTAATGCGATTGATATGAAATCGTCACATCCATGTCCCATCGCCTTAAACACCATCGAATGCACCCGCAGTCGGGAGCAGAGAAAGTTTTTATTGAGGACACGTGGCAGAAATTGATTGGAGCAGATCTTTGTTTGGGCCGCTCGCGCAGTGGAAATCCGAACCCGAAAAAGATTAGGGCGAATTTGATAAGAAATTCGCGTCAAAACTCTCCCTCCGTATGCTAGCCCAACTTCGGACCCGAAAAATATTAGGGCGGAATTCATTTGGTTTTCGCGTCACAAAATTGGCCGATGTTAGCAGGCTATTTTGGAACGCGAATTTGGTTTGAATTATGGTTTATCACCGTTTGAAGTCTGGCGAGTTCGACTTAAGAACAATTTTGTTTGATCCCATCTTATAAAATTTGTGTTGGTTTTCTTTGATAATACACATATTTATAATAAATAATGGGAATACCACACTAAACATGTGGAAAAGTTATATAAATTATTGAGAACAATCATTTTTATGTAAAAATATCCAAATGTGCTTTTGGGAAATAAGAATTCGAGTATTTGGTTCATATTGTTTTAAAGGAAGGAGTGAAGTTGGAGCCTCAAAAGATGCAAGTTATTACAAAATGACCTATTCATAAGAAAATCAAGGTTCTTAGAATATTTTTTAGACTTACATGATATTATTGATCATTTGTTAAGAATTATGCATGCATTTCAAGTCCACTCACATATCTCTTGAAGAAAATATCATTTATATGGAATGATGAGGCTACTTTGTCATTCTCTCTTTTAATGGATGCCATGTCTTCTACACCAACATCGGTTGCACCTACTTTTGGTAAAACATTCATAGTAGAGTGTGAGGCACTAGGACAAGGAATTTATGTAACATTAACACAATAAGGGATATCATTGGCTTTTAAAATCAAGGAATTCAAAGAAAATATTTGGTGAAATCTACGTATGAAAAATAAATGGAAGCAATATTACATGCAATAAAAATGGGGATAGTATATCACTGGGAGGTACTTTAAAGTCAAGATATACCATGATAGCATAAAGTATTTTTTGAAGCTATGGATTTCATTGGAAGATTAACAAAAATGAGGAGAAAAATGCAAAGTTTTAATTTTGAGATAATCTGCAAAAAGGGTAAGGAAAATTCAGTACATGATGCTCTTTCTAAAATAGAAGAGGCCTCAAATTTATATCCAATTACATTTTCTATTCCTAGGTGGCTAGAAGAAGCTTGCCATAATGGAAAAATGACAATAGTACTAAACAAAACTAAAATTTATAAAGGATGGGATGAACTCTATGGAGCATTGGGAGTGAAAGAGAGATATACTTTGGTGCAAATGTAGAATATTTTTATGCACGCAAGAATATTTTAATAAAAAAATATTAAGGGAGTCCCATGTCTCTCTGATGGTAGGACGCAGGGTTCCTTAAAACATCTCAAAGGATCAAAAAATATATTTTTGGAAGGAATGAAGAAAGATATTCAAAATTTTGTAAGAGAAGGTCAGGTTTGCATAATAAATAAAAGAGAGATAATAAAATCTCTAGGGTTACTTCAACCATTCCACATACATATTCAAATACTAGAAGATATATCAATAGACTTTATTACAGGGTTACTGAAATATAAAGGTAAGTATTACATTTTTGTGGTCATTTATATAGACAAATTTTGTAGAGCTCAAAGTACATAAACAACAAGCCAAGTGGCAGAAGTGTCCGTGAAAGAAATTCATAGTCTTCATGGTTTTACTAAAGTAATAGTAACAAGAAACTTTTGGAAATAGTTATTTAATATGAGTGGAGAAACACTAGCTGCCATGAGTTCTACATATCAAATACAATCAAATGGTAAAAAAAAAATAGTTAACAAATGTTTTTAAGGTTATCTACAATGTTACTCTTTAGAAAAACAACTTAGTATGCCATAATTAATAATCATTCCCTGTTCACTTTTGTTAATAGGTTTATGTCAGACGATGATGCAGGGGCATTAGGCACTAGCCAAAAATGTAGGAGGTTTTGTCCACATGTTGTGGCTAGGAGGGTTCGAAAACATTTGAGTTGTAACAGCTAGGTGTCAATACCTCAGCTGACTGTATTACTTAGACTAGTTAGAGTTGTAGGAGTCGAACAGTTTCAGTTAGTTGAATTATTATAATTAGACCTTTTGATTTCTATAACGGTCCTCTCAGAGGAACCAAAGAGCCATATGTTATGTATATAAATTTTAATTCCTCGGATGAATAAAAGTAGAGAGGGAAGAGGAGAGTAGAGAGGGGATTTCTGCAATAAACCTCTGTGTGTGAACAATTGTTTCCAGTTAAATGATTTCTAAGCTTAGTTGCCATTGAATTATCTCGAACTGCTAATTGTGAAGAATTGTTTAACTGTGAGGCGATTGGGTATTGATAATTCCATTCTTCTGTCTTTGAATTCCCGTAAATTGTTGGATAACCCTGTGAACTCACCCCACCCGAAGGCGAGGTCTGTGTAGAGAACCGGGGTCGTGAAAACTGTTCAAATATAAAAATCCTGCTTAATAAAGAGACAAAATTGTTGTGCTTTCGGAACTTGACCCGAGGATTGGACATGAGTTAAAAAACAAAAGGATAGCGGAACCAGACTTGCACCCATGGTCAAGCCCTGTACCAAAACCACGAGCGGAATCACAAAAGCGGGTTGCCCATATCGCACCGCTTTTGCGGAGTAGGCGGTATTTCCTATTCGCGAGCGATTCCATAGGGAATGCAACACGTGGCAAAGTGACCCCCGGAAAACCACCGTTTAACCCGCGCCATCGCATGTTAAAGCCCGACGTTGGAAGCCGAGCGAAATTGCCAAGAGTCGTTGATTTGGAGAAGGGCCATTGGACGGTGGTCGCACGTTGAACTTGCCCGGAGGTTAACTAAGGTGTGCGGAGGATAGCCAGGTACGATACGAGTGTTTGATTGGTTATTGATATATATAGGTGGGGCCGGAGTATAATGAAATTGTTTAATTAAAAGATTGGCGGATAATTAGCATAAGTCTGGAGTGTGATTGTTGTAAGGCTGGGTGGTGAAATATAGAGCCGAAAGTTCATTACAATTTATTTATTTAAAAAGAAACGTGGAGTATAAATACAAAGTGTTGAAAGTTAAACATTGGTTATAAGGATTGGAGATAATATAAAGTCGGGAATATAAATTAAATTCCAACCATTGTGGATAGTATTTATTTATCAAATTCTACGAATTTGATAAATAAACCCGAAGAAAGAAGAAGTCAATTAAGACTCAGGCTGGAGGAAAAGAACGGGGTAAACCAAGGAAAAATGCTGACAGAGCGATTGTAGACACACCAGCTCTCCTTAGGGGTCCAATTTCAGTTTTTTTGCGTCACACGATGATCTCTCTTCTCTGGCATTTACTTGTATTGAAGATCACTATTCTAGGAATAAGGAGTTATTTTCTCCAAAAATAAACCTAGCCAAACATTGACAATGCATCAAGGATATCTTTCTATGCTTCATAAGTACGTATGTTCTACTTCTAAATCATGTCTTGGAAGTGGTTGTTTTGCTGGAAATTATTCACCAGTTGGTTTCATACCAAAGTCTTTTTCACATTTTCGGCATCCAATACATGAAAAAGATAATGGTTTAAAACAACATAAATATTTGAAATTTTGCAAGAATTGTCTGGCACACTTTGAATATGAATTTTGAAGTCAAGTGCATGATGCTGTATAGGATCAAGTGTCATTTTGAATACCAAATGTTTCTCAAGAAACTTCTCAACATGCTACCCTGCAGTAAGGATTAAATGACAATATTGCATCAACTATTTCCATAATAAAAGTGCACCTTGGCCATAAGACTAAACAAATACAAATGTTGTAGATCTAACAAGACCACACAATCAAATGTATTCCACAAGGCCAATACTGTATGAAAAATGAAAAGGAGTTTGCAACCAAAAATACCTTAGGCAACTAATTCAATTAGATACACCAAACCATCAGCAAAAAGGAAAACCGACCTACTTGGCCCCAATATTTTCAACTGGGTCCTCTAATTCAACCAATAAAAAGGCCAAAACCATAGCATTGAGATACATTTCATTACACTGTCAATAACAATAAAATTTGACTCAGCCATAACCCTTTCCTTTTATTGTTGTGAAAAGCTTTATGCATTACTTTAATGTGGCTAGTCCATAGGCCAAGTAGACCACTGGGTAACAAATATGTTTCCTTTCACCTTTGAGTTTTCAAATTATGCCTACCAAATGTAAGACATTTAAGAGGGGGAAATAATACAACGTTAAAAAGAAAACCAGAGCACACATCTACAAATTACCTCCTTAGCTACTGTCACACCATCATTAACTATTTTTGGAGAACCATGCTTGCTCTCCAAGACAACATTTTGCCCTTCGCCCCAAGGGTGACTCCAACAATATCAACAAGTTTGTTCACACCGCCTGCAAGAAAAATTGATAATGCTTTCAATAAGTGTGCAATTGAATGCCAGACCATATGCCAAAACAACCCTCCATGAAAAATTAAAATAACATATTAAAATCTAATATAAGTGGACAAGGAAAGATCCACCGCAGTGAAGTTTCACGTGCAGGTGACCTTCCTTTAAACATAATTTTTCTTTGACCTGCAATTTTTTTGTCACTGAGCCATCCTTGTTGAAGTACAACTCCTTTTCCATAGCTCTTGTATTAACTACCTTCTTTCTGTCGCGTAATCTCAGAGTCCCTCTTCTGCTTGAGCGATTAAAGGAAATGGGTGAAAAAACTGAAAGAGAAGACAATTATCTGCCATAATTATCAAACATTGCACCTAACTTCTTCCCCTTTCCATTGTTACCCAATGAGGTAGATGTGGCAATTGTTGTCATACTGCCCAAAGCAGAGGCCATCTTCTATTATGCTGAATATAGAATTACAAGATCTTCATATTAGTATGAACCTTAAAAAACATGACTCCCATTGCTAAAAACCACTTTTAAGTTGTAACAGGCAAACTAAACAACTATCGCAACTTTTGGCAACTTCTGGAGCATTAAGAGAGAAACAAACAAAGAGAAATACAACCAAAATCCTCATTTTAATGAGACCAGACTATATATTTGCATTAAGATAATAGAACTAAATCACGACTATATTAAGGCCAACACAAAACAATCTTTAACCAGTGTCTCTCGCGGCCTTCAGGTTGCCATGCTAGAGGTTGCATATTTTTAATTTAAATTCTTGACCTCTCGTGCCCATCTATGAATGCATCCAATGGGATATCTACATCAAATGCTCCTTTATATCCCCAAAAACAAATTCCCTACTACAAGAGCACCGGTATTGATGGATCACCCCACACCATCCCACCCACTAGAAACGGTGAAAAAGGAAACCCGAGAAACCTTCTGAAATATCTCAAGATGACTATATGGGTGGTTCTTATGAATCAAACAACCATTCAGAACATGCTCATCAATCCAAACCATGAGTATTATGTGACAATATTCAAGCAAGCATTGAATCGGATTTCTGAAGCTATGTTAGAGAAACCCTAAACTCTCACTGAAAATAGGTGAAATGTGGCACCACTCAGGGATTGACATGTTCCAATTGGTACAAGTGGTAGAAAATTGGCATGCTCAAACAACGAGGTGATGCAGGAATGAAATGAGGGAGAAAATATCAGAAAAGCCCCAAATCTGGAGAACTAAAGCTCATCACCAACTTGAGATTGACAACTTTACATGATGTAACCTATGAAATCGTAAATGGAGAAATCATAGTAACAATAAAGTAACCTATGTAACAATAAATTTGGATTCATCTTGGGAGTGGTAATGGGAGAAATCATAGTGAACAACAGGAAACATGCAGAGTTGCTTACAATCAAATAGATGAAAAAACACATACAAAAAACCTAGATAATAATCATCAACAAGCTTAATATTGAATTATGAACTGTAAAGGAACTTACAAAATGTGACATTACGAACTTGGTCAAGCGCACAAGCAAAAATATCCTGGACATGACCCTGGTTGACAAGCTATATTGCTCATGATGCAAGAGGATTTGTACCTGCACTGCCAAGTCAATCAAAATCCATCATTATCTATACAATAAATACAAGTAATTGATGTAGTATTTTTTACTCTACGATGCATTCTTATGATAATGTTAGAACATATGTTGAAAATGTCAAAACATACCTGAATAAGCTCCTCTTCGTTTCAAGAACAATTTATTGGAGTCGCATGAATTTGGAACAAGCCTCCCATGATCTGAAAGAGTAGCAACTAAGTCAACAATGACTTTTTTGTTGCTACGCTGGATCGAGGGAGGTTTGCTCCAAGATTAAATCGCTCCAATAAATTATTCTCTACTAAATAAGGCCAACCACGTGAAGGTGGAAGATCTTATGGCCCCTCCCCCCCCCCCCTCACATCACTCTCAATTCCCCAATACCCAATCTCTATTTCATTTGTTACTGTCATGAGCATAAAAAAAATATTCAACAACTAATAAAAAAACAATTCAACAAAAATTACGCAAGGAAACATTGCAATTAATGCTTGACATAAAAATAGTATCATAAATGAGTTTTTTATATAACGCAAAAAACGTTCCAAGTTTGGTAACGTTTGTCTTATAATAATACTATATTTTACATTATCGAATTTTCTTTTTCTTCTTCCTATTTCTAAAGCTCCTAATTACATCATCAATATCATCATGCTCTGCTCCTGTTTCGTGCCTTTCGACCCGCACTGCTGACCTAGTTGCATAGTCACGATGTTTGGTCTCATCCAATGACGGGGCATCGCCTACAAAAACAGATAATATTAAATTTTAATTGTCAGTTTTTAAATATCATTGAACTAGTTCGGTAATATTAATAAAAAAAAAATTGCAATGAGATTATTTACCTGGTGCACCAGTTGTCGGCGCTGACCTAGTTGCGTAGTCACGATGTCTGGTCTCATCCAGTGACGGGGCATGGCCTACAAAAACAGATAATATTAAATTTTAATTGTCATTTTTTAAATATCATTGAACTAGTTCGGTAATATTAATAAAAAAAATTGCAATGAGATTATTTACCTGGTGCACCAGTTGTCGCCGCTGACCTAGTTGCGTAGTCACGATGTATGGTCTCATCCAGTGATGGGGCATCACCTACAAAAACAGATAATATTAAATTTTAATTGTCAGTTTTTAAATATCATTGAACTAGTTCGGTAATATTAATAAAAAAAATTGCAATGAGATTATTTACCTGGTGCACCAGTTGTCGCCGGTAGGACTATTGCCCTATCTTCCTCTCTGGTGGTAAGATCCTCAAGGGAAGCATTCTCTGTCATTTAAACAAAAAACGTTATAAGGACAACCATCAAGGTATAATTAGAAAAAATTATAAGTGGAAATTAATTACCGTCACGGCCCTCATTGATAGTAGCATTGTCGGCCTGGTCCCCACTACAATGATCAGGTTGCACGTGAGGATCATCTACATCTGGCTCTAAAACTGGGTTATTTGCCTCGTCGGTAGTGCTGCTCCCATGATTTAAACAAATTTGTTAGACATTAAATTTATGGACGAAAACAAACATATTGAAAGGTTAATGTTTTACCTTATCAGGCATTCTAGATCTTGGGACCTGCCCCAAGCTTCTATGATGTTCAACTACGGCTTGATAGCCGAAATGGAAAACAATATTTTTATCTTCCTCTATAGTTTCTGTTCCGAAGTCATCACCCTACATTACATATGATTGTGTATTTTTAATCATATTTGATAGGATTACAAAAACTTTGGAAGGCGATACAATTAATTATAAGATGTTTAGCTACTTAATTACAATTCTTGCAGCTAATTTCAAGTAGCCGCCCTGGCCTAGCTTGTGATGGCCCTTTTTCTCAATCCTAGCTTTGGTTGCCTTTGAGGTTTTAGGCAACCTAGCATCAACAAAATTGAAGTCAGATATGACGTAGCACACTTTTATTTTAGACATAGAGAAAATTAAAGCTATTGAATTAAAGTTGTAATTTACCTTGCGGGTCCATTTGGCATTTTTCCTTCTTTCTTTTCCCTTTTCTCTTTTCCGTCATGGATGAGTGCTCTCCACTCACTCTCTAGAACTGAGAGAGGATGCTCATATCTAGGGTTAAATTGAAATTGTGTCCTATAGGTGTCCCTGGTATATTTCAAATATTTGCCGGCTACCCGAGCCACCGCTGTTCTGTCAAATGTGCTGACCCCAAAAAGGGCTTCTAGATAATCTAGAAGTTCTTTTTTCAGGTTGGAATTCTGAGAATTCCACCCTGCGCGTATGGTTGGGCCAAAAATTACCAACGCATGTCTCTCCAGAAACCTGTAGAACTCATTGTTTCCTACACAGAAAAAAAAATAAAGATATTATCATTAATTTAAAAATAAAAATCATGATAAAAATGTTTTAGATAAAGTACATGAAATAGTTAAAATATTAAAATTTACCTGAGAGTTGTACATGCTTTATAGGGACACCTTCATAGTTCACCAACAACGTGCCATTAATGGTCCCTGTGGAGCTGACACGTGTAGCTCCAAGAAACGCAATAATTTAGTTGGCCATATCAGCCTCATCATTGCCAACACGTTTAGTGGTTGGCTGGGTGTCTGCTTGGGCAAGGTGTGTTTCTTGGCTGGCACCTAAATGAGTAGAAGGTGTACGAGAGGGTTGTTGGGAAATCTATTGCCCTTGTGTCCCACTACCACCAACACTGGGTTCAGCAAGTTCCAGAAAACGCTACATACAAAAGAACTTTTTGTTAGTTTAGTCAATGTAAAAATTAAAAATCAAACTATCACAATTCATCTCATGCAGAACAAAAAAAATATCCTTTTGAATTTTTATTATTACCTGATATCTTTATAGCTGGCTCATAAGTTGTTTTATCTTCTCTTCTGTTTCAGGTGTTTGAGGCGCGTCTATCAAAGTATTAAATTCCGACCTTGCATCTCGTGCCTTTTTTCGCAACAAGAACACTGGAGATAGGGATGAAGAAAGCTCTTCCTCAAAGAGGGAATCATCAGACGTACCATGGCTAGGTGTCTGCATATTTGAACAAAATTAATATTATTTCAATTATGTAAATAACTAAAATACCTGAAGATAGAGCAATGCGGGCACTTTACATGTTCTTCCGCTGGCCTCTTTCCGCGATCATCCCGTCTCGGGGTTGTTCCTGCACTGCTCTGATCAGTCTGCCACATTGCAATAAAATTATAAATGTAAAAACTTGAAAAAAATATCTAACTTGAAAACAAAAAATGAAAACTGAAATAATTTCTAATAAGACACCGGAAGACAGAGTTAGAGTTTCAAATATGCCTTGCATTGAATTCAGTCCTGGAAACATGTCATTGCACATTAAGGCACCCAAACAAGAGACGAGTTGACAATGAAGACCTTATTGAATATATTGTTGGAGCAACTTCTAGTAAACTTTTTGTGAAGACCTTGAGGATATTTTTGGAGCAACATTGTTGAAGCTGATGGTATAGCATTGTTGGAGATGATCTTGAAGGGCCTTGAAGTGAAGCTTTTGGAGCAACTATTGAAAAATCCTTAGAGCATTTAAGTAAGGCACTTTCTATCTTCCATCACCTTTTTCCTTTCAATATCCTTTAAACGATTTTTTTGATATTTAATGTTTGAAATCATGTTATAATGCCTTGATTATATGTGTTTGGGGACTTTCCCTTTGAAATTACCCAAAAATACCCTGGAAATTTTATCTTCAGGATGCATGTCTGACCCTATTGTTCAATATTTTGATTGATAGTAGTAAACATAGAGAGTTAGGGGGCTCTTGACTTGGTTTGGTTGGGCCATTAGATCCATAACATCTACTAGGGATAACCCCCCTTAAGTTGGAGGAGAGCTAGCCCGAAGTGAAAAGAGGTTGGTGAGGTGACAATGGGGCTTTGAATTACACATGGTATCACACTTTAGCTTTAGGACTTTATCTTGAGAAGTGCAATATTTTGCTATATCAATTCTCAAATTGTTTACAACACTATTGTTAAGAACTAATAAGAAGTGATGTTGAGGGGTTTTGGGGTATAAGAAACAATACCATTTAAAAACTAGGGTTCTCAATCCTTGGAATTCCTTCACCTGGGCCTAGGGGCACACTAGAATAATTTCACACTAAACCATGCAAACTTAAAAGTAACTTAACGGATCCATAAAGTAATAATAATCATAATTCCTAATTTCCTATTGTACGATATGATGCAAATTATTCAAACATGAAGCAATGAAGACATGCAATGTTTGAATTTCAATATTGATGAACCAATACAAGAAGTTAGAAACTACAACTTTGATTCAATACTCTGTGTCCTAACTCCAGGAAGGAATCTAGTTTGTAGGAATGAAGAGGTTGTTATCTTTACAATCCCATCCCAACATCAAATTCAGTGATAAGTTTCTATGAGGTTTTGGGTCAAGGAAACATTCACTCCATGAATGATATATTTAAGTAGGCTTCTCCTATTCTGGGAAAACACCATACCTATAATGCATTCACTTGCATGTATAAAGGGAAAGGAAAACATGTTTTCATACAACGGTGACAAAAGCATCTTGGGGAAAGGTATCTTCACTTTTTATTTATGTTGTTCACCCACACCACTCTCGTGTTTTCACTAATCCTGTTTTGTCATTTTTGGATTCAAATTAAGTTAAGGCCTTAAGTATTTTTTGACCTTTCGGTGTAGTTTTCATAAGTAGCATGTATGGATTTTCCATTAATTCTGCACTTTTTCTCTTCATGCGCATGTTTCCCTGGAAATCAAATGCATGATTTAGTCCCATACATTTAACAAGTTGTTGGATCAACTCCATTGGCAATATCATGTTTCCTATTCAATCAAAATTTATCTCAGTTAGGGTAGGTAGGAAGGTTTTCCCTTTGTATTAATAGGGCACTTCTAGATTGCATTTTTATTATATCTTTCAAATTTAGTGTCGTTTCAATTAGGGCATGAATTTTTGCAACTTTCAAGGTGAGAATGAACAAAGAAATTTTTTTGTGATGGATGACTGTATATGACTCCATGGCTAGAGGAAAAGGCACTAATCTACTTCTTCAAATATCTATAGTTCTCATTCACCTCATACGGAGATGGTCCCTGATTTTGAGCCAAATGTTGTAGCAAAAAGTTCCTCCCCTCCATAATTTGATATTCAATGGAAATTTCTTAAATTGATGATGGGGCATGATTATGGAACATTGGCACATACATATGTAATGGAATTCCAAGATCATGATATATGTTTGCATATGTTTATGGAGGTGGTGGAGCAAAAAAGAGCTCAAATAAAGCTGAAATTTTTCACATAAAAAGGACTGTGGGCTTGACTAATGGTTCCATTTAAAAAATGATATCTAGACAGAGAATAAGTGTAGCATGCAAACATGCATTGAAAATTCATCTGAGTTTGCATTGTATTACTTATGATGGATTCAAATTTGGGTTTCAAAATGCCAGGTTATGGCATGATTTTGTCGAGAAACCCTTAGTTGGATTCTCATGTTGGTTTAATTTGTATTTTAAGTTTGTTTTGCAGTCTTTGGGTGATAGTAACTCATGAACTAGGTTACCAATGTGTATCATATTTCAAGAATAAAGTTGTGAATTTTTTATATTATTATTATGATCTATTATCTACGAGTATTGACACCTAATGCCTGGAATTTTGACATCTTGATAGCATGGATAATTTCGAAAATGTTTCTAGTAATGTTAACATAATAACTATCATTACGTGTCTTCACTTTTGTCACCATAATAGACATGTGATATGGACTCATCACACAACTTCATATGCTATGTCCCAACAAGTTCAAACTGGTTGAACCTACCTCATAGTGTGGTTATTAAGGACAAGTTGCTTGATATATAACTCGATAGCATAGACCACGTTGCAGTTCTAAAAAGAATCCTCAAGTGTCAAAAAAACTTCACAATGTGTTCTACTATAAAGCCTTTTGGGATACCTGAAATAATATATGTATCATTGATGACTTTTAAAGTATGACAAGATCCAGAGGGAAAGGAAATCAATGGAAGAGTGATCCACCAATGAGAACCTAGAATTTAGCATCAGATGAGTTAGAGTCTAGGAAATTGAAACCTATAATTTTAATTAGTGATGAAGGACATCACATAGGTAATTATATTTTCATGTAGAATAATCTGTTAATTCAAATTTAAACTACATAATATGAAAGGCATACCATAAATTTTTCCACGTAAGTCCAAACAACCTATAAAAAGGGAAAACCTTCTTTTTCCATGGGAAAAAATTTACCTTTCCTTTTTCAAGATAATCTAAATCACAAAAAATATGAACTATACTGCACACATTCTTGGATAATGTGAAATTGGAAAAGGAATACCCTACACAAGTGATGCACACATGTACATTTGAACACTAATAGATTTTTGTAGTTGAAATGCAATGCTTGTTTTCATTTAAATGTGGGGTTTTTAAAGCAGGGAGAAATAATGGCTGCCAAATTAATAAGCGTTTCTTTGGGAAAAATTTAAATCTTGTATTGGGTGATGAAGATAATAGAGGGTATTTAATCTTGATTCTTAACATCTAGAGAGAACCCTACAGCCTAACAAAATCCAATGGAATTGACCAAAAAAACCCAAATAGAGTCAACCCTACTATAGGAGGAAGGGCCTGCAGTAAGAACTTACCATTTTGCAAGAGCTGAGGGCGAATGTTGTTCTGCAAGAGCTGAGGGCGAATGCAGGGTGAATTTTGTTCTGCAAGAGCTCAGGGCGAATGTTGTTCTGCAAGAGCTGAGGGCGAATGCTGAGGGCGAATGTTGTTCTGCAAGAGCTGAGGGCGAATGCTGTTCTGCAAGAGCGGAGGGAAAATGGGTGCGTGATATCAGACGTTAATGTAGCACACATGTACATTTTAACACTAATATATTTTTGTAGTTGAAATGCAATGCTTTTTTTCATTTAAATGTATGGTTTTTAAAGCAGGGAGAAATAATGGCTGCCAAATTAATAAGCGTTTCTTTGGGAAAAATTTAAATCTTGTATTGGGTGATGAAGATAATAGAGGGTATTGAATCTTGATTCTTGACATCTAGAGAGAACCCTACAGCCTAACACAATCTAATGGAATTGACCAAAAAAACCCAAATAGAGTCAACCCTACTATAGGAGGAAGGGCATGCAGTAAGAACTTACCATTTTGCAAGAGCTAAGGGCGAATGCTGTTCTGCAAGAGCTGAGGGCGAATGCTGAGGACAAATGTTGTTCTGCAAGAGCTGAGGGCGAATGTTGTTCTGCAAGGGTGGAGGGCGAATGTGCGCCTGATATCAGACGTTAAAGTAGCTATTGCGACAGATACGAAACAATAAAATCATTTTTATGTAGCGCGCATATAAGTTTTGTATTTTTATGTAGCGCACATATAAGTTTCGTATTTTATGTAGCGGGCATATAAGTTTCGTATTTTTATGTAGCGCGCATATAAGTGTCGTTATACCGATGGCGGAAAAAGCGTTGCTACTGGGACGACTGCCTACAAACGTCGCAATTGCGACATTTAGACGTTGTGTCGTACTTGCGATGTTTGGAGGCAGCCATCGCAATAGCGACGCTTTGGGCCACAGTGTCGCAATTGTGACGTCTTCCTTCAAATGTCATAATTACGACACTTTTTCTAAGTGTCGGTATTGTGACACTTTTCTATAAACGTCGGTATAGTGACGGTTTCGGGCGGGATGGAAAAAATTTGGGGAAATTTCCGACATTTGGTCAAAAGCGTCGGAACCAAGTGTCGGAATTTCCGCCAAATGTAGTAGTGTGAGGACACACAACAGTTTAGGGATGGGAGGATGTTGGTCCTCTAATTTGCACCCTTTTTGACCATTTTTCCCTTTCCAAATCGTAATCATTTACCCTGTTTTACCTATCTTATGCACCCTTATCCTACACTAGTGTGAGAACAATGACACATTTTGCATTAACTTCATATTTTACATATTTTAACTTAACGTAGCATTTATTAACTATTTATTATGTGATTTTATACTTAAAATTACTTTTGTAACTCATTGTTACCTCCTATGTTATTTAATAGTTAAATGCTTACCTTGACCGCTAATTTTTAGTGCAGAACAGATCTCGCACCAGGGCTAGCACCGCGAATATTGGCAGCAAATCCAGATCTCTTTGATTGCTGCCTAATTTTGTACCACCATATCTAAAGGCAGCCGAGTCCTAGTGATAACAAAAATTCAATTAGCAGAGACCGGACTTAGGAGGAACGAACAGCTGGAGATAGCCACGGCCCGTTTTGTTAGAACGTTTAATTTTGAAGGCCGAAAGCTTATTCTGCAATCGGTTATGTAATTTGTTGTAACGATTTCTACAATTGGCTATGTAATGGTTAAACGACCCTTTTGGCCTGCGGCCAAAAGGATCTATATAAGGAGATATGTAAATAGGACAAGATGTTCAATGTTTTGATAGAATTGAATAGATCGGAGAATAGAGCCAGTGAGGCAATAACAAGATTGTCTTTTGTTATCGCCCAAATCTAGGCTGGATATGTAATCACGCATGTATTTGATTTGAGGATTTAATAAGAAGAGCTCCACCTTATGCTTCATGGATTTTATTTCTTCATGCTTAAACAATTGATGAATTGGTTCAATACTGAGTAGCGTTTCCATTTGAAAGGGAAACACACTGGTTGGCTAGCGCCCAACCAACCTAGCATGTTCTCCCTCCTTTCTGTTCTTTCAATTTATGTCTGCTAAGTGTGATTTAATTTACAGCATTTGAATTTCTGTTTGAGTGAAAGAAGATCTGCAATGTGAATTAGTTAAATTTCCTTTTCTGCATCTGAATTTAAATTTGCTTTCTTTGCCTGGTTCGAGCAGGAGAACTATTTTTGCACCAGTGCTAGATAGTGTGATGCAGCAAGTCTCTTTAGTTTACTTCTAACAGCTTTCTTGATTTTAGTTACATTTTAATTAAAAATATTGTTTTCTTATTCTCTACAGATATTCATCTTTATGATAAGCAATTTGGTTTCATAACACTTGCAGTGATTAATCACTGATTTCAAGGAGTAAAAGTTAAAGTGTAAGAAGCTTAGATCAGGTACAAGAACTAGTTTCTTGGTACCATATCTGAGTGCTGTGGACTTGAGAAATTTCAGGGCCCTTGCATGAAGAAAATCATTTTTAGTACGAACATTACTTTACACCTTCTACATAGATCGTTGTTCCTGCACTAGTGCAAGATCGATTCTTGTGGGAAGGGTATCTTTACATGAGAAGGTTTGAAAGAGCCCATCCGTTGAAGACTGATAAGGTGTCTTTTCTACAGAAAACACATTCTCAATAGATGATCAATATCCCACTAGAGTAATTGCCTTTTTTTTTAATTTTCGAATCTCTCTTGCAAGTATATTTCTTCTTGTTCTAGCCTCAAATTGTTTTGATGGTTTGAGTTGCCTTCTTCTCTAAAGTTTGAATCTACAATTTTTCCTTTAAAAATTAGGGGTTGATATTAGAAATATTCATACCATCTCTGGCATTGCTTGTACTTCATCTCTAAGTTTATGAATCCCCTGGGTTGACAAATTAAGTGTTGAGGACTTTACTTAAGTGTAATTCCTGCACCCAACAATGACTTCAGAAGTAGCTTCTGTTCCTGAACTTATCGGCTCTAAATATGTTGCATGGAAAAGTAAAATGATTGATTTTCTCCAGAGTAAGAATCTATGGAGGTTGGTTAATGGTGAACACAAGAAACCTACAGATTCTCAAGCCTTGATTAAATAGAAAGACAAGTTTGATCAAGCAATAGGATTCATTGGTCAAATGAGTTTAGATAGTCTTTAGGTAAGTATTGAGGCAAAAGACAACCCGATTAAGGTATGGGAAATTATTGCTTCTTTATTTGATAAATCTGATGATATTTCTACTTATTAAATTGAAAAGAAGATTTATGAGCTAGATCCTACTAATTTTGATAGAGTAGAATTACATCTTGCTGAATTTAAAACCTTAAATGAAAAGTTAAATAATTTACAAGAAGACAGACACTACTCTTATTATTCTTGTAGAACAAAAATTGCCATCTTGTTTTGACATGTTCATTCAAACTAGGAATAGGGCTCTTGAATTGTCTGAAAATACCACGCAACCTACTTTTGATGATTTCTGTAAAGGGTTTATAAATGAGCAAGAAAGGTTGATTTATTCAGGACAAGTCTCACCTAATAAAGCTCTTATGGCACATAATAAAAATCCTAAGAAAATTTTTAATACTGCCAAAGTTTCTTGTTCACACGCTTCTAATCATACTAATAATAATGGTCATGCTTCTCATGCACATCATGAAACTAGTAAGAAGAAAAAAGTGTACGATCCTTGTAAGCACTATAGTAAAAACAACCATCATGAAAAGAATTGCTTTAAAGTGAAACGTTTAATGACTAAAACAAACAAGAAAAATTCTAATGAATGTCAAGTAGATTTATGTGCATCTATTGTTTCATCTAGCAATTCTTCTTCTAATGTGGAATGGATAATGGATTCTCGTGCATCTAAACATATGACTGGTAGTGCTTCTTTATTTGCATCTTATGACACTAATAAGCACTCATCTCAGAAATTTTCTATTGGTGATGGTAAACAACTTTCCGAAATTAGTTTTGGTAATATTAATGTTGCTAATGGTCAATTGGAAGATGTTTTTCATGTTCAAAACATGCCCATCAAATTACTTTCTATTTATCGTGCATGTCAAAAAGGTTTTAAATTTGAAGCTTGGTCCGATAAATATGTTCTTAAAGATATCAACCAAAATTACAAAGTAGTTTCTTTTGGCCTTGTTGATCATACAATGTGTTTATATAAATTTGCAGGTTTTAATTCAACGAAGAGACAACCCTTTTATTCCTATGTTGCTCATGCTGACGAGCTAAGTAAATTATGGCATGAAAGATTGGTTCACTTGAATTATGGTAAAATGAAAATACTAACTAAAATGGTTTATGGTTTGCCTAATATTTCTTCTACTACTGGTGTTTGTGAAGGATGTGTTCTTGGTAAGCATCATAGAGAAGTGATTGGAAAAGGTAAATCATGGCTTGCTAAAGAACCTTTGCAATTAATTCATAGTGATATCTGTGGTCCTCTTGAAGTTACTTCAATATCCCATGAAGTTTATTTTATTACCTTTATTGATGACTTTAGTAGAAATTCTTGGGTTTATTTTTTGAAAAATAGAAGTGAAACATTTGTAAAATTTCAAGAATTTAAATCCATGATTGAAAATGCATCTCATAAGAGTATTAAAACTTTGCGATCTGATAATGGGGGGGAATTTGTTAAGAAATAATTTGATGCATATTTATCTAAACATGGTATTCAACATTAAAAGATTGTTCCTTACACACCTCAACAGAATGGTATTGCTGAAAGGATAAACATAACTTGAGTTTAAATGGCTAGATGTATGCTTTATTCTAAAGGACTGCATAAGGAATTTTGGGCTGAAGCCATATGTTGTGCTAATTTTATTTTAAATAGAGTTCCTACTAAATTTTTTAAGCATGTTACCCCTAAGGAAAAATGGAATGGACGTAAACCGGATATTAGTAATTTTAAGGTGTTTGGTTGTGAATGCTGGGCTCATATTGCTAATGAAAAATGGAAAAAGTTAGAACACAAATATCTCTAGTGTATCATCATTGGTTATGATGAGAATTCCAAGGCTTACAGGTTGTTTGATCCTTCTAATCAAAGTGTCATAATCATAAAGGATGTTTAATTTCATGATTATCTTCCCCGCCCGAGTCTATAGAAACTCATGTTACCCTGAATTTACCAATACCACCTATTTCTCCTTCTTCCTTTTTTGTGCCTCTTATTGATCTTTATTCTTCGTCTCCCTCAATTATTCCACCTGAAACTCACGAAGCTCATGAAGTGACTCATTTTCCTTCTATTCTTCCTGTTTGGGCTCAGAAAACCCTCGAATCTGCAGGTAGTGAGGTCGAAAATCCTTTCGACACTCATCGAACTAGTTCTAACTTTTCTCTTATGACCAAAGTTTTGGCCACAGATGATCTTTCTATTTATGCTCTAGCTAAGGGAATCCTCATAGGGAACAAACTATGTCTACTGAATATGAATCTCTTTTGAGAAACACGACTTGGTCTCTTGTTTCTCTTCCTTTATGAAAGAATTTAGTTGGTTGTAAATGGGTTTATAAAACTAATTTCACTACAGAAGGACAGATCAAAAAGTATAACATTATATTAGTTGCCAAAGGCTTTAATCAACTTTAAGGTATTTATTTTAATGAAACTTTTTCTCCTGTTGCTAAAATGAACACAATAAGAACAATTTTATCACTTGCTGCATCTTTTAAGTGGGAAATTAATCAAATGGATTTTAAAAGCGCATTTTTAAATGGTGATCTTACTAAATAAATTTATATGCAACAACCTCCTGGTTTTATTTCTACTAAATCCTCAAGTTTAGTATGCAAATTACAAAAATCCTTATATGGTCTCAAACAAGTCTTAGGGTTTGGTATGATAAAATTGATGCATATTTCTTGAATAATGGTTTTAAGCGTTGTATATCTGATCCAAATCTATATGTTAAGAACTTTGGTGATAATGTCCTCATTATTGTTTTATAAGTGGATGATCTAATTATCACTTGCAACCAACTTGTATTAATTCAAGATATGAAAATTTCTCTTCAGAAGTAGTTTGAGATGACATATCTCGGTACATTTCACTATTTATTGGGTCTTCAGATATGGCATATGGTCGATGGTATTTTTCTCTCTCAGCCTAAGTATGCGATAAATCTATCGGCTCATTTCCATATGAGTAATTGCAAACCCGCTCCTACACCATTTCAATCCGATGTAAAGTTAACTATTGAGTGCACCACTCCACTGGTTGATGCTACTATTTATCGTGACCTCGTTGGAGGTTTAATATATTTAACTCACAGTAGACTAGATCTCTCTTTTTCCATCAGTATGATTTCTAGGTTCATGCAGAAACCTCGTTAAAGTAATTGAAAAACGAGCTAAGAGAATTTTGTGATATTTACAGGGACATTGCATTATGGTGTATTTGATTTGAGTAGTGCTACAATTTTACTCTCTGGTTATACATATTCTGATTTGAAAGGTGAGAGTTCTGATAGACGGTCAACTGTTGGTTACATATTTCAAATTGGTTCAGGTTCGATCTCTTGGTCCAGCAAGAAGTTGAAGACTCTTTCTTTATCTTCATGTGAAGCAGAGTATATATCAGCTAAAGAAGTAGCTAAAGAAGCCGTTTGGTTATGGCATGTTCTTACCGAGCTTGGTCTGGTTTTAAAATCGTCCACCATGTTGAAATGTGACAATCAGGGTGCAATTCAAGATGCTTACAATCCGATATACCAATCCAAATGAAGCATCTTGATCTTTATGCTCATTATATTCGAGATCTTGTCACCGATGGTATTATTTCTCTAGATTATTGTGCTACTGAGTAGCAGATAGCCGATATCTTCACCAAATCCTTGATAGAAGCGAAGTATGTGTATCTTCATTCTTTTCTTGGGATGAGGGAAGTTGTCATCAAGGGGGAGTAGTAATGACTCTTTCCTTCCTTAATGTTAGGTAGTGTTAGGATGGGCCCTTCTCCGAGCCATTATTAAGGGGGAGTGTTAGAATATATTATATTCCTTGGAAGGTAATAATGTCTTTGTATTATGTCAAAAGTTGAATATAATATTATGTAAAAGAGTAACACATTATATCCCATATTCATTATGGCATAGTATACTCTTGTACCCATTTATTATATAAAGAGGTGTTATTTTGGAGAATTATATTATCTGACATTTAATATGTGAGAGTAATCCCTCCACATCTTTTGGTATATAATAGGGTCAAGGGAGCCTTTTTTATTACTATCACATCTCATCTTTGTGATTTCTGGAGATAATAGAAGACAACCTTCCCATGGATGTATCCCAATTGGGTGAACCACATATATCTGTTGTATTCTTTTTCCTTGTTCTATTTCTGTTCTTATTTATATGTTGATATGTTGTTGGTTTCTTAGATAGATAGCTAGTTTAGTAGATCTAATATTCTCACATGTTGGAATATATTATATTCCTTGGAAGGTAATAATGTCTTTGTATTATGTCGAAAGTTGAGTACAATGTTATGTAAGAGAGTAACACATTATATCCCATATTAATTATGGCATAGTATACTCTTGTACCCATTTATTGTATAATGAGGTGTTATTTTGGAGAATTATATTATCCCACATTCAATATGTAAGAGTAATTCCTCTACATCTCTGGGTATATAATAGGGTCAAGGGAGCCTTTTTTATTACTATCACATCTCAGCTTGTGCTCATACTGTTTTTTGTATCGGATTATTTGTAGTTGCTCTCTTTGTAAGATTGCAGGAGATTTCTGGAGATAATAGAAGACAACCTTCCCGTGGACGTAGGCCAATTGGGTTAACCACATATATCTATTGTATTCTTTTTCCTTGTTCTATTTCTATTCTTATTTATATGTTTATATTTTGTTGGTTTCTTAGATAGATAACTAATTTAATAGATCTAATAGTGTATCTTCATTTTTTATAATCTGGGCGCTCATTTTTTTGTATATTTTCTTTGTCTGGTAGCCATTAGGGTTCTCTTCAGATTTGGGCATGATTCTACATATTTGAGATTTTTTTTCTCATAACCCTAACTTTGTTGTGTAGTTTTTTTGCAGATTTTTTTTCAAGGGGCTCTCGATTGTTTTTCTATAAGATATATATGTTTTTTGGATTTTCAAGGGGTTCTTGATTGTTTTTCTGTAAGATATATATGTTTTTTGAATCCTCCTCAAGGTGTTCTATCTTCTGGTTGTAATATTCAGTTACGACAGTTACAACAATTTTTTTATTTTTATTTTTTTACAGGGTGGAAAATTGGCGGATTGAGTGTTCAGATCAGAATTTTGGCTGCATGGGTGGATGAAAAGTGGTTGCACAATTTCTAAAAAGTAGTTATAATAAGAATTTGGAGAATTATTGAGTGTTTTTGGTTTTTCCACCTGACGTTTTTATCATATTTGTTACCTTTTGTGAAAATTTTCCCAAAAAAGAGTAGATATTTGGGTTTCTCTCATCGAGCTACCCAATTTCAAAAAAAAGAAGAAGCTCAAAATGGATTCCCAGACGCAAATTTATCGATGATTTAAGATTGGTAGTTTTTTTTTTAGGTTTTTTGGTGATGACAAACGAACTGCAGAAATTTACATTTTTCTATCCACTTTTTCTCTTGTCATTTCTTGCATTTGGGTTTATATTTATTGTCAAAATTTCGATCATTACAACTTCAGAAGTAGCTTTTGTTCCTAAACTTATTGGCTCTAACTATCTTGCATGGAAAAGGAAAAAGACTGATGTTCTCTGGAGTAAGAATCTATGGAGGTTGGTTAATGGTGAACACAAGAAACCTACAGATGCTCAAGCCTTGATTAAATGGGAAGAAAAGTGTGATCAAGCAAGAGGGTTCATTGGTAAAATGGTTTCAGATAGTCTTCAGGTAAGTATTGAGGCAAAAGACAACCCGGTTGAGGTATGGGAAATTCTTGCTTCTTTATTTGATAAATCTGATTATGTTTCTGCTTATTACCTTGAAAAGAAGATTCATGAGCTAGATCCTACTAATTTTGATAGAGTAGAATTATATCTTGCTGAATTGAAAACCTTAAATGAAAATTTAAATAATTGTGGTAAATATTACAAGAATACAGACACTGCTCTTATCATTCTTGTAGAACAAAAATTGCCATCTTGTTTTGACATGTTCATCCAAACTAGGAATAGGGCTCTTGAATTGTCTCAAATTACCACGAAACCTAGTTTTGATGATTTATGTAAAGGGTTGATAAATGAGAAAGAAAGGTTGATTTCTTCAGGACAAGAATCACCTAATAAAGCTCTTATGGCACATAATAAAAATCCTAAGAAAATTTTTAATAATGCAAAAGTTTCTTGTTCACACACTTCTAATCATACTAATAATAATGGTTGTGATTCTCATGCACATCATGAAACTAGTAAGAAGAAAAAAGTGTATGATCCTTGTAAGAATTGTGGTAAAACTAACCATCTTGGAAATAATTGCTTTAAAGCGAAACATTTAATGGCTAAAGCAAACAAGAAAAATTCTAATGAATCTCAAGTAGCTTTATGTGCATCTTTTGTTTCATCTAATAATTCTTCTTCTAATGTGGAATGGATAATGGATTTTGGTGATTCTAAACATATGACTGGTAATGCTTCTTTATTTACATCTTATGACACTAATAGGCACTTATCTCAGAAATTTTCTATTGGTGATGGTAAACAACTTTCCGTAATTGGTTATGGTAATATTAATGTTGCTAATGGTCAATTGGAAGATGTTTTTGATGTTCAAAATATGCCCATCAAATTACATTATATTTATCATGCATGTCAGAAAGGTTTTAAATTTGAAGCTTGGCCCGATAAATATTTTCGTAAAGATATCAACCAAAATTACAAAGTAGTTTCTTCAGACCCTGTTGATCATACAACTGGTTTATATAAATTTGCATGTTTTAATTCAACTGAGAGACAACCCTTTTATTCCTATGTTGATCATGCTGATGAACTAAGTAAATTATGGTATGAAATATTGGGTCACTTGAATTATGGTAAAATGCAAATACTAACTAAAATGGTTCATGGTTTGCTTAATATTTCTTCTACTACTGGTGTTTGTGAAGGATGTGTTCTTGGTAAGTATCATAGAGAAAATGTTTGACAAAGGTAAATCATGGCGTGCTAAAGAACCTTTGCAATTAGTCTATAGTGATATTTGTGGTCTTCTTGAAGTTCCTTCAATATCACATGTAGTTTATTTTCTTACCTTTATTGATGACTTTAGTAGAAAATCTTGGGTTTATTTATTGAAAAATAAAAGTGAAACATTTGTTAAATTTCAAGAATTTAAATCCATGGTTGAAAATGCATCTGGTAAGAGTACTAAAACTTTGCGATCTAATAATGTGGGGGAATTTGTTAAGAAATAATTTGATGCATATTTATCTAAACATGGTATTCAACATCAAAATACTGTTCCTTACACACCTCAACGAAATGGTATTGCTGAAAGGAAAAACATAACTTTAGTTGAAATGTCTAGATGTATGCTTTATTCTAAAGGACTGCATAAGAAATATTGGGATGAAGTCATCTGCTGTGCTAATTTTATTTTAAATAGAGTTCCTACTAAAGCTATTAATCATGTTACCCCCGAGGAAAAATCGAATGGATGTAAACCATATATTAGTAATTTTAAGGTGTTTGGTTGTGAATGTTGGGATCATATTCCTAATGAAAAATGGAAAAAGTTAGAACCCAAATCTCACAAGTGTATCTTCATTGGTTATGATGAGAATTCCAAGGCTTACAGGTTTTTTGATCCTTCTAATCAAAATGTCATAATCAGAAGGGATGTTCAATTTCATGAAGTCTCTTCCATGCCCGAGTCTGTAGAAACTCATGTTACCCTGAATTTACCAATACCACTTGTTACTCCTATTCCTGTTACTCCTTCTTCCAGTTCTATGCCTCTTATTGATCTTGATTCTTCCTCTCCCTCAAGTATTCCACCCGAAACTCATGAAGCTCCTGAAGTGACTCATGTTCCTTCTATTCTTCCTATTTGGGCTCTGAAAACCCTTAAATCTGTAGGTAGTGAGGTTGGAAATCCTTTCGACACTCATTGAACTAGATCTAACTTTGCTCTTATGACTAAAGTTTTGGCCACAGATGATCCTGCTACTTATACTCAAACTAAGGGTAATCCTCATTGGGAAAAAGCTATGTCTACTGAATATGAATATCTTTTGAGAAACAAGACTTGGTCTCTTGTTCCTCTTCATTTAGGAAATAATTTAGTTGGTCATAAATGGGTTTATAAAACTAAGTTCACTGCATAAGGACAGATTGAAAAGTATAAAGCTAGATTAGTTGCCAAAGGATTTAATCAACTTGAAGGTATTGATTATAATGAAAATTTTGCTCTTGTTGCTAAAATGAACACAATAAGAACCATTTTATCACTTGTTGCATATTTTAAGTAGGAAATTCATCAAATGGAGGTTAAAAGTGCATTTTTTAATTATGATCTTAGTGAAGAAATTTATATGCAACAACCTCCTGGTTTTATTTCTGCTGAATCCCCAAGTTTATTATGCAAATTACACAAATCCTTATATGGTCTAAAACAAGCCTCTAGGGCTTGGTATGATAAAATTGATGCATATTTCTTGAATAATAGTTTTAAGTGTTGTATATATGATCCAAATCTGTATGTTAAGAACTTTGGTGATAATGTCCTCATTATTTTTTTATATGTGGATGATCTAATTATCGCTCGCAGCCAGTTTGTATTAATTCAAGATATGAAAATTTCTCTTTAGAAGAAGTTTGAGATGAAAAATCTCAGTACATTGCACAATTTATTGGGTCTTCAGATATGGAATATGGCCGATGGTATTTTTATCTCTCATCCTAAGTATGCGACAAATATATTGGCTCGTTTCCATATGACTAATTGTAAACCTGGTCCTACACCATTTCAATCCGGTGTAAAGTTAGCTATTGATTGTACCACTCCACTGGTTGATGCTACCCTTTATCGTCAGCTCGTTGGAAGTTTAATATATTTAACTCACAGTAGACTAGATCTCTCTTTTTCCGTCAGTATGATTTCTCGGTTCATGCAGAAACCTCTTGAAAGTCATTGGAAAGTAGCCAAGAGAATTCTATGATATTTACAAGGGACATTGAATTACGGTGTATTTTATTCGAGCAGTGCTATAATTTTACTCTCTAGTTATACATCTGATTGGGCAGGCGATAGTTCTGTTCGATGGTCAACTATTGGTTACATATTTCAACTTGGTTCAGGTCCGACCTCTTGGTCCAATAAGAATTTTGTTGTGGCTCATTTGCATTTACTTTTAAAATATTCCTCAAAACACCAAAAAAATCATATATGTTAGAAAATGTAAAATTTTTTGTATACCGAAAAAGAATTTTTGTAAAAATCATGTGTTCAGAAAATTACATGCCAGGGTGGAGTCGGGTGTCCCCACCTCCACTTGCCATGTCATCCCTACCTTTTTCACACGTCGCACATCGCAAGCTTAGGAGGAATGGCACTAAGGAATATGATATGAATGCCAAAATGCGAAGTGAGACAAGGGCCGGATGTGATGCAGCTCAGAACTATGATTTAATATATTCCAATCGCACATCGCAAGCTCAAGAGGAATGGTGGTAAGGAATATGTTATAAAGGCCGAAATGAAAAGTGCGGCAAGGTTTGATATCGCCAATTGTGATTTGTGATCGGCCCCACCTCCACGTGCCACATCATCCCTACCTTTATCTCACATCGCAAGCTCAAGAGGAATGGCACTAAGGAATATGTTATGAGTGCCGAAATGTGAAATGCGACAAGTTTTCATATCGCCAATTGCGATTTGTGATCGACCCCACCTCCACTTGCCACGTCATCCCTAACTTTATTGCACATCGCATATTGCAAGCTCAGGAGGAATGGCACTAAGGAATATGCTATAAATGCAAAAATGTGAAATTTGATAAAGGGACGAACGTGATAGTTTTCAAAGGAAAATTTAAATTTATTTAAAGTACAAGATTATATGGAGTTGTGTTGTTTTATGAAGAAACGTGAACACAGGCGGTGGACTTGGGTAAGTGACCCAACACAGAGAAAAGGAGAAGAGAAGACATAATGCTGTAGGCATGAGCAGAAGAGGCAGAGTCAGGTAGAAGGAGACATTATAATATTGTTTGAAACATAGAGGCATAGGCAGAGTCGGGCAAAGGGAGCACATGGTGGCACTATTGGAAACACAACAGCTGGGTCAAGTCGGGAAAATATGCGTTATTGTAGAACTGTTCGAATACCACATCAGAAACAAAAAAGACAAATATTGAACTTTGGAAGAAATGCAGGGCAAGGATATCTGATATGTCAGGGAGACACATCGACAACAAATCAAATTTAACAAAAATAATAATATTTCAAGTTTTAATTTGTTTTCTTTGTTTGTTAATATCGAAGCTATAGTGATGTTCTTAATTGCAATGTAATAAGAAGTTTTAACAATTTAGGTAGTCGAAGTAGTTTCAAGAAGTTATAGCAGTTACATACTGTTTTTGATGTATTTAAGCAAGACAGAAAGAAAGAATAAGGGTTCTGAGTTTTGGACCTATGGAAGACTAAAAATTTTTCACTTACTTTTATAAGGAATTAATGAAAGAAGCATCAAGTTTCCTGCAACTGTTGAAGGTGATTCATTCTTCCTGTGTCATTTTGTGTTCCTTCTTCCTAGAATGAAGTGAATTAAAATAGTTTCCAGTCTCTTAATTACATCTGTGAGTAAGAGTTAAATAACCTTAATTTTCGCTCCTTCACTCCAACTCCTTTCCCTTCACAAATTCTCTCTGGAACTTAAAAGTAATAGATTATATGTTTACAACATATTATTTTTAGTTTCCTCTCTCTATAAATTGATTTTGAAATTAAAAGTGATAGATTCTGTGTTACAACATATCATTTTGAGTTTCTTCTACAATTCTTCTTTTCCATTCAGATATCAACAATTAATGGAATTTTAGAGTCTTTCATTATACCAGATTATTAAAGGTTTTAAAGAATTAGTTTCCAATGGGATTGAACGAAGACCACCTGATATAATTACTTTCGTGAGACATTTTTAAAAAATGTCTTAAGCACTGATTCCTTTCCACAACCAAGGAATTGTCTCTTAAGATACAACAAAGTTGAAGACTCTTTCTTTATCTTCATGTTAAGCAGAGTATAGAGCAACCAAAGAATCAACTAAAGAAGCCGTTTTGTTATGACATGTTCTTACCGAGCTTGGTCTAGTTCCTAAATCATCCACCATGTTGAAATATGACAATCAGGGTGCAATTCAGCTTGCTTACAATCTTGTATATCACTCCAAAACGAAGCATCTCGACCTTGATGCTCATTATATTTGAGGTCTTGTCGTCGATGGTATTATTTCTGTGTATTATTGTCCTATTGAGCAGTAGGAAGCTGATATCTTCACCAAATCCTTGACAGAAGCGAAGTATGTGTATCTTTGTTCTTTTCTTGGGATGAGGAAAGTTGTTATCAAGGGGGAGTAATAATGACTCCTTCCTTCCTTAGTGTTAGGTAGTGTTAGGATGGGCCCTTCTCCCAACCATTATTAAAGGGGAATGTTGAAATATATTATATTCCTTGGAAGGTAATAATGTCCTTGTATTATGTCGAAAGTTGAATACAATCTTATGTAAAAGAGTAACACATTATATCCCATATTCATAATGACATAGTATACTCTTGTACCCATTTATTATATAAAGAGGCATTATGTAATATTCCTAATTAGCCCAAGCTAATAGGAATATTCAAATTTTGTTTTCATTTTCTTGTTCAAGAATAAAATTGTAAAGGAGGACAAATTAAACTCCTTAAACAACAAAATAAATCAATGCCCATGTGAACAAGGCTAAATCTGGGCTGCCTTAATAAAATTCCCTCATGTGTGAAAAGGGATTGTGACAATTGACTGGGTCAACAAGACCAAATCTACAACGCTGTCCAGATGCAATGAACCTAGAGGAACAATGCAGTTCTAGTTGGAGGTTTCAAATGTGAAAGGAGATAAACCTTTTGAGGTGGTTTAGGGTTTTGCAAGGCTTTCATCCTATAAATGAAAGAGGAGAGTAGCATGGGAGTTGTTGTTGAACATATTTTATTGAAAGGATTTGTCTGTTTAGACACTTCTCATTCTCTGGCTGTTTAGCTGAGAATAGTGCTGTTTAGCACTTGGGTGTTCCTGGTCGGGAATCCCACCTCTTTCCTTGAGAGGCCTCTTGTAAGAGTCTTTCTTTTCTTGGTCCACTATCAGGCATTTGGACAAGCTTCTTCTTCCAACTACAATTCATATCCTATTGATGGTTTGGTTGTCCTTGTGAGCAGCAACAAGTGGGAGATAGATCTCTTCAGATCTATGCACATCTAGCCCCTCTTTTCACTGGAAAAGTCTTCTATCCCATTGGCAAGAGTGTCCTAGATCATTGGAGCTCTAGATCCATAACTTGGCATCAGGCCAAAGACTACATCAAGCCTACAAGGTAGTTTCTACCTCATATATGCGTTATTTTTTAAGTGAAGAGTTGCAGGGTGCTTGGCAACTATTTGGAGGAGAGATCTCTAGTGTAAAGGAGCATTCCTTACACTGTGGTGATCCATGGATTAGCCAAATAATACATGTATGTTTCAGATCTGATTTAGTCAGTTATGTATGTACTTTAGAATTTCTAAAACATTCTGCAGATCTGCTATAGTAGATCTCAGATCTACTCTTGTGCTTTCATGTTTTGCTGAAAACCCCAAGGGGTATGTAAAATAGAGACAGTCTAGTGTACAGATCTGATATAGATCTAATATTTTGTACATAGATCTTTCCTAGATCTAAGTTATAACCTACAACTGCTATTTATCCATAAAAATAACACTGTCAAGGATTTGTAGTGAAATACATTGTTGCAGCACCTCCTTTAGAGGGATTTTCTCCATAAAGTCTCTTACTTTCTCCTGTACATTGATTGGGCTATACTGTAAATCTGATTTATTATTGTATAAGATAATTTTAAGCTGTCATATTGGCTTACTACTACTGCTATTTTAAACTGCGTTATTTTCTGGGCAGTGTTATTTGTATTGCTGCAATCCCTTCTTTGGGAAGTTTCTAAGCCTTCCTAGGTGTGGGAGATCTGTTTAACGTACCTAGAAAGATTTCTTTCTAATCCCCTCTTGGATTTAGGACTTAGATACTTAGATCTAAGGGATCCAAGGGCTGATTTCAAGAACTGTAGAAGCCATTCCTGAAAAATGCGTTTTTCAGGCATGCCTTACTAGCAATCCCTATTTTGGGATATTACATGTTATTTTGGAGAATTATATTATCCCACATTCAATATGCGAGAGTAATTCCTCCAAATATTTAGGTATATAATAGGGTCAAGGGAGCCTTTTTTATTACTATCACATCGCATATTGTGCTCATACTGTTATTTTTATTAGGTTGTTTGTATTTTCTCTCTTTGTAAGATTGTAGGAGATTTCTAGAGATAATATAAGAAAACCTTCCCGTGGACGTAACCCAATTGGGTGAACCACATAAATCTGTTGTATTCTTTTTCCTTGTTCTCTTTCTGTTCTTATTTATATGTTGATATGTTGTTGGTTTTTTAGATAAATAACTAGTTTAGTAGATCTAATATTCTCACATGTTGGAATATATTATATTCCTTGGAAGGTAATAATGTCTTTGTATTATGTCAGAAGTTGCATACAATCTTATGTAAAAGAGTAACACAATATATCCCATATTCATTATGGCATAGTATACTCTTGTACCCATTTATTATTTAATGAGGTGTTATTTTGGAGAATTATATTATCCCACATTTAATATGTGAGAGTAATTTCTCCACATCTCTGGGTATATAATAGGGTCAAGGGATCCTTTTTTATTACTATCACATCTGATCTAGTGCTCGTACTCTTATTTGTACCAGGTTATTATTTGTAGTTTCTCTCTTTGTAAGATTGCAGGAGATTTCTGGAGATAATAGAAGACAACCTTCCTGTGGACGTAGCCCAATTGGGTGAACCAAGTATATCTGTTGTATTATTTTTCCTTGTTCTCTTTATTTTCTTATTTATATGTTGATATGTTGTTGGTTTCTTAAATAGATAGCTATTTTAGTGGATCTATTATTCTCACATGTTATCAGAGCCATGGTTACTATGATCTAACATCTTCTTTGAATTTAACCATCAACATGTATCTTCATTTTTTATTATTTGGGAACACATTTTTTTGTAGATTTGATTTCTATCTGGTAGCCATTAGGCTTCTCTTCAGATCTAGGCATGATTCTACATATTTGAGATTTTTTTTCTCATAACCCTAACTTTGTTGTGTAGTTTTTTTGTAGATTTTTTTCAAGGGGCTCTTGATTGTTTTTCTATAAGATCCATATGCTTTTGGGATTTTCAATGGGTTCTTGATTTTTTTTTCCTGTAATATTTATATGTGTTTTTAATCCTCCTCAAGGAGATTTGTCTTCCGGTTGTAATATTCAGTTACGACAATTTTTGTTTTTTTTTGTTTTTGTTTTTATTTTTTATTTATTTATTTTTCATTTTTTATTGGGTGAAATATTGGTGGACTGAGGGTTTAGACCAGAATTTTGGCCGTATGGGTGGCTGTAGAGTGACATCAACATTTCCGAAAACTGGTTATAATAAGCATTTGGAGCATTATTGGGTGTTTTTTGCCTTTCCACCTAACGTTTTTGTTAGATCTGTTGCCTTTTGTGCAAAATTTCCCATAAAAGAGTAGATATTTGGGTTCCTCTCACTGAGATATCCAATTTTAAGAAAAAATTCTACTCAAACGGAGTCCCAGAAGAAAATTTATCATTGATTTAAGATTGGTAGTCTTTTCAGGTTTTTTGGTGACGACAAACGAATTGCAGAAAATTACAGTTTTCTATCCACTTTTACTCTTCTCATTTCTTGAATTTGGGTTTATATTTATTGTCAAAATTTCTATCATTATGACTTCATTTTTAGCTTTTGTTCTTGAACTTATCAGCTCTAACTATCTTGCATGGAAAATGAAAATGATTAATATTCTTAGGAGTAAGAACCTATGGAGGTTGGTTAATGGTGAACACAAGAAACCTACAGATGCTCAAGCCTTGATTAAATGGGAAGAAAAGTTTGATCAAGCAAGATGGCTTATTGTTAAAATGGTTTCAGATAATCTCCAACTAAGTATTGAGGCAAAAGACAACCTGATTGAGGTATGGGAAATTATTGCTTCTTTATTTGATAATTCTGATGACGTTTCTGCTTATTACCTTAAAAAGAAGATTCATGAGATAGATCCTAATAATTTTTATAGAGTAGAATTAGATATTGTTGAATTGAAAACCTTAAATGAAAAGTTAAATAATTGTGGTAAATATTACTAGAAGACAGTCATTTCTCTTATCATTCTTGTAGAACAAAAATTTCCATATTGTTTTGACATGTTCATCCAAACTAGGAATAGGGCTCTTGAATTGTAGTACCACAAAACCTACTTTTGATGATTTCTGTAAAGGGTTGATAAATGAGCAAGAAAGGTTGATTGCTTTAGGACAAGACTCACCTAACAAAGCTCTTATTCCACATATTAAATATCCTAAGAAATTTTTTAATAATGCCAAAGGTTCTTGTTCACACACTTCTAATCATACTAATAATAATGGTCATTCTTCTCATGCACATCATGAAACTAGTAAGAAGAAAAAAGTGTATGATCCTTGTAAGAATTGTGGTAAAAATAACCATCCTAAAAATAATTTCTTTAAAGAGAAACATTTAATGACTAAAGCAAACAAGAAAAATTCTAATGAATCTCCAGTAGCTTTATGGGAATCTATTATTTCATCTAATAATTCTTCTTCTAATGTGGAATGGATAATGGATTCTGGTGCTTCTAAACATATGACTGGTAATGCTTCTTTATTTACATCTTATGACACTAAAAAGCACTCATCTTAGAGTTTCTATTGGTGATGGTAAACAACTTTCCGTAATTGTTTCTGGTAATATTAATGTTGCTAATGGTCAATTAGAAGATGTTTTTCATGTTCAAAACATGCCCATCAGCTTACTTTCTATTTATTGTGCATATCAGAAAGGTTTTAAATTTTAAGCTTGGCTCAATAAATATGTTCTTAAAGATATCAACCAGAATTACAAAGTATTTTCTTCTGGCCCTGTTGATCATACAACTGGTTTATATAAATTTGCAGGTTTTAATTCAACTAAGAGACAACCCTTTATTCCTATGTTTCTCATGCTGACGAACTAAGTAAATTATGACATGAAATATTGGGTCACTTGAATTATGGTAAAATGAAAATACTAACTAAAATGGTTCATGGTTTGCCTAATATTTCTTCTACTACTGGTGTTTGTGAAGGATGCATTCTTTGTAAGCATCATAGAGAAATGTTTGACAAAGGTAAATCCTGGCATGCTAAAGAACCTTTGCAATTAATTCATAGTGATATATGTGGTCCTCTTGAAGTTCCTTCAATATCCCATGCAGTTTATTTTCTTACCTTTATTGATGACTTTAGTATAAAATCTTGGGTTTATTTTTTGCAAAATAAAAGTGAAACATTTGTAAAATTTCAAGAATTTACGTCCATGGTTGAAAATGCATCTAGTAAGAGTATTAAAAATTTGCTATTTGATAATAGGGGGGAACATTTTAAGAAATAATTTGATGCATATTTATCTAAACATGGTATTCAACATCAAAATACTGTTCCTTACACACCTCAACAAAATGGTATTGCTGAAAGGAAAAACAGAACTTCAGTTGAAATGGCTAGATGTATGCTTTATTCTAAAGGACTGCATAAGAAATTTTGGGCTGAAGCCATCTGTTGTGCTAATTTTATTTAAATAGAGTTCCTACTAAAGTTGTTAAGCATGTTACCCCTGAGAAAAAATGGAATGGACGTAAACCAGATATTAGTAATTTTAAGGTGTTTGGTTGTGAATGTTGGGCTCATATTCCTAATGAAAAATGGAAAAAGTTAGAACCCAAATCTCACAAGTGTATCTTCATTGGTTATGATAAGAATTCCAAGGCTTATAGGTTGTTTGATTCTTCTAATCAAAGTGTCATAATCAGAAGGGATGTTCAATTTCATGAAGTCTCTTCCCCGCTTGCGTTTGTAGAAACTCATGTTACCCTGAATTTACCAATACCAGATGTTACTCATGTTCTTGTTACTCCTTCTTCTAGTTTCGTGCCTCTTATTGATCTTGATTCTTCCTCTCCCTCAAGTATTCCACCTGAAACTCATGAAGCTCCTGAAGTGACTCATGTTCCTTCTATTCTTCCTGTTTGGGCTCGGAAAACCCTTGAATTTGCAAGTAGTGAGGTTAGAAATCCTTGCAAAGTATGATTTCTTAAGTTACACTTACGTTGCGCTTGCTTATTCTTCTTGGTGAAGCTTCATCACATTGGTGAAATTTGCAAAGAAAAATAGGAAGGGTGAAATTCTGAAGAATTTTTACAATCTAGCGCTCTTGAGAAATTCAATTTTCAATTCACAAGCATTTCTATATGATCACTTTTCTCACTCTTGTCCCTCAATGTTTTGATGAAGTAGATGCACTCTAGAAGGAAAAGTAAGTTGATAAGAAATTACCATGAAATGGAATTGGAAGATAAAAAACTCATGATGTATATAATCTGAATTTTGTGATTCATTATCACATTCTAGTAATGCACATTGTAAAATTTCAACACTTAACTGTTCAATATGCCAACAAATGACATCAAAAAATTGGAAAATGAAAACATAAAAAAATCTGAAATCAAATAAAATAGATGAAGGAAAAATAATAAAATCAAATGATAATTTACACTACTGTTACAACTAATGTTACAACACAATTGGAAGTTTTTGAAATAATTTCCTTCTTACAAGCACTAACCAAAATAATACAATTAGAATGATCATCAACATCAACTTGTGAAAGAGGGAAAGATTCAGGACTATGAATATGATTGAGAACTCGATCATCATAAGAATCATAAATTGTGATGGATTATTGAATGTTGAAATCACTAAAATGATTAATTATTAGAAAATGAGAATTTATTGGAACAATTTTTGAAATAGAGTTTTCTTCATTCACAAATATTATTTGACTTTGATCATGATGATTTAATGAAGAGTAAGATAAATCAACATCCTCAATTTCAAAGTAATCATCATAAATGACTTCACAACATTCACTAGAATTATCTTCATTCTCATACGATGCATCAAAACAAGAAGGAATATTGAGCACATGTTCATCAATGTCAGAAGAATGATTAATAATTGTCTCTCTACCTTGATAAAATCTATTAGACAATTCATTTCTATTAGCATCTCTGTTTTCTAAAATAACATTAATGCAAAGAGGGGATCAATTAATATCAGCAAAAATTTCAGGATAAAGGGAAAAATGAGAGTTAGAGACAATGAACCTGAAAATATGTCTATTTTTAGAATCTTGTGTGTTTTCTTCATTACAAATTTCAGATTCTTAATAATTCATTTGGCTACTTAAGCATTCTTGAAGACTGTTGTTTGGATTCCTTGCATTTTGTATTTGATCATCAAGATAAAATTCAGAAATTTCTATAGAAATTTGGATATTATCATAATCTTCAATTTCTACTTGTGCTTATTGATTGATTAACTGATTTTATGAGTTTATTTCATGTTATTTTTCAGATTTTAAGGTAAATGGTTCTTCAAGTTTGTTGTTGGTATCTTCTTGCAGTTGATTATAAAAACCTTCCAAGCTTTGTGATAGTGATTCATTAACATGTAGGAGAGGATCATGATCATCATTGATGATATAAGAGGTGTGCAGTAAATGAAGGAATTTATCATACATGGATGAGGAAACTTCATCATGATTAACATGCATTTCCATATTGGAATTCTCAATCATGTTAATAGAAACTGAATAAGATTCATCAAAGATTGAAATTGTCTCATGTGGATTAGGAATGCAAGGAAGAGAACAAAATATTCAAAACATTCAATCAATTCAATATTTGAAGGTTTATCTTCAACCTTGAACCTTAAGCAATTTAATCGAAATCTAATGGTAAAATATATGAAAGATTCATTTTCAAACCTTCATAAATATTTAATTTCATCACATACCTATTCATAATCATAACTGTGAATAGAAGCAACTAGAAGAGATTGACACCATATTCTAGCTTTTCCTGAGAATGTTAGAGTATAAATTATGCATAAAATACCTTCATAGATATCATGAGAAGTAGAATTTTCAAAATTTTGAATAAAATGTAAGACACGATCAAATGTAGAAGCATTACTCTTACCATTAAATTTTACCTTTGACAAGTGTTTTACTATTTTTGGTGGAGTATTGGTGGATCCACATCTAGAGATACAACTCCAAATTGGAATCTTGGGAGGAGCCATTTTGATCAAATAAAAACTTTAATATAAAAAACTCCAAAAGATAAGTCGTCATGTGGCAGAAATATTGATGGTAAAAAATGACTTCATCAACATTGTAAGGGAGACCACCCGGTCAGAGCCCAAAATAAGCTCTTATCCATTTAATGTAGTGGTGTGGTTTCAATTGGTTTAATTGGGTCCAATTGCCCTCTCTCCCTCTCTGTTAGCTTATAGTTTGGCTGTTACTTGCCAATAGAAAAAGAGAAATCAGATCTTCCCTCTTGTAGAGCTCATGCAAGAAAGTTATCCTTAAGCTGAATTTACGTCCCAACCAAACTATAACTAAGTTCTGCCCCTAAAATGCAAAATTTAAAACTAAGTGCAAATTTACTTCAAGATGCAAGTAAAAACTAATCCTATCTCAAATTGGAAAATGATAACCTTCTCTGAATTTGAGAGAAGATTGACTAACTAATCAAGGTAAAAGGAATGTTTATATGATTGAATTCATTATATAATTTTCATTAATTACAAAAGTAGTTCATTGAATTAATAAAAGAGAAAATAAAATGGGAATTAATTTAAATAATAAATAATTACTTCTCAATACAGTAAATACATTCCTATCTCAATGAATTCATATTAATTCTAATTTTGTTCTATCCCTCAGTGATAACACCTACAAAAATTCAATAGCATAAAACAATTGATACGACAATAGTTCTTAATAATAGAAAACCATACACTATTTATAATAGAAATTAAAATCAATTGCAAAAAATCTGATAGCCAAAATAATTAATTCACATCCTAGATAATAATGCACATGAAATGAAATTAATTGAAAACATACCAAAATCTCATTACATGTCCTGTAGTCCATGGGAAACTTCAACTCATTGGAGTAATTGCTAATAGTAACAGTAATTCAATGTACAATACATTACAATAGTGTAAATTCACAACAAGATAAATCATGGATTTTTCCCCTCACGTACAACTATAATCTCCTATTACAATAGTGCTTTCATATCCCCTAGTTTCAGAGAGGAGGAACCCCTTCCTCCTTAGATATGATATTTAGTAATTACAAGAAAGCTAAAAAATAAAGAACCGTTGAGAGTTGTTTTCCAGATTTTGAATTAGAGCTAAAAATTCTCCATCCATATCTTTTATTGTCTCTTTCCATTGCTCCAAAATGCCTCGGATCTAAACTTCCCAAACTGATCTCCTGTTACAAACCAATCAAAACCAAAATAAAATTAAATTAACTTGTAAATTAGAAATCAGAAAACAAACTCTCATAAAATTTCTAAATTAAAATAAATAAAATCCAAAGAAATTCCAAGATGTGATTGCTTCAAATGGATCTTATTATCATTTGACCAATGCTGGAGGATGAATTAGTGACATAAGGTTTCCCAAGCCAATGAAATTTGCCCAAAACAATTTTGAAAAACTAATTGTTGTTTCAAATTAGTTACTTTTCCTTTTGCTGAATTTTTTGGTCATTAAATGATTATAAATTCTAAACTTATCATTCCCATAATATTCTCCATAGTATTAGCTTTCCAACGAGCTAATGTGAGAATCATTTGACAAAACAAACCTTGAGATATGCTTCTTTGAAGATGAAGTATTAAAATTACTAGAATTTTGGAAAAATGCATGTGTGAGCCAAAATTAGTAATTTTTAATTAAAAATCATAATCTGAATTAAATTAATAATTTGTTAATTAAGTAAATAATTGAAATTAATTTAACGATAGTTATTACATTAATTAAATATATACAATTTAATTACAATTATTAAATTAATTATATACAAATTGATTAAATTCTAATTATAAATTAATTAATTTTAAAATGAATTAAATTACAAATTAAATTTAAAAATTTAAATAAATTAATTTAAAAATCACTAAAAATTCAAATAAGACAATACAAATAGAATAGTGGCATATTGGTTCCAGTCGAATAGACCTTGGTAAATTCATGAGAGGGAGGCATAAGGAGTGGTGCTTTTAGAGCATTGGATTTTGAGAGTTTATTTTAAAAAGCTCAGAAAACATAAAATCCCAATGTTTTAAATGAGAGTTTGGTCAAAGTATTTTTTAACAATGAAATCACATGTTACTAAGCCAACAAAGTATTTTGTTTCTTCAGTATGTACTTTTGTAACTTATAATCCGACAATCATGATATGTAGTTATTTAATGATTCATTCTCTCCTCAATATTACCTACACTTGATCCGTTCCTTAACACCCGATTAGTCCATGATCTCTATTTAAAGAGCATGGAGGGTCATTTTTCTGGTGACCATTTATGGGAGAATATTATGTAAATTTTCTTTCTTTACATTAATAAATTGTCTGAAGTGGCCGCGTTGGCTCAGGCTGTGGACTGTTTCCCTCTTTGAGGGTTTTAACTACGTAAAATACTGGGGTACTGATCTATGATCTATTTGTGAGCGGTGACCTTTTGTGTTTGATCTAAGGAACTTATCCTATAAATTCCTACATGGTATTAGATTTTTTTGAGGGCCGCATCCGTTGTTGATCCAAATCCGAAGCCGGTTTTGACTGCATGCGACTTCCATTTTCCAGATCAACTATTTTTGACCACTTTTAGGCTAGGAAAACTGGTTTGTTGTGTCTGGAGCCTATGTTCCAGTGATGAAACCTTTTTTTCATGCGAAAAGGTTTCTGGTTTCCCTACCTATGTTGTTTTATATATGGAGGTATACAATATTTTTTGCAGATATCTTTATTTATCCCTATGTTTATTTCGGTTTATATTCATTTTTTTAAAATTACCGGATCTATACCCTCTTCTCTACTTATGCTCTTTTCTCTACGCTATGTGCGATCTCACAAACCAGAAACAGAAAGATAAGATTTTTCTCCTATGTATGTTCTTTGCCCGTGACTTTGTGCGAACTTGAGAAATTAGAAATAGCGAGAAAAATATTTAGTTTCCGGTCAGAGTAACCATAAATATAACATCAATCCACAAGGCTTGCATATTTTTTTGTTTTTTATCGTTGTTTGCGCGGTTGTTTTTTTGTAGGAAAAGAACATGCACCCTCAAGAGCTACAAGAAAAAAAACCCCCTTCCTCATCTCCAACAATTACTAAATATTTTAACTAACTCACTTGGTCTAAAGTTACTTAATGAAAATAGAGGTCTTGGGTTCAAGTATTTTTGTCAAGTTACTTTTTCTAAAATCTTTTTGTCAAGTTAATTATTCTAAATTTTTTTTTGTCAAGTTACTTTAAAAAAAAAGACTTTTTGTCAAGTTTTTTTTTTAAAGCATATGTAACTTATGTTTTAAATTTACTTTATGTAATAGTGTTTATCACCCATTATAAAAAGTGAGTCACTTACAGTCTAAAGTTACTTTATATTTTGTTTAAGTTGCACTCTACTTGGTCATTAATTCATAAAGTAACATTGTAAAAATGGCTCTCACTTATTTATAAAAGCTGGTCACATAAAGTAGTATTTATAAAAAATGAGCTTATTATATTAAGTTTGGAAAAAGGGGGAATAGTTTTCATCAACTTTCAACCTATCACGTGACTACTTGGCATCTACTACAAATTTTATTCAAAAATACATAACTTCTTCATCCGGAAGTCGTTTTAGAGCTATTGTTTTTTGAACCAGCCTAATTTTTCTAGATCTTTCCATTGGAGCAGTTAGTTTCAACTTTTACAACTTGAGTTTTTAAAAATAGAAAGTGAATGCCTGGTTATTCTTAACAAGACCAATTATTTCCAATGGCTATCCTACATGGTAGAATTACTTAGAAGTAAAGGGCCTTATAGAATATCCTCAGGACTAGAATCTAAAGCCACCAATGAAGATAAAAAGGCTAAATGGGAAAATAAACATGATCAAGCATGAGGGTTGATAGGAATGTCCATTGCTCAAGATCTTAGATTTCATATCCAAGAAGTTGACTCCTCTGATGAAACAATGAAAAATCTAAATAATTTTTTCGGAATTCAAAATGAAATCAGAGTCTACCAACTTGAAAATGAGTTGTTTACTTTGGACCCCAATAATTTCTCCTCTATTGAAGAATTTTTGTCCAAATTCAAGACTCTTAGACTTCTCTTAGAAGGATGTAAGGTAAAAAATGAAGATGGTAGTATTATCTATTACATTCTTTCTAAGTTAGGCCTTGCATACTCTATATTTGTTTCTACCTTCCATTCCACTAGATAAGCCCTCATTTCTCAAGGAACACCCTACAAGTACCCCTTTTGTTATGCCTTTTGCGATTCTTTGATAAGAGAACAATAAAAAACTTACACCTTGGTCTTATTAATACTGGAAACTCTTCTAAGAAAGCCTTAGTAGCCCAACAACACCCAAATCCAAAGAATCATAAGAAGCAACATCCTAAAAAGAATGGTCCTAATCCAAACAAGGATATTAAGCAATCTCAGCCGCAAAATAAAAAACACAACTCAAAAAAATGATAAGGAAAATAAAAACAAAGGGAAGAAGACATATAAGCATTGCAACTTTTGTAATCCCGATGACCACGTAGAGTCAAATTTTTTTAAGAAGATGGAAGCCTTGGAAGCAGTAATGAAGAAGCACAACAGCCATTTGGAGAACTCTTCAACTTCATCTTCAAGAATGGCGCTTTCTACATGTGGTTGTGAAGAATCAAGATTTGGTTATGCATTGAATGTATCTTCTTCTTCTCATTTTCATGAGTGGCTCATTGATTCTGGAGCCTCTTACCACATGGAAAAAAATAAAGTCATGTTTTCTTATTTAAATGATTGTAACACCAAAAATATTTATGTTGGTGATCATCGATCTCTTAATGTTGTAGGGGCTAGAACCATTCATCTAGATAATGGTCAGTTTAATGATGTGTTATGTGTTCCTACCTTGTCCCCGCAACATTTTGTCTGACATCGTATAACTATCTAAACTGAAGAGAAACCCCAGCGTCTGACCTCATGATGTTGTAATTAAGGACCTAAGAGATCCTAGACATATTTTAGCTACTGTCATTGCTAATGATTCCACAAGGTTGTATAAGTTTGAGAACTTTGGGTCATCATGTCTTCCCTCCGTTTTTGTTGCTCATAATGATGAAGTGAACAAACTTTGGTATGAGAAATTTGGTCACTTAAACTATCACTCCCTTCAAACTCTATGTAAATAAAATATGGTGACAGGTCTTCCTATGGTATCTTGCCGAGATGGTGTTTGTTCTGGTTGTGTACTCGGAAAACATCATCAGGATAGTTTTGATAAACGTGCCTCTTGGCATGCTTCAGCCCCTTTGTAGCTTGTGCACAGTGATTTATGTGGTCCACTTCCAATTGTTTCTTTCTCTGGCTACAAGTACTTCTTAACTTTCATTGATGATTTTTCCAGACACACTTGGGTATACTTCTTAAAACTCAAGAGTGAAGTTTTTAACATGTTCTTGGCCTTTAAGGCCTTTGTTGAGAAACAATCTGGACATCAAATTCTTAAGTTAAGATCAGACAATGGAGGAGAATATGTTAACAACAAATTTATCAACTTCTGCACTGAGCATGACATTCAATTGCAACATACTGTTCCATATACTCCACAACAAAATGGTGTAGCTGAAAGGAAGAATCGCACCTTAAAAGAAATGGCTAATTGTATGCTTCAATCTAAAGGACTTGGTCTCAATTTTTGGGCAGAAGCCATTAACTATGTAAATTACATAGTAAATCTCACTCCTAAGGTTTTAAAGAATAACACTCGTATAGAAGCCAGAGGTCAAATCGCACCTGTAATCTGGTTACTTTTGCGTTTTGGAAATGAAGATTGGGCCCATATGCTTGGGCCCATATTCCGTATGAGAAACAAAAACCTAGAACCTAAGAGTGCAAAATGTGTTCTTGTTGGATATTCTAAGATGTCAAAGGATATAGAATTCTTCAACCCAAATCAAAAAATGTAATCATGAGAAGAGATGTAAAATTTTATGAAAATATATCGGCCTGTGAGCCTAGTTCGGCGAGTGTGCCACCTTTGGCCTGCGAGCCTGATTCGAGATATGTGCCACCTCTCTCTATCTATTCTACTTCTGACATCATTCCTTCTACTTTGGATGATGACAACGAGGATGAAAATACTCATCCACCTCCTCAGGATCTTCCTTAAACTCCACAACTTCCAAAATGGGTCCACTCTACTCGGGATGCAGTAGGTTCTCCTACAGGCGACCCTGAATATCAACGTCGCATTAACGCTCTCGTCAGATGCTCTCTTCTCTTTATGAGCCTCTTCTTAAGGTCATCCAGATTGGGATTTAGATATGAATGAAGAATATATTTCCTTATTGGAAAACGATACTTGGGATAATCCGTTTTCGAGCCATTTTCTTGATGACTACTCACAGGAAATAAACACCCGCAACATCAAGGAAGTAGTTGGCTGAGGAAACGATGGAACCAGTCATCAAGAGGCTTGAAATACAAATGAATTATATTCAGGAAACCATGGTGAACATTAGAGTATCGGTAAGTTCATTTTCCAATTTCTCTAAATTTGAAATTTCAAGGCTATAGGATTCTGTGATTGGTACTCCCATCATATCTTCACTCCCAGTAGTGGGGCCCCATTCCCAGTCAGAACTTGTAATCCCAAAACCCCAACGACCAAAACTGCAAAATCTCCGACCAGGGAAAAGAAAAATAACACGACCACCTCCACCCAAATTGGTGATCTTACAGATGAAGAACCCCAGTCACATACTGCATCACCCATTCTCAAAGAACATCCACCTTCCACTTTTGTTGCATCACCTCGATCAAAGATTCCATCACCACCCATAACCTCCAATTTTGCCACCATCTCAGACACCCTACCATTCAAAACACTACTAGGAACAGAAACAAAAATAGAAGTCGACTCTTTTGTCTAGTCTATTACTACAGTTACTGACATAAAATTCACTCCACCATCTATTCTATATTTATTTTTGGAGTCGGGTCAACTCATAGTCACAGGATAGATAATTACTCCTCCCATTACTGCCATAGTCCATACATTACCATTTCCATTTCATCCCCTCTCTTCATTACCATCTCACCCCATCCACTCTAATCTGCTGATAGCTGAGCCCTTGCAGCAGGCAACATCTTCCTAGGGGAATTCTGAGAAGTTAGTTGCCAGTGGATAATTTTTGCAGAATCGATTTCCCAAACTGTTAACAATAAGCCTTAATGATCTCTAGGGCTAGTCCTCAGCCCAATTCACTACGAGGAAAATACCCTCTAGTGGATGTTTTTGAGGAAGTCCTTATAAAAATAGCCCAGATATCCATTTCTAGCAGAGGTCACTAGAGGAGGTTGGTGGGTGGAGGTTTTTGCATTGCGTTTCTAATCATAATATATAGAAGTGTGTTTTATATAAAGCACACCCGTGCATACTATGAAATGGAACACCAAGACACTGTGCTCTCCGTACAAATCGGCCCAGTGTGTCTCAGTAATGCTGCGCACCAGTGCCTACTATCAAATGGCACATTGAGACATTTTGCTCTCCATACAAACCGACCTGGTGCGCCTCAGTAATCTAGCGCACCGTAAAGAAGTGTGGTGCACCATTGATACCACTGCCTAATGTGTCTCATAATTGAGCATACCGAAAAAGGGTTAATTAAAAAAAAAAATACCGGCCATAAAAAACTCAGTGCTCCCATTTCCCGCATTGCTACCGTCCATTACTCATTGTGTGGAACTCGAATTTTGCAAAACGGTGGACAAATTTCATTTTTATTATTCCATTGCAAAGATGATTCCTCAATGTGCAAATGTGCAGGTAATATACTTGTTTCTAACCAACTTAATCTTTTAGTGGATTAATTTCTTAAATTGACTTAAAATTCACCGTTTTTTATTTTTAATTTAATTATTTATCTATTTATTTTATTTTATCTATTGTTTATTTATTATTTATTATTTATTTATTTTTAATTTTATTTATTTATTATTATTATTATTATTTTTCTGCGCAGTGCGTTCGAGCCATTCAGCTCGCACCGTTCGTATTGCTCCATGTAAATTTATAGGCTGCACTGTGAATAGTGTTAACAGAAACCACATCGGGCGGTCCGGTGCGGTACCAAGAAAACACTCACCAAGAACAATAAAATAGTGCGCTGCGTGTCGGTTTCTGGCTGCACCGACAATTTAAATTTTTTAAAAATAACACTATGTACGGCAGTGTGGTCGTTTACCGGAACACACCGATCATTATGTATGGCGGTGCATGCACTTTAACAACCACCTCGGGGCGGATAGTTTGGTCAATGCACCGCAGAAAAATATTTGTTGTTTTCGTGGTGCATGAAGTTTTTTCATGTGCACTGTGGGCGGTGTGCGATAGACAGGTACGCACCGGTGGCAGTGCGTGACTATTTTTTGGGTGCACCGAAGTTTTTTCTTATGATAAAAAGTTATATTTATATTTTTGTAAATACATTTGTCATTTAATAATAAAAATTAGGTTTTATGTATGAGGGAGGCTGATGTATTTAATATGTGAATCATTCAACGACATCAATGGAGAGAGAAAGGCAACAACAAGAGTAGATGGAGGATAGTTATAACATGATACAACAATGGGAGACATGAGAGAGGGAGAGACTTTTGTACCGTCACGCTATTACGACACCTACCCAGTTGCTCTTAAGGGAGGTATGCCTCCTTAAGCTCTATGAACAGGCTACATCCTTGAAGGGACATAGTGGGTTATTAAGACAATTGATCTACAGGTGGGATGCCAACCAAAAGGCTTTCCAGGTCGGTCCTCGCAAGTGGTACCAACCCACTGAGGAGGAAATTTATTTTATTACTGGCCTATCTAGGAGAGGGCAGGATTTTCCCTAGTCCCCAGATTTTCCTGTCAGTTATGCAGCAGGGAGTCAGTTGGCGTACTCCCAAAGATACATTAGGGATGATATACTTTCTCCTGCATTTTTTCAGGTGTTTGGTGGTCAGTTACGCATTTCTTCGTTTGGTCCAAAGGAGGTGAGGTACTTCTCACTACTACTGGCGGCCATTGCACATTATACTAGTGATAGGCATAACATTAGTTTCCCTCTAGTATTTTATGTTGATTATTTATTCGAGACGCAATGACATGTGAGATGGTCTACCATTTTTTTGTGGCAGTTTTGTATAGCATTAGATATATGTCGTTCTCAGGCACGTGGGGGGTTGACCTTCCCTATTGTTTTAGAGTTATTTTGTTTATTTTTTGAGAGGTTTCTGGAGACGAGGCCTACTTTTTATTGCCAGCCTTGTAGGCCGATGTTACATGTATGAATGTAGATGTGGGGGGAGATGATTCCCAAGAGGGGCCTGTCAGAGTATCTGGCCAGGATATCTAGTGATGCACTGGTGTTGCTAGCTAGTGTTGATGATCACATGTTCGTGATGGTGTCGTGTTCTTACACGGGTTTGGATTGGCGAGGGTGTACCAACATCCTCTTCACACAAGAAGAGCCACCGGATGCTAGAGGTAATATTAGTGTTTTCTTTAAATTAATATAGTTTCATTTTATTTTCTTAATTAATTAGAATAAAATTTATTAAAACATGTTCTTTAACTTGTTTTATTAAATTGTTTAATGAAATTGTCTAATTATTGTTGTGTACTATATATTTTTTATATATTGGAACATTCATTGTGGACATGATTCTACCACCATGGGATGATACTGTAGATGACGAGGAGATGGCGGAGGCTGTGAATTAGGGTGACAAACCTCCTCGGGTGTAGATACCCGTGGGCATGCAGCGTAGGGTGGACATCTGATTCAGGATGGAGATGGGCGACCGACTGTGTAGAATCCTGGTTGATGAGAGAATCTGCCTTGTGACGATCAGAGAGATCCAGGTTGATCGTACACTCACAGAGCTCTGGAGGGATATGCCCCACGATATGATGAGCCTTATGCGTCATATCATCAGAGTTTCCAGGATACTAGAAGCTAGGAGGGATAGGTGCCATGGAGATGCACTACAGAGCAACTAATCGATTGATCATGATCACGAGGGGAGTGATAATTCTAATACTCCACCTCCTCCTCCTTCACCTCGTGCTAGAGATGAGCATCCAACATCTAGTCCCGAGTAGGCATCTTCTGAGCAAGCACCATCTCAATAGGCACCTAGTCCTAAGCAAACACCATCGACGAAGAAAGCACTTGATCCTGAGCAGGCACATCCATCTGAGCAGGCTGCACCATCTCAGAATGCACCTCATGAGCAGACACCATATGATCAACAAGCGCCTCCTGAGAAGGAATGTCCATCTGATCAGCAGGCACCATTGACTGAGCAGGCACCTCCGGTTGAGCAGGCACATCCATTTGAGCATGAGACATCATTGATTGAGCAAGCCTCGAGTACTAGTTATAGTATTGATGTAGTGCCACCTGATATTTGACATTTATATGCATTTCTATTACAATTGTATATTTTGACATTATATATATATGGTGCATGTATTTTATGTTCATGTTGATGTACTTAATTACATGTTGGTGTTCATCATGATGTGTATATTGTTAGGTCATGTTAGATATGTTCATTTAATGTGCTTGCAGATAGATGTGTATGTGATAGCAGTTATTTGACATGAGATGTATATTTGATCTTTGTGTTGTGATGATGTTATACAATGTTTGTGCTTTGTTAGATGATCATGATCACGATGATTAGATGATATTAGCAAATTTGAATATGTATTTTAGAATATGATGTTTGTACGATGATTATCATGATCGTGATGTTTATTTTTAATATTAAATCATTATTTTTATTAAATATTATGTATTGGTAATTGTAAAATTGTGTAATTGTAATTGTAAATGTAATTTTAATTTTAATTGTATGTAAAAGTGTAATTGTAATTGTATGTAAAATATTTGTAAAATTGTAATTGTAATTGTAATTGTATTTTGAAATTGTAAAATTGTAAATGTATGTATTTTCATGATTCAATTTTATTAAAATTGTAAAATTTGTAAACTTGTAAATTTGTAAAATTATAATTGTAATTCTATGTAAAATATTTGTAAAATTGTAATTGTAATTGTAATTGTATTGTGAAATTGTAAAATTGTAATTGTAATTGTATGTATTGTCATGATTCAATTTTATTAAAATTGTAAAATTTGTAAATTTGTAAAATTGTAAAATTGTAATTGTAATTGTATATATGGTGATTGTGATTGTAATTGTATGTAAATTTGTAAAATTGTAATTGTAATTGTAATTGTATGTAAAATTATAAAATTGTAATTGTAATTTTAATTGTGATTGTATGTAAAATATTTGTAAAATTGTAATTGTAATTGTATGTATTATCACGATTCAATTTTATTAAAATTGTAAAAATTGTAAATTTATAAAATTGTAATTGTAATTGTATGTATCGTGATTGTAATTGTAATTTTATGTAAAATTGTAATTGTAATTGTATGTAAAATTGTAAAATTTTAATTTTATGTAAAATATTTGTAAAATTGTAATTGTAATTGTATTGTGAAATTGTAAAATTGTAATTGTAATTGTATGTATTTTCATGATTCAATTTTATTAAAATTGCAAAATTTGTAAATTTGTAAAATTATAAATTAATTGTCAATTATGAACCATAACTACCATAAGTAAAATGTATACCGTACATATTGTTAAATTACCATAATTGTAAATTTGTATGAATATAACTAATATTAAAATAATAAATGTAGAATAATATGAATTTATTGTAACATAATAAAGTTTAGAAAATAATGCAAATAAATTCATGTTTAGAATTATCATTATTTTATTATGATCTTACATACCAAAAATAACAGTATACATTAATGTACTGTTATCGGTGCTAACATACTATTAGCCACACCGGTGCGATTTTATTACTGGACGCACCGATGCCGTTAGTTAACAAACACAACGAATATTGGGAAAAAAAATGCAACTTTATTTTTTTGAAGTGAAAAAAAAATAGTAAACTGAAAAATGAGCGGAAAATTGTTTTCAGAAATCTAATTTCATAAAAAAGTTATTTAAATAGTAAAAAATATTCATTATTTCATTATTTTTGAAAAAAAATTCAGGGAGGGATTTGCACGAGAGACATACCTGGAGCAAGAGATCACGAGAGCACTGTGGAATAACAAAGTACTTTCGAACAACAATACTATTCAGAAAATCATGATTTTGAAACATTTGTTGATTCATACAAAAACCCTGTAGTATAGTAAAATTGTTAATTTGTACTGTAATAATTGTTTTTTTGCAGTTTATGTTAGATTTAATACATGCATAGTAAAAATTTTAAATTTTACTTTGCATTTTACTAATAAAATCTTTTATAAGCTCTATTTCTATTTACATTTAATTAAAATTCGAAAAAAAAAATCAAAAAATCCATTCTTATGTTAAACCCTTGCTTCTTCTTGTTTATGTGACTTCATAATTAGGGTTTTTCATTTTAGATTTATAAGGTTTGTATTACTATATATATAGGTGTATGACAAGTAACCCGTGGGATCACTTACTGAACCGGATCCCAATCCTTGTTAGCCCTTGCATGATTTTTTAAAAAACAACTTTTGTTTATCAGTGCACACTGTTTAAAATAATGCACCAGTGCGCGATTGTAGTATAGCGCATTGGGTGCATATTGACAAAAAACAATGTTTGATAAAATTTTTTTTTTATTAATTTATGTTTATGTTAATCGATGCTCCGGTTTTAATATAATGCACCGGGTCTCTTATTGACAAAGAGAAACGTACAATGTTTCTACTGTATTTGTTATGCGTTTATAAGAACCTACCACACCGTTTTTGGTGCGTAAGTTGCGAAAGTCACACTGGGTGTCTAATTTAGATAGACATACCGTTTTCTTGTTTTTTTTTTTTAAATGAAAATTATGTGATTTATTTATACAATATATTAATGAATGGTACAGGTTTTATATTGATAAAGAAATGGTTGACAAGATTTCAAGTAATAAAATTACTAATAGCACATCCAAAAAAGAAAAAAAGGCAAGTTCTTTGTAAATTATTTACAAAAATTATTATTTTTGAACTATATGTAAGTTTAAATAATATGTATTGTTTACTCTGTATCATGCAGAGCCAAAAAATGAGGAATATTGATAATATTCTTTCTGATCTAAGACCAGAAGAGCGTAAAATCTTGATGGAAAAATCACATAAGGATGAATCAAGTGAATCAAAAAATATTGTCGATCCAATATGAGTTTCTTTTCTGAATTTTCATTAATGATATACTTAAAAATAATAGATAACATATTTCAAACAATCTATTAATTTAGATATGTTTAATGTTCTACAGGGACCAAAAACGAAGAAAAGGAATCTTGTTCTAAGAAAAGAAAAAAAATAGAACACGCAAATGAAAATGAATTTCTCTTTAGCTCATCTGGAGTGGTGCTAGAGGTTAATGAAAGGGGGAATTTTTTTACAAAACTTTGAGGGATCTAGTGGTATGAATGTATATACATTATTTCCAATTATAATACAAAAATAAATCCAATGATTTAAAGAACCAAATTTTATTTAAACTACAAGAAGATTTTCCAGGGAATTTCTCAATGAGACATGTCATACTTTTAATAGCAAAAACATACAAAACCAAAAAAGAAGGATTGAAAAGTAATATTCTTTTAAATGATTTTCTAGAATTATATGTATATATTACTACAAAGCAATCATTTATAAATATCACTTTAGTTATATTTAGTTTTCATATATCAATAAAAAAATTAAATAGTTTATTGTCATGTTACTTTTTCAAGAAGATTATGAAAATCTCAAAGGATGAACGAGATGATATCAGAAATATGCCAGTAAGAATGTCCAAAAGGTGTACAAGGAGATGATCAAAGAAATGTACATAATTGCATCGCACAAGGAGCCATATCAACAACAACATGCTTTAAATGTAATATGTAATCATTGATTTTTTCAATTAGGTACAATAAATAACTAATTTAGCATTAAATATTAATTTTCAAGTATTTTCTTGCTGAAAATAAAAGAAAATGGAACCCATTCAACACATAAGAAAGGATGACAAGGAAGAAAATATTTGATATCTATGTTTGTGAGTAATTGTTACTCCCTCATAATAACTTAACTAGATTTCATTTTTGTATATTTTAAGTTGTTTTACAACAATCATCATTGAATGTCTTCAAACAGGTGCTAACATACAAAGAAGAACCATTAGAAGAATTGATTGACATTGGGTTAAATATGGGTTTTCAGTATATGTTTTCATATCAGAAATTAATTGTGGAATTTGTAAGTTTCTATCTTGTTTTACGCAGCTCTGTTTAAACTAATAGAACAAAAAAACATTTTCTATTAAATCTATGATTTGTTATGGGGTATAAAACTTGCAGGAAACAAAGTATGGAACTGCGCCAACAAATGAATTGTTGAAATATGGCATGAAATTTGGTTTTGAAAGAATTTTTATAGTTCATGAGTCAATTGTTTTTATGGTACATTTCTTTTCGATTTACATTGATGTATATTATTTAATATTGCAATTTTCATTATTCTCACCAATGTGTATACACTCATTACACTTTATTTTTATGTTTGTAGATGGAACTTGAAGAAGAAGAAAAAAATCAACACAATGAATAAAACATTCCTCCAAATAACCCAAGTTATGGAAGTAGCTCGAGCAGTGACAAAAGTTCCAACGAAGAATGATGATCAGTATGTTTGGATATCAAAGTAAGGCGTTTTTTTTTGAAGTATTTTTCCGTGAAATCAAACATTTTTTTTAATGTAATGGACATAGTGTACCAATTGAAAGACAAAGGGATACCAATAACTATCCCATTTTGTATGAAAAAGAGTGTCGTGTATATATATATATAATAAAATATGTTTCAATTTATTCTATTGCGTTCTCCATTGTCGATGTGAAATGCTACATCACTGATTAAATATATGGATGATTAAATATTGTAATGAATACATGCGAAATATGATGATATGATATAACAAATTCATCCAAACATCACATTCAAATGCACTAATAAAAATTTAATTGATATGAATAATGTTATAAGATATGTGTTGACTTTTGATGAATAATGAATTTTAAAAAATCACAATAATTGCACTGTCACAGGTTGATGTTTCTAAAAAATAAAAAATGAACACCGATGCATGTGTATGATACTGCACACCGGTACGTTTGCATGATATTGCGCACCGATGCATTTCTACGACCTATGAGCACCACGCCAAATACCAATACCAATTAGAAAGCCTGGTTTGGTTTATCTATGACTTTGACCTGGATGGATAGGTGTTGCATGCACCAGTATGTTTTGCCTTTAACGCATTGATGCATTTTTATAACTTAATGACCCAGTTAATTTTTACACCTTAACGGCCCGGTGCGTGTTTACACCTTAATGGTGCTGGTGAATGCACCTTCTATAAGCCTAGTGCATATTTATGGGTGACACGCACTAGGACGTTGCGAAACACCCTAGGGCTTCCGAAATTTGTTTTCCATTCCAGTGCTTGGTATGTTTATAGTACCGATGTGTACATGTTAAAACGCATGGGTGCGTTCACACATGAAGCGTGCACCTATAAGAAATAAATCCGTAAAAACGTTCGACCACCCAGTTTTTGTAGTTGTGTTGAAGTTTCATTAGAAGCTCCATCAAAACCTCCATTAACAAAAACGAATGTTGTACAAATGTTTTTTTGACAATTTTGACCAGTTTTATAACACTAAAAACCTCCTTTATAACCTCCACTAGAGGTTCTTTTCCTTGTACTGATTATTTTATTTTATCCAACTATATGCACACCAAGTAGAGGTGTTGAACAACATTCTAGCCACCGAGCATGCGCAACAACAACAATAGATCCTTTTCCTCACCATAGAATGCTATCAACTACTCCAAGAAAAGTACAATCTCAAGGGCCAACTTGATGAGATAACTGAAAAATTCTAGGTACTATGGCCCTCAGTCTTGGAAGTAGTGCCTAATGCCCCGGAAGATTTTTCTACATGTACCCTTGTTGAATGCTGTGATCACATCCAGGAAACATGTGATGATATGGTCTTGACGAAATTCAATCTCAAGAAAAGCCTTGTTGCCACCCAAAGGGAATTTCCAGACACTACCACCTAATGTGCAGTCAAGATCAAGCAGAAACTAGCTAATGCAGCGGACCTAAAAGCCTCACTCATCAAAACTGTGGAAGAAGCTCATACCCTTATACAATAGGTTCATGACTGGTATGGCTATCTAGCAATGAAGAACTAATGCGTTTATCCTCTACGCAACCGTGTCAATCACCTACTTAAAGAGGCCAGGGGTACCCAAGACAAGTGACAGCGAAAGGTGATTCTAGCACAGGTTAACGATCTTGAGACCCAAATACAACAAATCGAAGATGAATCAGCCAAGACCAAGTAGATACTCGGGGACCTCCGACCACTAGCACAAACTCATTTAGAAACACTAAAACAACTCAACGAAGAAATAGATATGCAATGGAATTATCTACTGATGACACAACCAACCTAGCCTACTCTCGACATTTCAACTAAGTTCCTTGCCCAAGCAGTTACCCTCACAGGCGCATGGCATGAAGTGTTCAATGCTTATAGTCAATTCATAAGGGTTGTTGGGTCCCTCATTTGAAGGGACCAGCCAAGGGGAAGAAACACAGGAAGGAGCACCAAGAGCATCAACAACACCAGAAGCATCAACAACATCAGGAGCATCAATAACACCAACAACACCGGTAAAGGATTGACTCAGGGATGAGTCAATGAACTGTGGTCAAGGTTTGTTGGGTCCTTAATTTTGTGGAACTAAGGAACTTGGATGAATAGGTAGAAGTTTAACGAGATTTTGCAAAGATAGTCGTTGGGAAGATGTCGGGGAGACAATCAGAAAGGATGAATGAACCTGATGAGAACTAATAATTATGGAGGAATAACATAAATACTGAAATGATTTTGTAGAGTTGTTTGAGCCGCATTGTGTCTGTTGTCCTGGTTAATATGGTTGTGTAATGATCTCTGATATTAGTTTCATGACGTTTATAGGAGGCTCTCGAGCCAGATGTAATGTTATACTACTGCATGTATTAATAATAAAAGGGAGTTTTTTGGAATACCTACGCATTATATGAATCGTTACATGGTTTCTTAAAATTTTAATATTTTTGTATCTGTATGGTACTTCTTCTTTGGATGTTCATGACTTGTTGTGATTATAATTTTACTTGTTATATTTCGGGGTTCTTCGACTCCGACATCTCTTATGTGATTCCTCTCACTACTAGATTTCAACCCTTATCTGACTAAGGTCACGGCATGACCCGAGTGAGACTCCTTACCCGCCCTGGGTAAGGTGAAAATTCCTGTGTTTTGCTAGACTACAATGGATATTTTTTGGCCTATGTGCCTAAACCTGAGGTCTTAACCCTATTAATATTTTTGTGCCAAAAACTTAGTTCCATGACCAAAGGATACAAATTTCATCAGTAAAAATGGGTCTTTAGAAACAAGTTGAATGAGGATGGGTAGGTCACTAGAAACAAAATAATATTAGTCTGTAAAGGGTATGCATAGGTTGAAGGAATATATTTTGAAGAGACATTTTATCCCATTTCGAGGATGGAATCCATCAGGATGTTATTGGCCTATGCATGCTCAAGGAAGATCAAAGTGTATCAAATAGATGTAAAATCAACCTTTCTTAATGGAGAATTGGAAGAAGATGTATATATAGAAAAAACTAAATAATTTATACTTATAGATAAGAAATATTATGGTTGTGGGTTGAAGAAGGAATTCTATGGTCTCAAATAGGCTCCTAGAGCTTTGTATGCTCACCTTGATAGGTACTAGTAGAAACAAGGGTTAAAAAGAGGGAATTCCAATAGAAAACTTTATGTAAAGGCTGAGCATGACAATTTGACTATCACTGAAGTATATGTGTGTTGGAGCACGACCAAATGGGGTAATTTTGGTTTAATTTTGTTTAATTTTTATTATATGCGCTACGTGCAGAATATCAAAGGGGCTTTGGGGCGGGTCAAAGTCCCTTATTTATTATAAAGGTTAAAGGGAAAAACCATGAGTCTCAAACCATGGTTTGATACCATGATATACACGTGATTTTGATAATATAAATATGTAAGAGTGGAGCGAGGATAGAGACAAGAAAGAGTGTATGAATGAATGAAATATTGGATTAGTTTTATTTTTCATCTTTGATAGTTTGGGTTTTTATCTAGGTAGAAAGGCACTTGCTGGCTATGTGTGCGAAGACCTAAGTCCTGAGTCGTTTTCGGACTCTACTACTGTGTGCGTAGAAAGATAAATTGTATTGAATTGCAAAACTATTAATAAATAAGACATTTTAACGAACTCAGATTCTTATGTGATTTACTGTCTTAACTTATCTGTTATCTGGATATGTCTGTTGTTACGGATTTACTTCTGTAAATGGTTAATTGCATCGTTGTGAAAGTATTGGTCTATGTTATATGAGTAGATATGAATAAAGTATTATTAGCTACTGTCCGCGAAATATATCAAAGTATTATGTGAAAGAGTTAAATATGTTTACCATTGATTGTGCGTGCGAAAATATGATTACATTATCTATAGTAAGTTTAGGCCTACCACATCAAAAGCTCCCTTAGGGTGCAAAAACCTAGTTCCAACACCCCCTTGTGACTGCTTCGAGGGAGATTTGGTCTGCGCAATCAGATCACTACCAAAAGGGCCAGTAGTTGGAGGATTTTTTTGGTTGTGCAAATACTCTAAACCCGGGTAAGGACCCCTTAAGACAAAAAATGGTTCCATTTTTGTGACCGAGATCATTTTGAGGGAAAGTTGATGTGGCAATCTGACAAAGAATGAACTGCAATATTGGATTGAAAACAAGATAAATGAATTTGTGATCCAAGAAAACAAAAGCTCTAAATTGTCTACTGAAGATTGGGCACAAAGGTATATCTACACAAAAGTCCACAAAATTTTCTTTGCTTCCTTTGCGATCGAATTGCGTGAGTGGTTGTCTCAGCTTACTAAATACTAGACCTGTGCAAAGGATGGCACGATCAATTAGTGAACCCCGGAGTTGGTACATAAATTAGAGAAATCTAGCAACAATATCACCCGCCTGGTAGATCATTGGATCGATAGTGTTCTGGGAGGATTTGTGACTGAATTGTTTATTGATCAATTTGTATCATATTCTGAAGCTGAACGAAGATTTTTTTAAGGGCCCTAGAGGTAAGTTCCCGTGCTCTCTGAAATTGTGGATTAAAATTCTATTGTGTGAACATGGCACTTTGTGCAGCCATATTGAGTGAATGTCCTATAGAGGCCCAACTACACGCAGTGGAAGAACTTACCGAATAGATCTAGAAGAAGGTTTTTTTATAACCCTCTCAAAGATAAATATGACAGTGATGAAGAGTTTGAAATCAATAGCTCTGGTGAATCTGCGCATTCATAAGGAGAGGAATTGCAATATCAGGCTAGTCTTGGCTCATTGGCCATAGTTCAGATCCCAACCACTCCTCTCCAAAACTCATCTCACTCTAACAAGCCATCTAGCCCACCTCCACCTCCACCACCAAACGCTGATATGGCCTCTTATATGAAGTTACCTAATTTCTGTGGTATCGGGAATGAATACGTAGACCAATTCTGGTTTGTTACAAATGTTGTATGGATAGTGCAACAGATTAATAACGAGGATGTTAAGAAAGCACAACTGGCCACTGCTTTTCAAGACAATGCATTGGATTGGTACATAAGGTATGTGGAGACAAACCCTAATGAAAATATTGATAATATAAAGTTTTCATTGAAGGAATAGTGCAAAAAGCTAAAATAATTTTCTCAATGTGTAACTGAGTTGAAGGAGATTCACCAAGAATTAAACAAATCCATATGGGATGCGGATCATTGGCTGAAGTGCACCATCAGGGATGGAGGATTTACTATTGATGACACCCAACACAAAGAGTGGTTCATTGATATGCTTCTACCACATCTGCGCCAGCCCCTATGTTAGCAAAATTTTGCAACACAGGTTGAATATGTAGACATTGTAATGAAGCTAGAATCCTTGTCGGTAATAGCTGTACATATCGAGGCTTAGCAGATCCAAAGCTAGTAGGAGGAAATGTACTTAGAAATACAGAGTCTACGAAAGGATAAGGGGAAGGAGGCATGCAAAAATGTATGGTGTATATGCTGCAAAGTTGCCGGGCATCACAAGGATTAGTGCCCTGTATTCAATAACTATCTATTAGTCGGAGGACCAAGCCCATTGAAGAGCACGATAGGAACAAGTGGAAATCCTATGTTATGGTGTGCGATTTTTCAAGAAATGGATATGCACACGACAAAATTTTACCTGAGGATTGGTAAATATATCCCTAAGCTTAGGCAACCTTTCTACAAATTTTTCTCATCAGTGGGGCATGACGAGCAACCCTATCACAACTTCGATTTTTTGATTGAATGAGATGACCTATATAGGATGCACGTTGAACCAAACTCACCATCATCCCCATATGGGCATGGTGTATTCCAAAGTAGAGGAAGAGGAAGAGGAGGAGGAGTTGGTCGAGGAAGGGGGTAGCTCACATGCTATAATTGTTGAAACATGGGTCATTATGTGCAAGAATGTCCGAAATCAACGCAACAGTCTTGCAGGTACTGTAGACAATTTGATCATGTTATTGAATATTGCCTTGTTTTGATTGAAAAAATGCAGGAAAAGAAACAACAGACTCCCACTCAAAATATTCAGATGGTAAGAGCTGAGAAGCGCGAAGAAGAATTGAGTGTGAATATGGTCACTAGGAGTGGTGCATCCACTAGTGAAGACAAAGGGACAAAGCCTGAGACTGATCTCTGGATCCGGAAAGCACCTGAAAAAAAGGAAGGATTCAACTTACAGAGAGAAAAGGAAACCTTTGTTAGTATTAATCTTAATCGCAAGTGTACGAAAAAAGACCACTTTAGTTGTGCATAACAAACAACCCTAACAACGAAGATGGCTGCCAATATCCTTAGATCTACAATTAGGTGATCAAGATAAATGCTGCAAAAATCTAGATATATGCATTAAAAGACATTAAGCAGTAGATAAAAACAAGATTTACTCCATGCATCCAATAGACAAGACAAGAATATGTTGAATGAAATTTGTATTAATGACACCTGGGAGGAAAACATAGAAGGATGTTACCAGTTCTCCTCAATGGGATGGGTTCTTGTAAGTCCTCAGCACTTCAGATCTAAAATCCCTCTCTCTTGATGGTGTAAAAAACCCAGACAAAAATGGTAGAAAAATAGGACTATGATGGTGGATCAAAGTCAGACCAAAAGTATAGATCTAGAGTGATCTTTAGGCAACAAAAGGTAGTGAATGAATGAAAAAACACTTCTATTTATAGAAAAATATTGAGTTAGTCTAGATATTGGTGCATAATTAAAATATTATTAACCAAATCCAGATCCAACTTTTATGGAATATTTTATTATATTTGTTGGAGGGAAAAATAATTTGACTTGGGTCAAATCCCTTCATTTGTAAATAATAAACAAATAATGATTTATTTATCATTTTAAGGATGTGGTTGAGTAATAATCAAATAAATAATGATTTATTTAATTATTTATGGGTGATTTAGTCATATTTAACAAGGAATATTATTTAAATAATGTTTAAATAATTATTCCTAGAAAATAATAAGATAAATAATGATTTATCTAATTAATTTCCCTGTTTTGGGTTAAATATAACAAGGAATATTAATTAAACTGTTGTTTAACTAATTATTCCTTGAGGAAAATCAAACAAATGTAGATTTATTTAATATTTCCTCATGGGGTTTCCTGTTTAGACCATAAACAACTTAATAAAGGTGTTTTACTAAGTTATTTTTCATAGTAAAAGCAATTTTACTTGGGTAAAATTGGTCTTACATGGTGTACTTAGGTCCATCTAATAATAATAGGTTAGATGAACAAAAACTGGTGTAACAACCTTTGTAGAAGCGAAAAAATGTTTCGCAGAAGTGGGCGTAGTTGAAGGGGGTGAAGAGACAAAGCCCTTCCTGGATGCTTGTATTAAATTGTTGTGCAATAAGAAGGCAATCGAGAACTTACAAGCGTTAATTTAAAACTACGCAGAGAAAGAACAACCCCAGATGGAGTAGAAGGCTATTAATAATATCTATAAGAATAAAATAATAATTGGACAGGAAATGTGCTTGACTGCTTAGATTGGTGCATATGAGATGGATCAGGTGATTCTAGATCTAGGATTTGATGCGAATGCTTTACCAAAGCAGACTTGGAAACGAATGGGAGAACCTAAGTTGGAGTGATCCACTATCCAATTGTGCGTGGAAAATCAGCAAAATATTATCCCATTAGGGAGGTTGTCGCATGTGGTAGTGGATATCGAATGAGTAAGTGTACTCGGAGATTTTGAATTTATACAGATTGTTGATGATACTGACCCCTATCCTGTGTTGTTGGGTTTTTATTGGGCTATCGATATGGGTGGCATCATCAACCTTAAGCACAAAAGTATGATATTTGAAAGTGATGGAACCAGGGTTGTGGTCCCCCTAGACCCTGCAGAAGGAGAAATATATACAAAGCCGGTGCACACATATGAGAATGTCGATCACATATAATTTGACTGCACGAGATGAATACTGAATCAACCCAACATCGGATGGAAGACTTAACTGGGAGAAGGATAACTCCTGCTTTTCATATTCAGACAAGGAACTAGAGAACTGGCAGAACAGGTTGCATGGAGTCTCTGTGCTGCGCTGCAATCAGGTGAAAAAAGATCTTTGGTGCATATCCTCAGAGGTACCATATTTGCCATATTATGATGGTATGAGTAATGTTAATATATTTTTAGAAGAACTTGAAATTTTTTTCTCATAAGCATAACGGTTCCATGCACTTGATCTAGCATTACGCTCAACCCCAACACACTGGTGGGAGACGCACAAGGGAAACTTGGCTAACTTGGGAAAATGCACCCGCATGATGCATTTGCGATTTTAGACTCCAAAAATAAAAATGGGAGAGACATATTTTGGAGAAGGCGATCCACACAAAAATTTGGCTAGATGGACTAAAGCTTGGGGAAAAGAACCAAAGCTGGAATGGGTGCATATATTCATCCACACTTTGGGGAAGGTACCTACAGACTGGTACCTCAAAACTGAGCTTCTATGAGGAACCAATGAATACATTGCATTGATGGAAAGTTTTATCTTGAGCTTTAGTTTTGAAAGTGGGTTCGAATTCCTGGATGAGGCACTATGAGATATTCTGGAAGTCATCTTTAACACCACAAAACCGATGGTTGAGCGTGCCTTGCCAACATGGGATGCGTAGATGAAGGAAATCGTTAATTGTAAAAAAATTTGAATTGAATATAATGAGGAATACCCAAGGAACATTACAATTCTTGAGTCTAAAGGACATCACACAGTTGTTGAGCCTACCATTAAGTCAATAGATATAACTAAGCCTTTGAAGATTTGGCAAGTCAATATTGGTTCAGAGGAACAACCGAAAATAACAAAGATAGGGTACTACTAGAATGATGATATGGTGGTTGAGGTCTCTGAGCTATTGAATGAATATCAGGAGTTGTTTCCTATGAAATTTTTTGAATTGAAGGGGATTGTAGGGGATCTCAGGGTAATGAAGATAACATTGAAACCGTATGTGTGACCTGTGAAGCAGTGCTTGTATAGTTTGAATCCTAGATACAAGTAGAATTTCAAAGAGGAATTGGAGAAAATGGTTACTCTAGGGATCATAGAACTAGTTGAAGAATCATATTGGGTAAGCCCTATAGTGGTGCAGGACAAGAAAACCAAGGGAGAGATAAGGATTTGTGTGGATGTGCGAAAATTGAATGATGCTTTTGTACATGACCCATTCCCGACCCCATTTTCTGATGAAATACTGGAAAACATGGGAGGGCAGGAGGCCTATTTATTTACGAATGGTTTCTCAGGATACCACTAGATAAGAGTCACGTCGGAATACAGAAGAAATCCAACCTTTGCGACAGAGTTGGGATCCTTTCAATACACCATCATGCCATTCGGTTTGAAGAATGCACCAGCTATCTTCTTGCGCGTGGTGGTAGATGCATTCAAAGAATACCTCCAAAAATTATTAGAAGAATACTTTGATGAATGGATTGTATTTGGATTATTGAATAAGCATGTGTCGAGTCTGCGCCTAATGTTAGATACTTTCCAGAAGTATCAGAACGGGATCCTATTAGGTCATATTATTTGTCAGCAAGGATTGATGGTATATCCAACAAAGATCATTTTTATTGTTAACCTAGAAGTTATCATAAATGTAAAACAACTATGCTCAATTTTGGGGCATACAGGGTTTTACCAGAAGTTTATTTAAGGCTACGCATTGATCATTATGCTCCTGGAGAATTTGCTGAAGAAGAATGCCTCATTTTTCTGGGATGCGAACTTCCAGAAGAGCTTTGAATTACTTAAGGAGAAGATGGTCATTGTGCCCATATTGGTGTCTCCTGACTAGACAAAGGAATTCCATGTACATGTTGATGCCTCCTGCATCGTGCTGGGAGATGTGTTAGCACATCTAGGAGTCGAGGATATTGACCACCTTATTGCGTTTGAAACTATGAAGTTGTCAAGTGCAGAGTGTAACTGCTCGACCATGAAGAGGGAATGATTAGCTATGGTTTACGCACTGCGGAATTTCCACCACTATCTGTTGGGAGGCCATTTTAAGATGTTTACTAACCATTATACTATGAAATACCTGGTTTAAAAGCCTGTGTTGAGGGGGAATATCTACAGATGGTTGTTGTTATTTCAAGAATATGAATTTGAAGTAATTTTTAAACCTAGGAGATTGAATGTTGGGCCAAACCATTTGTCGCACATTGAAAGTGAGGAAGAGCCAACTAACCTAGAAGAGGGTTTACCAGGCGCACAAATATTTTCCATCAAAGTAGTCGATGATCACTTTGCAGATATTATTCATTTTTTGACCATTGGAAGTGCACCCATGGAATATACACTGAAACAGAAGAAAGGGCTGGTCACGCATGTAGCTGACTTTACTTTGATTGCTGGTCGACTGTACAAAATGGGTGCAGATGAAGTCCTAAAAGGGTATGTATTGGAATTTGAGAGATGAGATATATTAGCTAAGGCTCATGGAGGAGTTGCAGGAGGTCACTATGTAGGGAAAGCAATTACACAAAACATTTTACGAGCAGGATTATGGTGGCCCACGGTGCACATTGACACACATGAGTATTGTCGTGCTTGTGATGTATGTCAAAGTATAGGGAGACCGTCGTGAAGATATGAGATGCCCTTGCACCCACAAATGACTTTGCAAGCTTTTGAAAAATGGGCCATTGATTTTTTCAGACCTATCGACCCTCTAGGAAAGAAGGCAGGTGTGCGCTACATAATCACTGTGACAAAATATGTGACCAGATGGGCTGAGGCTAAACCTGTGAAGGATTGTAGTGCATAAAAAAATGCGCACTTCATTTTTGAGAACATATTGACTTAGTTTGGGTTCCCTAATAGTTTGATGATAGATCGAGGTACACACTTTGTGAATGAAACTATTCAATATTTGACTGAAGAATTCCAGATTCATCATCGGAAGAGTACTCCGTATTACCCACAGACGAATGGTGCGGTGGAAGATTTTAATAAGATATTAGAGATCGCACTCACTAAGATCTGAAATGCTAATCGAAATGATTGGGATGTGTGCATACCTACGGTTATTTGGGTATACAGAACCACGTACAATAAGTTTACAGGAAAGACACCATTCAGAATGGTGTATGGGCAGGAAGATGTTATGCCTATTTAATATACTGTCCCAAGTGTTGAGCCCTAAATTTGTCTTCTCTTTTTCCAATTTCCACTTCATTTCGTCATTCCTTAGACCTAAAGATCAATAAGAATGATTAAAATCACTTAAGGAATACATGCAATGACTAACTTGTTGTACGTTTGTGATTTTGTTGTCTTAATGATTTCTGAGCAGTTTTAGCTACAGAATGCAGTCATTCTGTAGCTAGTCAAACGTTCCGTAGCCATTTTGGTGTTTGAACATGTTACAGGTGTCATATGAAGAAAATGTGTATATTGTTAGATTCTAAATCTTTCCTACATCATTCCTTGTCATCCACGAAGGCTGAGTCAATAACTGGAGATGCTTATGCACGTGGTCAAAACAAAAGTCCAAGAAGCTGATTTCTATAAGGATAATGACTCTTGATTTTCTTTCAGCAAATCACGAGTCCTAGAAAGGATTTTTAGTTTGATTTTGACTTTATAAGTACACCTGTCCCTACTTTCATTCAATATCAGTTATGTAATTGCCTATAAATTTAGCTCAGTAAGACCGAGAGAGACAATTGATACTTATTTTACCAATACTGTGATACTTTGTTTTGAAGTATTGTTGATAATACAAAGGAGCATAACTCTGATGCTATTCTAAACAAAACTTTGAGGAGTTAAAGATTGTTATGCCAATTTGATCGCAGAGGGCCCCTGCTATCCAAAGAGGCTTCTACATGCTTTCTAGATAAGTAGCTCTCAATTTTGTTTTTTTATATTTCTTACTTAGACAATTTTCTGAGTTCATATCTTTTAGTATCATGTCTTACATTGTTTGTTTAAATAAAATATCCTCATGATGTTATAGTTAGTATTTTCTCGAGCTTTTCCAACATATCTCTATTCAATGAATGGATTTAATTGTAACATCCTGAGTTACTAGCACTTTAGTTTTTGTCATTTAGATTAAGAGGACCCTCATTATCCTACAACCATTCTTTTTTTCTTAAAAGCTTTTCCAACATATTACTATTATATGAATGAGATTTGGTTGTACTATGTTGAGTTATTAGCATTTCCTGTTCTGTAATTAGATAGAAGATCCTCATATTATTACAAACAATCTTTTTCTTAAAACTGTTTCAATAAATCTCTAAATCAAAGAAAAGACTTAGTTGTAATGTTGTGGGTTACTTCTTGCTTGTTGTTTAGAATATCCTTATCACATTATGTCTAATCTCCTTCAATAAACTCTTCCAATAAATCTCTAGTTGATGAATGAGATCTAGTTGTAATGTCATAAGTAGTTCCAAATATTCCATAGGAAATCCTTAGCATATTGTAGAAAACTTCTTCTCAAGCTATTCCAAAATATATCTATCATATGAATAAGATTTCACTATAATATTCTAAGTTGTTGTTTGTTTTAGGAAGATCCTCATCACATTGGAGTTTAATCTCTTTCACAAATTATTCCAACAAACCTCTAACTAAATGAATTAGGTTGAATTATAATGTTTTGAGTTACCTTTCATGTTCATTTGCAAGCTATAACATCCATGGATTAGGATACTCTGTTTTTCACCATTTTTCTAATTAAGGATAGAATTTACAGCTAAACTCTGTTTTAAGTCTAAGGTTTCATTTTCTTTTCTTTTTGACATAGATTTGATTTCATCTTATGAGCATAGAATAGCATACTAAAACTCAAACAAAACAAAACTCAAAAACATCAATAAAATACTGAAAACAATGAAATAAGAATAAGGATATTTAGGCACATATAGTGAAAGTAGTGAAAGTACACCTCATCAGTTTACTATCCCTAGTTGATAATTTATGCTATCAATTCAGGACACTGATTGAATAAACACTAGGTTTACGCATTACAGTGTTCACTAATATGGCTGAGTAGGACATTATGGAAGAACAATTGTCACAGTTTGTCACGTTGGAAGAAGACTGGTTCATTGCAGGTTTCCATCAGTAGGTACAATAGGCGTGAAAAAAGGCTTGGCATGATAGGCACATTAGACAGAAGGCATTTAAATAAGAGGATATGATTTTCTTATATGACAAAAAGTTTACACACCACCCAGGGAAGTTCAAGATGCATTGGCTTAGACTGTATATTTTCAAGGAAATCATAGAGGAAGGTGCAGTACACTTGGCCACATTAAGCGGAGAATACCTTCCTAGGTATATCAATGAAAGTATATTGAAACCATACAGGGATGTCCCTCTCCTTGCATGCTCCAAATGATTGTATGGACAAAAGTATGGGTCTACGCAACCAAGATGACAGATGCACAAACGTGTGCGATGATTGTGTAGTAGCTGTGCCAGAAGGTTGACTCGGTTTGAATGGTGCCATAATATAGCCTTTGGAACAATAAATCTAGACAAGAAAACGTTCTTAATGTTTGGAGGAGAGGCTAAACTTCATTTAATGAGGGGATTATGCTAGATTTGGAGTCATTTTAGCATTTGTGGAGCTACATTAATGAGTAGAATACCATTTAAGATGCGTCTACACTATAAATATGACTCGAAGGGTCGCATTGGTTCCATTTTATTTTCATGTGATTTGTGCTCTCTGCTCTCTGTGTATTATCTAAAGCTTATGTTTGGCCTTGATCTGATCTTTGAGTAGGAGTTACGCCACCGAGGTTTGGGTCATTCCATTCCACCAAGTATGACTGCCACTAAGGACCTCTAGAATGATATGGAAGCACAATACAAATTAGTCCTTGAGGATGTACAGTCAGGCCTTCAGGAGCTAAAAATGCAAGCAAGCGCGATTCAAGAGAGCATGAAGCAAGTGAGCCTACAAAAAGTGAGCATTCCAGCATCCAGCCTCGAAAAAACGAGCACGAAACCCATCAACATGGTGCTGCCATCCCCCTTGGATAGCCAGATGATTTAGATTCTGGGGTCTGCCATTATAGTAGAGTCGCTTGCCTTGCATGCTAATGTGCAAGCCTATGCAGAGGTTGGCATCGATCTGGCAATGCTACCTAGCAGAAAAATTCACACTATACACACCATGGTTTTGGATGAGTTGCAGTACTGCGAGGCACACACATTCCAAGTGGCCATCGATTTTCAGCAGCAAGCATCAATGCTATAGAAGGAGCAACAGAATGTAGAGGAAGCGCACCGAACAGCTGAGGATCGACACACCATGCTAGAAGCGATGATTGATCGCTTGTATGGTGACCTGCCATAAGTCATTATCCCTGCCTCAGCCATGCCGACAGGAAAAATAAAAAGCTTGGTCATTGCGCTCAAAGCATCATGCATAGAGATCCATACCGTATGTGCAAAATTTGAGCAGTAGATAACCGACATGCAAATGAAGCTCCAACCAGAGACACCGCCAGAGGTCCAAGCACAATGTGTGACTGAAGTAAAGGAAACCATTAACAGTGTAGCAGCAGTAGTTTCAGAATGTGGTACACTTTTGGGTGAGGCTATGGGTATTTTGACGTCTTTTTAGAATGACTCAATGGTCCAATAATTAAGGAATGAATTCAAGATTAAAGAGCAACAATTTGCATAGGTCAGAATGGCAGTTCCAACCTTGGTGACATCACAAAGTCTTTCTTAACTTCATGAAGGCAAGGAAATTCAGAAGAATATTGAGGACCCGTGCCACTAAGAGAAGCTACTGGAAGCATGGATGTAACCTTGGGCTGAGGAAGCCCTGCAGCTGTCACAAAACCTCGACAAAACCCTCAAAAGCCTGTAACAGACTCAGTGTAGCATCAACCTGGTAGCTGAGGGGCCAACAAAATCCAAGTTGGTGGATGAAGCACAAAGAGTTTTTGCACAAAGCATTGAATTCATCGTGCCACTCAGGAGCTCCGTGGAAGCATTGAAGGAAAAGGTGAAGGTGACCACCCCGTAGTGACTCGGGATGAGTCATGAGATTGCGTTGGGGGCCAGTTGGAGCACGACCCCCTGGGATACTTTTTTGGGTTAATTTTGTTTAAGTTTTGTTATACGCGTTGCACGCAGTTGGTCAAAGGGGATCTGGGGCGGGTCAAATTCCCTTAATTATTGTAAAGGGTTAAAGGGAAAAACCATGAGTATCAAACCATGGTTTGAGACCATGGTATATGCGTGCTTTTGATAATATAATTATGTAAGAGTCGAGCGAGGATAGAGACAAGAAAGAATGGATGAATGAATGAAATCTTGAATAAATTTTGTTGTGCATCTTTGTTAGTTTGGGTTTGTTTCTAGGTAGAAAGGCCCCTATTGGCTATGTGTGTGGATACCTATGTCCTGATTTGTGAGCAGACTCTACTGCTGTGTGCGCAGAAAGATATATTGTACTGAATTTCAAATCTCTTAATAAGGAAGGAATTTTAGGCGAACTCATATTCTTATGTGATTTATTTTCTTAGCTTATCTGTTATCTGGATTAGTGTGTTGTTACGTATCTACTTCTGTAAATGGTTAATTTCACATTTGCGCAAGTATTAGTCTATGTTAGATAAGTAGATCTGAATAAAGTACGATTAGCTACTGTGCACGAAATATATCAAAGTATTATGTGAAAGGGTTAGATTTGTTTACCATTGACTGTGTGTGTGTAAATCTGATTATATTATCTATATTAAGTCTAGACCTACCACATCAAAAGCTCCCTCAGGGTGTGGAAACCTAGATCCAACACCCCCCATACTACTTTGGGTGAGACTTTGGTCTGCGCAAGAATATCACTATCGAAAGGGCTAGTAGTTGGAGGGTTTTGTTGGTTGCGCAAATACTCTGGAACTGGGTCAGGACACCTTAAGCCAACAATGTGGATGACATTATTTTTGGTAGTGATGATGATAGGTTAAGAAAGACATGTGAATCAGACATGCAAAGTGAGTTTGAGATGTCTTTTCTTGGTGATTTGAATTTCTTCTTGGGACTTCAGATATCTCAGTAAGATAAGGGCATATTCATCTATCAAACCAAGTATATAAAAGAAATGCTGAATAGATTTTAGATGGAGGATTGCAAACTGGTCAGCACCCCAATGGTGATTGTTTGAAAGTTTAACATGAATGATATATTCAAATATGCAGACCAGAGGATGTATAGATCTATGATTGGGAGTCTATTGTATGTGACAACTTCTAGGCCAGATGTGATGCAGACAATTGTACAACTGGAACATTTCCAAGCAGCACCAAAATAATTCCATGTTGTTGCATGAAGAGAATCTTTTGATACATAAAGGGACAAAAAATTTCAGCTAATATTATCCAAAAGTAAATGCCTTAACCATCACAACCTATATAGATGTATATTTGACATGCAACGTTGATGATCGAAAAAAAAATAGTGGAGAAACTTTCTACCTAGGTGGTTGTCTTGTATTATGGTTGAGCAAGAAGCAGTCTTCAGTTTCCTTATCCATAGTGGAATAAAAATACATAGCAATGACAACATGTTGTACTCATGTCCTCTGGATGAAACAAACATTTTTGGATATTCAGGTGAAGATTGATGAGCCCATTCCTATGTTCTACGACAACACCAACGTTATAAGAATCTCCAATAATCCTTCCATGCATTCAGAAACAAAACATATTCATATCAAGTATTAGTTTGTTCGAGAACATGTTCCAAAGAGAAACATAAAAGTGGAATATATTGGGACAAAGCAGAGAATAAGTGAAATGTTCACCAAACCTTCACTACATGAGACATTTGAGTATCTTCAAAAAAATTGGGATTCTCCCAAGTTCACATTGAAATTATTTTATATATCCACGTAGAAAGGGGGAGTAGAGGTATGTTACAAGTTCACTACAATAGGCATATTGTCAAGGGGAGTCACCATTTTCCATTTATTTAAAAGGGGGAGAGAAAGCAAGTCAAGAATATCAGAGGCATGGAGTCGGGGGAGTAGTGATTGCAGGGAGAGTACATGTGTCACCATCAATTCCAAATGGGGATATTGTTGATATGTGTTTTTCAACCCAAGCAACACCAGACAATGTCTCACTTTTGTTGATCAAAATTACATGGCCATTCATGATGTTTTGAGTCAAGATAATCTTTGTTGGATACTCCTCATCAAGAAAATCACATTAGAGAGCTTTTTAGGTGTAAAATGGGCCTCCTAAGAAAAATGTACAACCAAAATAAACTTTATAAGTACTAATAGGATTCAAGATGATGATGTGAACCATGGGGATGATTCACCATTTTGGTCCATTATGATCTTTCCAAGGTGGTAGATAAAGGAAACATTATGAGCATTCCAACTACATCATATGTCTTGTTTTTTTTTCCTTGGAAAAAAATTGAACTTTCCATTAATAATGAGAAGCTACATCGTTTATGCATTTAATAATTCCATATGAAAGGTTGATCACCATTAAGGTAGAAGAACAAACTGACCATAAAAAATGAGAATAACCCCATAAATCATCACTATAAATAGTAACTGGATACAAAACCAAAATAATGGCCTCCCCATAAGGGAAAAAACAAAAAATAACCACAAAATCAGTCTCAAAAAACGGTTGTCCAGTGTAACCAGTAAGATATTAAATATTTACATCCTCTATGTACAATAATTAACAGACGCCCTAAAAACTTAAAAACATAGGCCTTTGTTTAGTAAGGCTGGTTTTCCGACACACAGACTAAACCATCCTTCTATTCATTTATACTCCATGAGTCCAAAACCTGTTGAGAGCCAACTTTAGAAAGCATGTCAGCGGAGGAGTTGCATTCCCTACAAATGTGGCATACAATAATAAAATCAAAATATTACTTTAAAACATGTATTTCTTCAAGAATCAGAACCAAAATATAATTTTGACATCTCTCACAGTTATTCAACCAGTTAATAACATTCATAGAGTATCCAAAGATATGAATAGAACCAATATCTAAGTGGATGAGACAACATAGAAGGAGTTTTAAAGTGACAATTTCAACAAATTTATTTGTACCAGTACTAATACCCACAGAAGCTTCAGTTTTCGAATTATGATTTAGATGGACCACCATTCCTGAACCACATCTGTTTTGATCATCTAGGGCACCATCAAAGTATGCCCAGGGAATGTCATGATTAATCTATTCCGTGGATAGGTTTTGAGGGTGTATGACTTGATATGTTCAAGGGATCAAAGAGAAAATTGAAGCACATTCAACATCAATCGTCGAGGGAGAGATAAGTGATCCATTAAAAATACCCTTGTTTCTAGCCAGCCAAACTCCCCAAGCAATAATTAAAGGGACATTCCTCACATTTCCATCAAAGAAAAAATGCCACCATGCATGTCAAGCATCCACACAGTTATTCCCATTCCATCTAGAATGAATTCCTAATAGGGATAATGTATGATCCCAATTTTTTTGTGAGAATCTACATTTTAGGAACATGTGTTCAATTTTTTCTTCATCGTCCTTGCGGAGCATACACCAACCAGGCCCATGAATATTCCTATTTTGTAAGAAATCCCATGTAGGAACTTTATTTTTAGGGATGCACACAAAAAAAGTCTTGATTTTTCCAGACATCTCAACTTCCATATTTTATTATACCACCAAAATTGTTCATCCTAACCTCGACCTTTCATCAAAAATTGATAACCCACCTTTGGAGAGTATAAGCCAGGCTATGCATGAATCCATCAAAGTGAATTTGGGAAGTATTTTAACCTAACATTTGAACGTAGAAGCTCGTGTATATAGGATTTCCATTCCTGCCACCATTGTTGAGCAATCTGGATTTCCCCACCCCGTTTTCACCCTTTCTTCTGCATGGTGGAAGCCTCCATATTTCCAATCTGAGATAAAAAGCAGAGCCCTTTTGAGTTTAGTTCCTCTGTTAAATCCCTTGAGGGAGCATAATTTTCATTTCACCCCACCCATGGATCCATGCCAATTCTGCACTTTTCCCCATTTCCAACCTGCCATGCCAAACCTTCGTCCACTAGTCTTAAAGAGGCAATGGTATTCTTGCAAATAAATGAGGAATTTGTAGATTTTTTCCTTTGTATCCTAATCAATTCATCCAGAGAGATCAGGTCAATATATTTCCATTTGAAAATAACATTCTAGAGGTTATCTTCATTCAAGAGCCTCCAGCCCAGATTTGATGCAAGGGAGGCAACAAAAAAATGAAGATCCTTAATACCCCATCCCACACATTCCTTTGGTCTAGAAATTTTTTCCAAAACCACCCATGGGATGACATGTTCCTCATTTTTTCCAGCCCATAAGAAATGACAACATATCTTCCTTATCTTGAGAAGGATGCCTTTCAGAACCCAGGACAGTGAAATCCAATACACTGGAATTTCCATTAAGACAGACTTAATGAGCACCAACCTTCCAGCTCTAGAGAACCACTTATAACTCTATAGGTTTAACCTTTTATCTATTTTTGACACCAGCCATAACCGATCTTGTTTTCTATATGTGTCAGGCTTCAAATAAGACCCCAAATACTTGAGATAATCCCTCAAAGGTTGTCAATCAAAGGGAAAAAAATATTTGATCCTTCCCAACTCCGACCTTAGCCCATTAGAAAAAACTAAGGAATTTTTTTGTGCATTTATAGTCATGCCAATGGATTTTATAAAATGATCCAAGGAGGCTCTTAGCTGGTTGAAATCCTCCTTCTTCCCATTGCTAAAAATGAGGATGTCATCCACAAAAAGTAAGTGAGTGATGAACATGTTTGTGGCAACCTCAATACCTTTTAGGTCTCCTCTTCTCTTAGCTGAAATAAGAAGTTGAATAAGACCTTCAGTCACCAGCAGAAATAAAAGAGGAGATAAAGGGCACCCTTATCTAAGCCCTCTCTGACTATGAAAAAATGATGAATCAACCCCATTGATAAGGACAAAAAAATACACATTTGAAATACAACCCATTACCAAATTAACAAAATCAATACCAAACCCCAAATGTGTCAACAATAATCTCAAATAAACTCAGCTGATCCTATCATAACTTTTGATAAATCAATTTTTATAATAAACCTTTTTTACTGGCATGTTTGATGTTATGCATTGTTTCCTGAGCCACCCCAATTGCCTCATGGATCTGCTCGCCATTCAAAAATCCAAATTATTCTTTAGAGATATTTTGAGATAGGATAGGTTTCAGCCTTAGAGAAATAACTTTTGCAACAATTTTATATATACAGTTGCACAAGGAAATAGGTCAGAACTCATCAAAGGATAGGGAGAATCCGATTTAGGAATAAGTGCTATAAAAGTCGAGTTAAATGGATCATGAACATGACCCCTAATTTTGGAATCCTCCACCACTCCCACCAACTCATCCCTGAAAAGATCAAAGAAATGTTAAAATGATTCCATAGTCTAGCCATCTAGCCCAAGAATATTATCTTTTTGCATGGACTTAGTAACATTTTCCACTTCTAACCTTGACACTAAAGCCATAATCTCCCCATTATCTTCTTCATCAAAATATATTGGAAAGTGTTGAGAAACCCTAATTACTTCAACAATAGTAGCCCCCTAAGTTGCCCTAAAGAGGGTTTTACAGTGTTCTTTCCCCATTAGAGCTAGATCATTGAAATATTCTACCTTGCAACCTCCAAGTTTGTCCAGCTCCCAAATAGTGCTAGATTTTTTCCTTCCTTTTGCATAGTTTTGAAATAATTTAGTATTTTCGTCCCCAACAGAAATCCATATAGCCTGGATTTTTAGCCTCCATTGTTGCTCTTTGTTAGATAAAATATTTCTTCATTTGGACTCAAGTTCCTTTATTATATGTCGCTTTGCCTCATTTTCATAACCATCAACTTCCAAACTCTCCACACGCCCCAGTTCTTCCCCAATCTCAAACAGATCATGCTCATCCCATTTAGATCTTTCTTTGGTCCACAATATAGTTGCCTTATTTAATCAATTTAGGTTTTTCATAAAAGGTTGTGCAAAATATACATGATCACATCTCTCCCTTGAGCACCAAGCTTCATTTACAAGTCTTATATAATCAAGATCCTTCAACCAACCTACATTAAAATTGAAAGGCGTACCGGGCTTTTAAAAATTCCTTGCCAACTCTAGCAAGATAGGAAGGTGATCTGAATCCCCACCCGACCCAACCCATTGTCTAAACCCCGACAAAAAATTAGCAAAATATTCATGCATGAGAAATCTGTTGAGCCTCTTGGCCACCCGAGTATCCCCCACTCTCCGATTACTCCAAGTAGGAGAAAGTCTAATTAAAATTGGATCAATTAGTCTCCCATCTCCGATTTCGTTAAGGAAAACTCAGCAAGAGGATCAGGTTGGGCTAGAGGACCCCAAGTTTCCGCCAACCCAAGGGAGAAATTAAGGTCACCTCCCACAATCAAGTGCTTGGCATCCATAAATAAATTTGACAAAAGATTGTTCCAAAAGCCAACCCACTCCACACAGGGGCCATAAACATTAACAATAGTTAGAGCCATAAAAAAATTCAGAGGAGAAACATTAGAGAAATTTTGAGGTCTAAAATGGTCCTCCTAAGAAAAATGTACAACCAAAATAAATTTTATAAGAACCAATAGGATTCAAGATGATGATTTCAACCATGGGGGATGATTCACCATTTTTGGGGTAAAAAGGTAAAAAGATTAAAAAATAATAAAATAATAAAACTAATTTTTCAACTTATCTCCCTAAGGTTTTACTCAAATTCAAGCAGGATTACTTGTTGGATGCAAAACTTAATTCTTCATCTAAGGAGTATCCATGTTGATTTTTTCAATGGACCCCGCTACAAAAAAATGAGAAATACATGAAAAAATGCGATTGCAAATTTTTTTTTAATTTATTTCTAATTTTTCATGTAGCAGGGTCTATAGAAAGTATGCAACATGGGTAATCCTTAGATGAGGAATCAAATTATGCATCCAATGAGCATTCCCGCTTGAAATATGAGTAAAACCATAGGGAGATAAGTTGAAAATAGGAGTTGAAAAGTTGTTTTGTCTTTTTTACCTCTAAAATTTGATGATGTAATCTAATCTTATTTTATTATTTCCACTATTATTTTGTAATTTCCATAGGAGGCCCATTTTAGACCTCAAAATTCTCCTAATGAACTCCGCTTCAATAACCTAGTTTGATCCCTAGGAGTTGATCATCTTGGTGGAACAAGCCCTAAACCCAGAGATAAAACACTAGATATTCCATTGGCATCCAGGACAACAAAATACCAACCTGGGAGAAATTTTGAAAGAGAGGACAAAACCAAATTCCCTTGTCCCAACGTCTCCTGAATCATAATCACATAAGCTTATAGTGAAAAAAGAGAGCCTTGAGGGCTAGTTTCTTATGGGCACTAGAAAACCCCCTACAATTAAACGATAGAAAGATCATTTTGAAACCCATGCTGGGGTCCGCGCTTCTCTAAGTTCCCCAATAATAGATAGTTGCTTCCCATTAGATATATCAAACATAAATTTCAATTGGGATTTTGAGATCTATGTTTCCGACCTCTAGGTTTTCAATGTTTTGTAGGCATACGTGAACCTCCCAATCCCCCAAACATCTCCACAGGAAATAAATTTTTTTTCTCGGTATCAGGTTGTAGGGATAGGTGTCAATGTTTAGCTTCAGTATAGTCATAATGGTACCATCCATAACCATAGAAAATTTATTGATACATTGAGGCTCTAAGTCTTGAGGCCTGGAAGGTGTTAGTTCCAGTCTTCGCAGCCTATCACCAGGGATCAACATGGGCTCTTACTATGTCTGGTTTTGTTAGATGTTTTTCACATGATATTCAGTGAAAAACGTGTCGTAAATGTGTCCATCAGAAGGAGTTTGGAAAAATATTTCCAACGGTGTATCACACTCTCGTAACCGGTTTCTAGATAAGAAGATATGATCGAAATGAATGATTGATTCTTGGTTATGCATGTTTTGAGGTCAGTTGCTGCACACAGGGACAAGTTGACTTCAAAATCAGTTTGGACAGGAATTTTACAAACTTGAAAGAGGTTTTTTTCCATCACATATCAAATAACAAAAACCTCCTTTATTTTATGCATAAATGTTACTATGTGGGAGATATGCAGTGATATTTGAAGCCTACATTAAAACAAAACAAATTTTGCGGTTATTTTACTGTTTTAGTCATTTTAGTGAGGTGCCATGTTACAATCTATGGAAAGTAATTTTAAGAAACCCAAAGAGGTTTTTGTTAACCACCATCCATATAACAAAAACCTCTTTCAGTTTATTCACAGGTGTCATGAATTGGAATATTTTACTATATATTTACAGCTCATTTTTACAAATTTAAATTTTTAATGATTTTCTATTTTAGAGATGATTTTGTGGCACAGAGTCCGAGCAACTAGAAAAAAAATTCCAAAATTTGAGCGAGGTTTTTCTCCAAAATGACCTTATCTACAAAAATATCTTTCAGTTTTGTAACAGGTGCTATGGTTCAAGAGATACGAGTTCAGCTTTGACACCCAATTTCAGAAATTCGGTCCAAATTTAATGTAACTGATTCTATTTTGAAGAAGATGGTTGAGCTCAATTCCCTTAATACAGGGATGAGAAAATTGTATATATTTTATGAATTTCAGAGTGTAAGGGTTGGATTTTTGCAGCAGATTGAGGCTGCTATTGGACTATGTAAATTTTTCCTTGAATATTATTTTAATAAAAAAATTTTTGCTCTTTAAATTTGGGATTCATCACGGTGTTTAATGTGCAGCATGTTTTTCTTGTAAATTCATTTCCATGCTTTGTTTTTTCTGCTAATTTGGTTACAAAATTCTCTAAGGGAAGTGTTAGGAATCCATCCATGCACGATGCTCCTTTCACAATGATTATGTTGTTTGATGTAGTGGTTATCTTTTCAGAATCCATCCTCTGTTAGACGCTCTGTTGAGTAACCCTGTGCTTCTCTTTCTTATAAAGTTGTCACTGTAGATCCATCCCCTGATTGATGCCTACAGGGCAGCGGTATTTTCCCTATTTTATTCTCTCATTACATTTTTAATCTGGCTGTACATTGCACTTACTTTGCCCCAAGTTTTCCTGCAGAAAAAGCCCAAATTCATAGCCCAATAGTCCCTTCTCTTGTTGTTTTCAACCCATAATTTTCAACCAAATCCTTATTCTTCATAGCTAGCCTAAGAGTCAGTTAATTCAGCCACGTTTTGTTGGAAAAAAGAGAGCCCTCTCTAGTCTGGTAGGGCTAGATGCCAGATCAAAAGCTTGGTCTGTGGTTACCTCAGAGTTGCCTCTTCTCAGCCTTGAGGTTCATTCTAAGTGCTAACATTTTGGCGTCGTTTCCGGGTACGTGCTTTTTATAGCTCTACAGTGGTGACAGATATTCTCCGAGAAATATTGTACAAGTTGAAGAAATGATTGCTGATGGTGGACAGTAGTCAGACACATATGAAGGATGAAATCATCTACCTGATGACTCCATTGTTCGAAATCCTGAGTTTCAAAGTATTTATGGTGGCTCCACTGGCTAAATTAAGGACTCAACTGTTGCTTCTATTTGTTCAAGGTATTCATGTATTGATTTTTCTAATCTTCTTAGTTTTCCTAATCAATTACCAAAGGATGCATATATTTTGATTAATGGCCCTAAATTCAATGGGGAAGATCTGGCTTTGACTCTTGAACATGTGGCAAATTTTAAAACATTTGTAGAATATCTTAGAGTAAAAAAAGAGGATGTTTTTATTAGATTGTTCTATGATTCCTTTCAAGGCAAATGTAGACAATGGATTGAAAATTTGTCTGTCAGATCTATTAAGTCATTTGCTGAGTTGTGGCGTATCTTTCTGGAAACATGGATGGAGAAAGAGGAAGAATTCAAAATAGAGGTGCCCTCTATTCAAGGCTTTAGAGAATGGGAAGATATGTGCATAGATAATGAGGTAGATGAGAACTTTGCTTCATCTCTTTCTTATTATTTGAAGTCTTTTCGATGTAGACATGAATTTAAGCTCAATGTTTTGCAAGAGTTTGCCATCAAAATTGAAGAAGATCTAACTGAATTGGAGACCCAAATACAGTCCCAGGATCTGGACTGTCAAGTCCCATTCTTTAGGGACCTTTTCTAGCAGAAGGAAGGAAAGGTAAGGCTTCCCTTGTATGTTTGCATTAATAATTTGCAGCTGGAAGCATGTATTGAGGAGTTAGGGCAGCAAACAGAGTCTGTTTTCTTTGACCCTGTTGCGGCATATATGAAAACAAAATAGTTTGAATAACAAGCCATATTTCCTTTTATACAGCCAGACTCCTTTTGTGCATGTATGGCTATCAGCATTTCCAGTTGTTTCCTGGTTCAAGCACTTCCAAGCAGCATCCTTGTCATAGTTACTTGATTGTTTGGTCTGGCATTACAAAATTACTTGATCTACCAACTTTTTTGCAAAGTAGGGTAGGTTTGTGCATAAATAAGCTGCCCATGGTAGCATTTCAGCTTCCTGTATTGGTTTATGTACATATTGTAGTATGTATATGTTTTTGGATTGGTACAAGTTTTTTGGGTTTATAGAGGTTTTCTAAATGTATTGACCAATGGATGAGGCACTTGGTCTACGGTGTTATTGACACCTCCAAGGAGCTGCCATCCCAAATAAGGCCAATGTTAGTTCTAGTCTTCGCAACCTATCACTAGGGATCAACGTGGGCTCTTACTATGTCTGGTTTTGTTAGATGTTTTTCACATGATATTCAGTGAAAAACATGTTGTAAATGTGTCCATCAAAAGGATCTCAGAAATTGTTTTCCAACGGTATATCACACTCTTGTAATCGGTTTCTGGATCACACAATTATAGAAAATCACACTCCCGTAATCGGTATAAAGGTTGATCACACTCCCGATTACGGGAATGGATAAAGGTTGTAGAAGTACCGGGGACTTCTACAATACCGATTACGGGAGTGTGATCCAGAAAGTGGAGACAATTAAGACCCCGAGACTTCTACAACCTTTAGTGTATTTTCTATCACAACTATAGAAAATCCCTTTTTCTTTTTTTTCTTCCAATTGTTGTGGTGTCAACCTTGTAGGTTGTGGAAATCTAGGTGTAGCCACACTTCCTTCTTTATAGAATTGAGTGGTAGGCTTCCTTATTGCCATAGTTTTACATTCAACTTTTCTTTCCAACCTGAATGCCTTCTCCAATGAATCAGGTTCCAGAACGCGAACTTCATGTTGAATGTTATCCTTTAAAGTGCTTATGAAGAGATCAATCCTGTGTTCCTCTGGAATATCAGTTACCCTTATATTCAATTTTTGGAAGTCCTCCTACTAATGTTTCCTAATGGTGAAAATATAGTAGAAGAACCTCATGATGAGAACAAAATAAATGTTAATCGTGATTTCATAAACTCTAATGTTGGCGGGAAGAACCACCATATTCCAAAAATGGATATGAGGGAGTTTGATGGAAAGGATCCTGTAACATGGATACTACAGATGGAGCAATATTTTGATCTCCATGATGTGCAAAACACACAAAAGGTACGCATTGCAACTTTACATTTAGAACAAAATACATTTGTATGGTATCGATGGCTTTGCTCCCGTAAAAAAATTGTCACTTGGTCAATTTTTACGGAGGAAATGATAGCACATTATGAGGATACAAAGGGCAACACCTTCTTTAGCCAATTGATAAATCTCAAACAAAAGGGTTTAGTGGGGCAGCACATTGAGGACTTCCAAAAATTGAATATAAGGGTAACTGATATTCCAGAGGAACACAGGATTGATCTCTTCATAGGCACTTTGAAGGATAACATTCCTTCTGAAGTTCGCGTTGGAACTGGGATTCATTGGAAGACGCCAGTTGCTTGGAAAAGTTAGTCTTAAAGTAGCAACAAAGGCCTACCACTCAGTTATGAAGTGTTTCCTTCAGTTACATTTCCCCAGTTGACACCACAAAAGTGGAAGAAAAAGAGCAAAGGGATTTTCCTATGGTTTTGATGAAGACACTAAGAGTTAATAGAAGTCAGAGTCTTAATTGTCCACTTCACGGATCACCTCCGTAATCGGTATTGTAAGTCACAGGACTTACCAAACTTTCTGGATCACACTCCCGATTATGGGAATGGATAAAGGTTGTAGAAGTCCCAGGGTCTTAATTGTCTCCACTTTATTCTGCTGGCAAACCAAACATTCCGCCACAAACTTTTGAATATCAGATTTAAGGCCATCCCAAAAAAATCTTTCTTCACCCTGTGGTAAGTTTTTAAAAATCCCGAGTGTCCTCCTAAAGGAGAAGTGTGCAATTCCAGAAGAATCTTTTGTTTTAGTTGGGAATTATTACAAAGATATAAGCGATCTTTGTACCATAAGGAATCATTTTTCCAACTAAGTGTATCAGATGTACTAGGATCTTGCTGCAACTTTTGAATGAGTGTCCATACATCTTTGTCCTTCTTCCATTCATCTCTTGCTTAGGTTATCCAATTTGGTTGGATAATAGAAATGGCACAAAGCAATGCTTCCACCTCTTCATTCTTTCTTGAGAGTGCATCTGCAACAACATTAAGCTTTCCTTTTTTTAGATTATTTCAAAGTCATAACCCAACATCTTTGTGACCCATTTTTGCTGCTCTTCTGAAGATAGTCTTTGTTCCAAAAAGTGTTTAAGACTATCATGATCCATTTTTACCTTGAAGTGTCTTCCCATTAGGTAAGTTCGCCATTTCTTTAGTGCATGCAGTATTGCTAACATTTCCTTCTCATAAATAGGTTTCTTTAAATACTTTCCTTTGATTGGACGACTTTCAAAAGCAATGGGTCTTCCTTCCTGCATTAAAACTGCACCAATTCCATTTCCTGAGGCATCACATTCCTCAATAAAGGTTTTTGTGAAGTCTGGCGTAGCTAAGACCGGTGCTAGGCACATTGCCTCTTTAAGATGTTCAAAGGCCTTAGTTGCTTCAGGAGTCCATGAAAATGCATCTTTCTTCAATAATATTGTTAGAGGTGCTGCTATTCTCCCATAATTCTTAACAAACTTGCGATAATACCTTGTTAACCCAAGAAATCCTCGCAACTGCTTTATGGTTGTGGGGACTTTCCATTCCTTAATGGCTTTAATTTTGTTAGGGTCTACCTTAACACCCTCGTGAGATACAATATGACCCAGATATTCCACCTCTTGTACTCCAAAGAAACATTTGGATGTTTTGCATATAATTGTTTCTCCTGCAATAGTTTGAGCACCCTGTCAACATGTTCAACATGATCCTTCCAAGACCTGTTGTAGATTAGTATATCATCAAAAAATACTAGCACACATTTTCTAAGGAAGGGTTTGAAAATGGAATTCATCAACCCTTGAAATGTAGAAGGTGCATTGGTAAGGCCAAAAGGCATGACCAAAAATTCATAATGACCCTCATGAGTTCGAAATGTTGTTTTTGGGATATCTTCAGTCTTCATTCTAATTTGATGATATCCTGAACGAAGATCCAACTTGGTAAAATAAATTGCTCCATGTAATTCATCCAATAATTCATCAATCACAGGAATGGGAAATTTATCTTTAATGGTGAGCTTATTGAGCTCCCTATAATCCGGACACATTCGCCATGATCCATCCTTCTTGTGTACCAATACTACGAGAGCAGAGAAAGAACTTTGACTAGGTTGAATTATACCTGCCTCTAACATTTCTGCAATCATACGTTCAATTTCGCTCTTTTGGAAGTAAGGATATCTATAAGGCCTGATGTTTGGAGGAACACTTCCTGGAATCAAATGGATAGCATGATCATGATCACGAATAGGTGGGAGTCCTTTGGGAGTTTCAAACACCTTGGAATGATTGTCCAAGACTTGTTGGAGATCTGCAGAAATAGATGATTTTGATGTTGGAACTTCTAGTGAGCATAATTGTGCAATTACGCCTCGCTGTTCTTTCTTTAGAAGCTTTGTCATGACAGTAGAGCTTATTATCCTTCCTGGCTTCCCCGCAATACCCCGTAATTCGACTTCCTTTCCTTTTGAAAAAAATTTCAAGAAAATTTCTTGAAAATTAAAAGCTACCGTCCCCAAAGATTGTAACCATTGTGCTCCTAGTACAACATCAGCACCTCCCATAGGAATGGAAAGCATTGGACTAGTCAATACATATTCCCCCATGGTTAGCTTGATATTATGGCATTTTCCAGAGCAATTTATAGTTCCTCCATTTGCAACCATCACTTGACATTATGGTGCTGGGTATAGGAAGCAATTTAATTCCTTGGCTACCTTACAATGAATAAAATTATGGGTGCTACCTGAATCAATCAACACTATTACCTTTTTCTTCTTGATTTGTCCTTCTATCTTGAGAGTTTGAGGAGTGGTAATTCTTGCCAGTGCATTACACGATATGGTCAGATTCATTTCTTCCTCTTCTAGGGCTGGTTCCTGGTGTATATCCTCTTCTTGTTCATTTTCTTCTTCCTCTTCACAATCTATGTAAAATAATTTCTTCTCAGCACACATATGACCTTTAGTGTATTTGCTATCACAACTGTAGCAAAGCCCTTTTGCTCTTTTTTCTTCCAATTGTTGTGGTGTCAACCTTGTAGGTTGTGGAAATCGAGGTGTAGCAACACTTCCTTCTTTATAGAATTGAGTGGTAGGCTTCCTTGTCGCCATAATTTTACATTCAACTTTTCTTGCCAACATGAATGCCTTCTCCAATGAATCAGGTTCCAAAACGCGAACTTCATGTTGGATGTTATCCTTTAAAGTGCCTATGAAGAGATCAATCATGTGTTCCTCTGGAATACCAGTTACCCTTATATTCAATTTTTGGAAGTCCTCAATGTGCTGCCCCACTAAACCCTTTTGTTTGAGATTTATCAATTGGCTAAAGAAGGTGTTGCTCTTTGTATCCTCATAATGTGCTATCATTTCCTCCGTAAAAAATTGACCAAGTGACAATTTTTTTACGGGAGCAAAGCCATCGATACCATACAAATGTATTTTGTTCTAAATGTAAAGTTGCAATGCGTACCTTTTGTGTGTTTTGCACGTTATGGAGATCAAAATATTGCTCCATCTGTAGTATCCATGTTACAGGATCCTTTCCATCAAACTTCCTCATATCCATTTTTGGAATATGGTGGTTCTTCACGCCAACATTAGAGTTTATGAAATCACGATTAACATTTATTTTGTTCTCATCATGAGGTTCTTCTACTATCTTTTCACCATTAGGAAACATTTCTTGTATCAACTTTGTCAAATATTCGATGTTTGATTTTAGATCATCCATCTTAGCGTCTATGCCAGCTTCCATGCCATACATCTTAGCTTCCACGCCATCCATCTTAGCTTCCACGCCTTTCTTCAAACCGTCCATCTTCACTTCCACGCCATCCATCTTAGCTTCCATGCCTTTCTTCAAACCATCCATCTTCACTTCCACACCTTTCTTCAAAACTTACATTTCATTTTTTGTTGCTCTTTGCGAGAGTGAAATTTGTTGCACTTGCTCTTGTAATTTTGATAGATCATGTTGAAATTCTTCATCTTCATGAGTCATGGTGGAGCCTTCTGAAGGCTTAATGGGTGTTGAATTATTTTTAGGCGCCATTTTAGAATCCAATATTGATACCTATTCTACAATATTCCATTGGAATCAATTCAACTTGATTCTTCAAACAAGACTTCTGCAATTCGGAAAAAAAATACACACCTTTTACTTGCTTTGAGGAGCTCGATATTGAAATTGAATTATCTCTGTAATTGAAAATCTTCAATATCTCAAATTCAGCCCTGTAGTAGCCCTCTGAAGCTTCTTTCAAATGCCACAGGTCTGATCTAATTTGGATTCCCTAAGACAAAGTTGTGTCCCATCTCCCACAATGACCTAATTTTGGACTGGTTCAGTAGAGAAAACTTGTAGGACTTGCCACATGTCACTGTTTTTTCCTTTGTCTCTGAATTGATAGCCAGAAACTACATTCTATGTACTTGCGACCACTTTTTACGGCACTCAAATCCACTACCTAGAGAGAGAGTTATTGAACTTTTCCCACGATCACCTCTTTGAGATGAAATTCAGGAGCCTGAAAAAGAACTACCTTCCACAAATCATATCTCCAAAAATATTGCGAACCAAGATCTGAAATTGTTTTCCGAATTTCCTCAGGATTTCAGCTTCGCACCATACAAATTTCAGATTCTGAACCTTCGTAGAAAAAAATTTATAGCGAAAATTCCATGATGACCTGTTTAGGAGCTTGAAAAAAGACCTAACTTCCACAGATGATATCTCTGAAAATGTTGTGAACCAAGCTGTGAAATTTTTAGACAATATTCCTCAGGATTTCAGCTTTGCACCCTAAAATTTTTAGCTTCTGAAACTTCGTAGAAAAAAAGTTATAGCGAAAATGCCATGATGACCTGTTTGGAGCAGCAAAACCCTAGAATCCAAAGCTCTGATACCAAATGTTGTGTAACCAACTCCGGAAATAGAAGAAAATAGATTTCAACGCCTTAGAAATGATCCACTTCGAGGAGACAGCCTGTACAGTATAATGAATTCTTGGATTAGGTTAATTTACAGTACTCTTTCTAGGAGTCGGCGGTATAATGTGTCCTAATGAGCTATGACTGAGAGACCTGATAATCGGTTACAGGGCACAATATGCACCCATGATAATAAGAGACTATACTAGTAATATAGGGACCCTGAGATAAAGGAGAAGGGGATGATGTAGTGGTATACTTGATGTTTCCATGACCCATTGTTCATAACTTTAAATCAGAGAGTATGATAGAGGGATTTCCACTGCGTATCTTGGTCTTCAATCCCAGCTAGCTGGGCTCGGTATCTGGCATCTGGCTGCCTCTCGGCTGACTCATGTTTCAGCTGCAGAGTCCCCAGACACAGGAGATACCCATGCCACCTCCCTGCCTAATGGAGATATACGAAGCTAAATTCCCATACTTATGGAATATATGGCACCTAAAGGGAAGGGGCTCATAGGAAATAATTTTATAGAAGGAATTTCCTTCAAAATAAAAATGGATTTTCTCCACAAAACCATCACGAGTTAAGAAAATTCCCAGGCTGCTCCCAATTTCCTTAAATAAATCCAGGGTCCATAAATGAGGGGGAAATGCTGAAAATTGAACCCAAATCGAGATCTTATCCACCCTTTCCCTCTTAGAATCAAAGATCTGTGACCAGCGTTTAAAAAGAATCGGTGAAATGCCAAACCCCCAATTCATGGCGAACACCCATTCTAGAGTAGATGAGTTTGCGAACTTAATCATGAACCACCCCTTTGATAGAGTTAAAAAATCCACATCCTTGCCCGGAGCCTCTCCCCATGAATTCTCAATCCACTCAGAAACGAGATAAGTCGAGAAAAATTTTCCACGAGATCTTCCCACAAAAGTAGACTCCGAGGCCACAATTGCCCTATTCACTTGTATTTCCACTCCCACAACCAAATTTAGACACTTAGTTTGTTTTTAATCACCTTCCATTTCTTCCTTTTTACTCCTACCTGGCCACTATGTTCGAGAAAGAGAATAAACCCTTCATCTTCCTCCCCAACCCTTTCATTGGAACCCTTACTGCCATCCCTCAATTCCACACTCGGTAAGTCCTCCCCTAGCAGAAAAACATCCCCCAACATCTTACCAACCAAAACCTGGTCTAGTGTCCCCCCTTCCTCCCTCTCCACAATAGCCAAAACCCCCTCTATTGGATTGTATATGCCCTACTGATAGCCCGCAAAACTCCCTTCAATCCCTTGTTTAAAACATAATACACCTCCTCCTATAGTGACCGCCTCGCCTCTAGGCATTTGTGACCAAGACCATCATTCCAGGAAAATTTTTGCTCGACCTCAAAACCCGCCTCATACTGGAAATTTTCCCAACCCCCAATTTTCAGAACCCCACCACCATTTTTCCTCGGGCATCCATTCCAGTCATCGGAGTCAATTAAGAAGGATTTCAACCCCACACTAGGAACCATGCCACTACCAAAAAATACGTCCTCCATCCCTCCTAACCGAAACACCGAAATAGAGTTTTTAAAAACACTTACCTTCTCCGTTGAGCTCTCTCCCAAGACATCTCCTACGAACACTGGAGAAACCCACTCTTCCTGAGAGCGACTATCAGGACTACCAGTGTTTATTTTATTTAAACCCAAGTCATCATATCCCATGTTACACAATTAAATTTACTAATAGCCACAATAATCATTGGTTATTATATTCTTGACCATGATAGTATTTTTGAAGTGTTCAAAGGAATCCAAGTGCTCATTGACATCAATGTGATTCTTCACTTGATGTTATCAAAATCTATTTTTTAGTGCAACATGTAGAGAGACACATTCACTTCAACTCAATTTCTACTTATAAAAGGAATCCAAGTCGCATTTTGTTTGTAAGGATTTTTAGTAGTTTTGTATAAGTATGATCTGGCAGTCAGGGATTTGTTGATTATTCGTAATGATATCATCATCATTCATAAAAATTTTAACTACAGTTAAGGTTTAATCATCTCACAATTGTGTTTTCATTATCTTGGCATAAACAAATCTGTCTCGGAATCTCTCTAGATAAGGGTAATTTTTTGCAGTTATGTTACAACAATCTCACTTGGTTCATGTTCTAAAGTAAGTTGTTGTAACTATTGTAGTGAGGGTTTTTGGAGTAAATGGTTTTTGAATATTGTCATTTTTGGTTTTTTCATTATTAGGATTTATTGTAAGTGGGTCATTGTCCCTGGTACGAGAGCCTAGAAATATTTTGTAGATGTATACTTGTTGTAAGTGGGTAATTGTCCTTGGTATGGGAGCCCATGATAAAGTCAAAATCATTATAATTTTCTAGGTGGTTGGGTGGTGATATGTAAGTGATTAAAGTCAGCTTCTTATTGGAGCCTAAAAACACTTCAGGGTGGTAGTGTGGTGCTAGGGAAAGTTGGATATTTCTAGGGTTTTGGAGCATCCTTTCAACAATTGCTGATAAAACTAGGGCATTGGAGCATCCTTGTAGTTGGAGTTGGAAAATTTAACACTTTTCTAGAGTAATAGGGAGTTAGGGATTCCCCTTTTAGTTAGAGTTGAAGCATTTGACGTATTCACAAAATTATTAAAAAATTTCAGTGGTTTTTGTCCTTGGTGTCTATTGTTTATTGTTTGTTTATATTTTGATTTGATGCTGAATATTAATTAATGCTATGAGAAAATTAATAAATTACTGATTGATAAGAAATACTTATTCACCCCCCTCTTAGTATTTCTAACACCTTGATCCCTCGGGGTTAGGATCTGCTAATAAGATGATTGGGTGTGAACCCTTCAGGTCGATCCACCTGGATATTTCCTTGGAAAACAAATAAAATTACAATATTTCATAATCCTTACCTATATAGATAATTCTGTCACAAAAGTATTGTGTGAGGCCTTGACTATTTCTTTATCAAATATTTCCAACCTCCTATCCAAAATTTTCTCAATTTCCTTGGTAATCCTCGTAGACTTTAAACGAACTAAAAACAAGGAAACAACCACTTTCTTACCTTTTTTGAGATAAGTGTTAATATAAACTTGCCAAAGGAGCCTTGGGTATTGGTGGGCATGGTTGGCTAGGCTCAAGGCTAAATTTCAATGTGATCCTTATAATCATCTTTGAGGGGCTATCTTATATTTTAATATTAATATGAACTTGTCACAAATGTTGAAGTTGGAGTGGAATTCATGAACAATACTTAGGATTTTCCATCCTTTATTTTAGGTGCATAATTTTCTTGTATAAATTCTTAATTAATTGTTATATAAATTTTGTCGTTTGTGGCCCATTTTTCTTGTTTGTGCTAGTGACCTAGCTTGAAATCCTCCATTTTAGTGTACATATTGTTTAACATAAAAATGAAACAAGAAAACTTGTAGAAAGATATGAAATAAGGAACTTGAATATATCATGATAAATTTAAATCAAACAAAAATAAAATGAATATAATATGAGAGAGTTATTTGTATTCAATTGCATAAAATAGAAGTAAAAGCCTTGTTGTAAAGGCTTACATACTAGTTCAGCCAATCCACTTTATGAATACTAGATAGATTGAGAAACACATTAAAGTGAAATAAAATATGAATTAAAATATAATATAACCTGCAATCAACAGGAATTTATTAATTCCTACGTCTAATGGATAATCAACTATTATTATAATTTGACATTTATTGTAACACTCCCTCTTAATGATTAATATTATAACTACACCAAGCTTATATTGAAATTGTCGATATTTTTTAACACCTAAATACTTGATAAAAATATTTGTAGTTTGGTCCTTTGTAGGACAATATTGCAACTCAAAATACCATTCTCTACATGCTTCCTAATAATGTGACTATGTATTTCAACATCCTTGGCATACTTATGGAAGACCAGATTCTTGGTTAGTTTAAGAAACCCTTGATTGTCATAGAATAGGGGTGTTGGAATTCTATTGAGCCACACCGCCATACATTCTCCTTTCATAACTCGATATTTCACTCCAAACAATGGAAGGGATATTGCATGTTTCTTGTTGATCCATGTGTCCATGCCCATGCCAAGGTTAAAATATTCATAAGTTGATTTTATATCATCCATATGACTTATATAATCTAATTTTTTCTTATCCACATGTCATAGAGTATTTTATTTTGCTATATATAATTCCAAGTAAATTGTACCTTTCACATATATTAACACCCTCATTACTACAATCCAATGTTATACTTTTAATGTTATCATAAATTTGGAAATGTTGTTCATGGTGTAGATAAAATAAGGCTTAGTTTTTTTAATTTATATCAAGCTCCCTACTAATTTCCTCATTACTTTAGAATGAGTCTTAGTTGAAATTTTAAACCTTTCTCCATAGGTTTAAATGATATTTTATGATCTATGATTTTGAACCTATCAAGAAAAAACATAGCATTTTTTTCGTGTGAAACAAAAAATGCTAGTCCTATTAGCCACATTTTTGATGGACCTCATAAATAGGTACACCACAAGGCTCATCTAACCATCCTTCAACCTATTTCTCTCTCTCTCTCTGCATTTTATTACATGTTTTTGAGATATAATGTGTTAATTAAGAAAGGAAAGGGATATTGTCATGTACTGTAGCCTAAAATTGTTGAATGTGCAGGGAAAAAAACATTTAATGTGTAGGGATACATTAGAAACCAACGAAAGGGAATGTAGGAGGCTTGTCCCTTTCATTTACTCACCTACAACTATGATTTATCCCTGTATTTACTCACCTACAACTTGAGGATCTATTTGATAATCGACGCACTAAATGCATGCGAGGATCTCAGGGAGATAGATCCACCTTTATAGGGATTTTGGAGGGAATAAATCCTCCTTCCAAGGAGGATTCCACCTCAACCATCTAAAACAAAGAAGCCCAAGGGATAATGGGATTCAAATTTTTAGAGAAGGATATAGATTGCTAGAAGTATGAGCTCGTACTTGTCATCTTCAATTCTCTTATCATCTACTTGAGCAATGTTTGATATCAATGAAAATAATTATGTAATTTTCAATTTGAGTGTGTTTTAGAGGGCTGAGTACCCTTGGGTTAGGGACCAACCCAAGCACTATAGTATCTCTCCTTTGTACATTTTTGTTATACATCTTTCCTCTTTATACTTAGTTTAGTAGCATTTCCTTTCTTAGAATTTTTGTTGATATAAAAAGGTTTTCTTTGCAAAATTTTCAATCATATCTCTTGGAAAGTGTGATTGTAGGCCTTGTATTAGCAAGCACAAAAATATAGTTTCCCTCTTCAATGCAGTAGTTAGATCTTCAATAAAATTCAACTCATCCTTCTCTTTCTAGTTTAATTTTATGCAATTAGAATTATTAACATGTTTTAGATGTTTTGAAAGGTAAGTAATTTTAATGTGTGTAGGTCATAATATTGGTTTGTAGGGATGAACACTCTCATTTTCACTCATAATCCTACTAACAACACCCTCCCTCCATTCTCAAAAACTTCCTCAAGCATACTGCCCATTGAAAACTCATTTCAGATTTGTTAGAGGCCATTGTTTGCATTCCTCATAATGTAATATGGGCTCCTGATGGGTACTAACCTTGGAAAGGAACTTAGATACCATTCCTATATCTTGTACCACTTTTCCTCACCTTTATATCACATTTCAAGCCCATTTAATTCTCTCATATTCAATTATGTAGTAAAATAGGGAAATCCTGTAACATCCTGTAGCAACCCTGTAACATCTTATAGAATTGCGCAAAACCCATAAGATATATTTTTTCCTTTTAGCTCTTCACAACGTCTCCTAGGATTTGAAACCAAACTTAAGGAATATCAAAGGCCACTTAGGATTTGTCTTTTCAACATTGCAATTTATTTATGCAATTAGGATTAATGATTGAGTTTATGAATTTAATGGCACAAAAATAGTTTACCTTGTCACCTCTTGAAGCAGTTATTGAATTTGTTCATTAGTATAGAATCTCATTTTAATGCAATAATTTAGAATTGGTTTCATGCTATTACTTTTCACAACTATATTAGTTGGTTTATTTTCTACAATAGGTCAGGGTTTTCATTTCAAACATTTCCACTTCCTACAATTAGACTATAATTTCTTCCTCTGCACATTTACATTCATTGCAAATTATATTAGCGTTTCTTTTTATGCAACATTTACATTTCCTACAAATAGATTAGCATTTCCTTTATGTATAATTGACATTTCTTGCAAGTATATTACAATTTCCTTTCCAACAAAATTTAGATTCAGTGTGCAAAATGGTCTTTGTACACCTCGACTTGATTCCTTGCCTCAGAGTAGCTTAAGCAGAAAGTAGCTTATTGTGCATACAACACTGTCACCTCTTAAGTTTGTAGGAATCCTAGATTGACAAATTAAATTTGGTAGCCTTGGGAGTTGCAACACTATTGTTGCAATATTGAAGCTCATCACTTTTTGATGCCATTGTTGGGGAGGTGTCAAAGTAGGTGTTGCTTCTACTTTAAGTTTATTTATCTTTTCATTTTATTTCCTAGAAAAAAAAATTCTTTCTTTCCATTAGTTCTTGATTTTCTAGAAAAATACAAAAAAAATAAAAAAATAAAAAATTTATTTCATGCCTCGTAGGGTTAGGGATAACCTAGGAAACTTTATTCCAAAAACCCCCACGCCTATGAGAAGTCAACCATCACTCTTATTTAGTGACTATGGACCTCCTACTCTGACCACAGAGGAATTAGATAACCCTTCATGTGAGCAGCCAAAGTTATTTGAAGAACCCATAAGGGAGGAAGAACCTACATCCCCTACCCAAAAGATGGTTGAAAATATACAACTTGAGCTCTTTCCTATCATAGAAACTAATGGTTAATCCAAACTGAAGAATATAAGGTCCAATTCTCTCCCACACTTCCATGGCCTGAATTCTGAGGACCATGATACATTCATGTTTGAGTTTGATGTGGTTTGTAGAACCTATGATTACACTTCCGATGAGTAGAAGCTAAAGTTGTTCCCTTCCCTTGCGTTGGTTCATGAGCTTTGAAGGAGGAAACATCACCACTTGGGCTCATATGAAATAAGATTTCAATCAGAAATAAAAATATTATTGTAGATCAACAAACACAAAATGGGAGATCTTCATGATGACCCTAGGACTAGATGAGCCCTTAGAGGAATATGAAGAATGGTTTGAACTCAACTATAAAAGAGATAAATTCACCCTTGACCCAAAATAAATGAAGCTTGTACTACTTTGAGGGATCATAGAGGAATTACTAGAGACCATTAATATACTTTCTAGTGGAGATATTTACTAGCTAAATTATGATGACATCATTACAATATTTAAGAATCATTCTAGGGTTGTAAAAAAGAGAGATAGGTTTAGTCAAGGACTGGAAAATTCTTCTCCATCTACTTCAGTTATCAAACATGAAATAGGGAACATGCTAGAGGTTTTCAAGAGTGAAATGTGGCATACCTTTTACTTACACATGGACAACATGCATATTGCGAAGAAACAATAGGAGGTAGAAAGGGCACTAGCTTTCTTTTTCCCTAGATGCACCCAAAGGCACCATAGGAATGAGTGCCCAATGAATATGATAGAATTCTGCTATGTTTATGAGGTGTTGATAGTGATTTAGATCCATCAACCAAGGGGTTATCCTCGGTATTAAGTCCCAACTAGATGTCACACCATTTGGAGTAGGAGCCTCAACTGGGAAATAAGTTTGGTTTCCATTATTCTTTGGAATTTTCCATGGCTGCAATTATCAACATAAGAGATTATGCAAAAAATATTTGAAACAAGAAAGTTGAGATTATGAGGCATATAATTTCAATGTATATAAGGTTCTTTCATGGAAGAAGAGAGAGTCAGTCTCTAGAATAAAAGTAATAATACTATCCTAAAAGAGACACACAAGAGCATGGAAATAGACTTTTAGTTAACTTGCAAAGTAGTTCACAAGAAAACACCAATGAGAAAATCAAGTAGCAACACACATTCAATAGGATCCATACCAAATCCAACGAAATAATTCATTTTCATTAGTATGTGTTAACATAAACATGCACCGCAAACAATGAAATAATAGTCTCACAATCATTCACGACGTATTCATGAAAGTGCATCGACTCTTAGAGCTTCATAGATTAAGTTAAATTCATAAGGTACATGATTACAATACTTCCATACTAGACCTAATAGTGGAAAATTAAGTCACAACTTGCTCCTCCAAAGAAATACCTCTCCTATGTCAAACTAGAGAAGCCAAGGTGAAAAGTCCAAAGTCCAAACCTCCAAGCCCTTTGCTTGAGTTATGAGGGTTTATTTATAACAAATGAGGTTACCTTTCTACTCCCATGAAAATTTTAACCTCCCTAGTGACTCCTAAGCTTCTATTATGACTTTTCAAATTCCTATATGACCTTTGATCTTTTATATGATTTTAGAACTTACTAGTGACTCTTTATATTCCATGTGAGACCCTTGGGATTCAACACATTTTACATTTTGATATCATTTTGAAAGAAAAATAATTACATTCCACAAATGATGTGGCAAGATACATTGACATATATGACTTTGTGATGACACTTGGACAAGCCATGACTTGACATTGATGACATGGAACTTCATTGTGATGTGTCCAAGCCAAGCCTTTCTCCTTGCTTCTATGAATTTTAATTCTTCATGTTGAATATTTGCTTGCTCTTCTTCACCCTCCAAAGGGTATAGGTGATTTTCGAAACCCTCCAATTCAGCTTGAGTTACGATGTATTTTCCTTGGTCCAATATTCTCTCATGTCCTTCAAGACAGTTATTTCTTCTTCTCCTTCACAAGTGCTCTCTTGTAGATTCTCCTTGATGATCTCCTTTGAGTATCACCTTGCCATGTTGAAATGATATCACCTGTAGATGATGTCCACTCATGATAAACCAAAATTAGTCTAGAAACCACCTATTTTATCTTTTATTTTCTTATGGAATATGCTGACTATGATGAGGAAACAAATAAGGGTTTTTAGAGTAGGAGGGAGAGAATTTCAAATTTTATCATCATAGGGGCTGAGGGATGGCTGCCCTATCCACTATAATTGCACAATATGTAGTAGGAGACTCATCAGATGGAGGGACTGTTCAATTGGGAAATTTTTTGAGACAAGGAGTAAAGATTACACACTGTAACCATGTAATGAACAATAGTTGAAGAGGAGGCTCAGGAGACTGCGCGGTTGGGAAATTTGGTGACACGGGGAGGCTATACTATCTACTACAACTGCACAATGCATAGTCCAGGGAAATATAGGACATGATACTATGAATTTGGGGGAATCAATGATGTAGTGAGGTAGGCTTACTCATTCTGATTGCATAGTACAAAGTTTTAGGAGGACTAGGATAATTGATTTTATAGTTGAGGAATCTTGATTGCTGACTAGGATTTCACATTGCATAGTGAATTCCTGACTAGGGACTGGGATTATGTAGTTTGCAAGTGCATGAGGTAGGGACTGAACACCGATATTTCTCAATGCATAGTATTTGGAGGCAGTGAATGCACAGTGCGTAGTTCCAAGAGGAAAGGTTGGCTGACTACGGGTTAAGGTTGTGTAGTGTGTTATTCAAGAAGGAAAGATGATGAGTGGTTGGTCAGGAAATTTACAAAGAGAGGAAAACTTCAAAAATTAACTAAGTGTGGGGTCAGTGAAATGAAAGATGACACCAAAACATGTAAGAAGGCTTGATCATGATCACACACTTACAATCGATCAGCCACATACAATTAATAAATTAACACCCAAAATCAAAATATATCCATTGAAATGAAAACAAAGTTACACTTATTTCTACGTGTGACAGTTGAAATTTAGCTTTGCAACACTTAAAATACAAGTTACGACACGTGTCAACTGCATCTAGAAAGTGCAGTAAGCCATGGGAGAGTGTCTAGTGCATATTATTATGATATATATGATCAAATAATGCAAAAGGATGTGTTGGAGATGCCTATGGTAATGTGTTAAGGCACAACACATGCAGGAGTACAAACAATTAAAAGAGACAATTGCAATAGTAAGAAAAAGTGAAAATTACACTTACAAAACATAAATAAAGTGAAAGTGACACATGGCAGAGCGAAGAAAAAAAATGACACTTGTTAAAGTGAAAGAAAGAAAAAGTGATAATCATAGAAGTGAAAATGACACTTGTGAAAGCGAAGGTGTGCAAAAGTGATAGTTGAGAAAATTGACTTGAATGTTGATACAATTGCAACTACGAGTGAGAGATATTTTCAAACAATGTTGTGAACTGACTGTTCGTAGGGATTTTGCAATGCACTTTCGATGTCAAATATGGAAGCATTATTAACAGGAGTTACACAATTTTTACACTTAAGTACTGTGCAATCATTGGTTATAGAGAATAAATAAGCATTGATCTCAAGGAATTTGCAATGCTTGCCTTCAAAGATGGACATTGAACTTTAAGCTTGCAGATGCATTGAAAGATAAGCATGTGCAAGAAAGTGACTTCAACACTTTACAATATTACAAGAAGACTTAAGCAGATAGGAAATGATCAATTAAGAATAATCAAGGAACAAGAGATCATAGGATCACAAGGAGGCTTCAAAATTCAAGTGGACACAAAATTTTGGAGGGTGTTTGTCACAACAACAATAGTTGATGAAACAATAGATGAACTTCATCTTCTCTGTTTAGATCAATATTTATGAAAAGAGTCTATTCTTTCAGGAAGTATGGATTCACCATGTGGATTACCTCAAACACCCCATTGATCTCGGTGTAACACCCTCCTCCCATATTTACTTAAGCTAATCAGTTCAATGTGGTAAAAATGTGACAAAGAGTTAATATGATATGATTAAAATCCCCAACTACAGTTAAGGAAGTGGAATCGACAAACCGAAACCAAAATGGCCTTCCTTAGGAGGTACAAGTTCCCCATGAGCTAACCAACCACTACAGGTGCTCAACCCTTGAGTTAACGTACTCTTTAAATGAACTAGACCCCCAGTCACATGCATGATAAGCCCTCTGTGTGTCTGAAATCTTCCATTCACATGCATATCAAGGGCATCGATGTGATTGCTGACTTTTTCAGGTAGTTCTATGGAAGTGACCCTAGATTCTGAGCCACTTTTTCAGGACAAGGAATTAGACCAATGCCCAAAACTTGATGAAACTCTCAGAAATTGTAAATAACAAGATCACAAAGCCTATAATGCAAAACTTGAACAAGGACCTAACCTAACGAGGCCTATCCATGAAATACATTTTGTCAGACACATCATGAACATGAAATATACAGGTCATATAAACACATATGAGCATAGGGGATTCATACTGATATAAGAATCATCAAGAAGGATTGATTCCCTCTCACAATAGTTGCAATATATGTATAAAATCCACATAGATTCAACTAATCTCGTAATATGCTAAAAAAAAATACTAATCTATTCTACGAATTGCGGAAACCAATTACGATCGCACAATCACATGAACAAGAAAGAGAAATGATTTCAATCATACAAAAAAATAATGTAACTGGGGAAAGCCTCACCTAAAAACCCCACTATCTGTATATTGCATTAAGTCAAGAATATGAAATAATACAATGCTATTTCCCTACCTGAGAAACCTCTGCACTATCTCTGACTTTCTCACTATGATCCCATCAATTATGGTTAGATACTTAACCAATTTCCTTCCTCTAGGTTTCTCAACCTTTATTACACATTCCTGAGGAAATTGAACCCCTATTAATTAGGAAATTACCGAGAATTGATTGTGAAATTCATCTAAGGCATCCCACTGACCTCATGCATGACTTGTGAAATTTTCTAATTATACAACTGATAGTTTACTTCACTTTAACTCCAATATCAACTGGGCCACTCTTAGAACTGACATGAAATAAATATTTATAGTGAATTATCAGTTATATGATTGATCAATACATGTGAATTAAATCATATTTAATTCACTGGACCTATCACTTACTCATCTATAAGTTAGAACTAGTTAACCTGATTTTAACTCAAATAATTGAGTTAACTAATTAAAACTCAAAATAAAATGTAAATGGACCCTCTAAAACCTAGAGTGAACTCTACATGTCTCCAGTTTGACCCCCAAATCTAATTGACCGAGGTAAATAAGTCTTATGTGGAATTACAATTTCCTTCAAATTTAATTAAGGGAAAATTAAATTAGAAGCCCTTCTTGTTTCCAATTTCAACATTCCCTCTAAAAAATAAAGGGGTTGTATGCTACCCCGATCTTGCCTCTGTGGAGCTCAAATTTTCCTCTTGAAAGTGCCTTCGTCAAGATGTCTGCATCCTGCTCCTCCGTGGTGTTAGCTCCCTGTAATCAGCAAGATTGGAAAAGTCCGACCGTAGGGAGAAACATCGTTTCAACCACTTTGGGATTCTAGGATCTAACCCTCCTAAATCCGAAGAGGGATCTCTCCAATAAGTGCAAAGATGGATTTGTCTTTATAGTTTTGGACAATGATATTAGGCTAGTTATGGAGGACAAGGGTTTGTTTTGTTTTTGGATGGTTGAGCATGATTACTATTTGAGGTGGAAAGTCCTAAGTGCAAAGGGTTTCAAAGGTGTGAATTTGCAAGAAAATAGAACAAGCTTTGGCCAAGGAGATAGATAATTGCAGGTTTTAGTCCATTGGGCTATGGAGTCATAATAGGGTTTAATTGAAACAAAAAGAGGCAAGATTTCTCCATGGGGCAAGTCATCTATGTCTAGGGATCTCTTTGAAAATTGATTTATGGGATGAAATGATACATAAAGAAGGGGAATTAAACAGATGAAGAACAAAAAGTAGCCTAGGATTTGGTAAGTACTTTGAAACTAGCCAGCCTTTGACCAACACTTGAGAAAGACATGAAAGCAAACTAGGATCTGGTAAGTACTTTGAAACTAGCCAGCCTTTGATACACTTTCAACAGAAAACATAATAAAAATAGAGGGAAACACAAATGATAACAAAGAATGGTATAAGATCTGGTAAGTACTTCTAAACTAGCCAGCTTTTAACACATTCCAAGGGAAACATTCAGACAGTCTTTGGGGATAAAACTAGGACCAGGGCACACCATATCTTCCTTAGTTCATCTCTACTTAACATGAAATGAAAGTAACATCCAAGAATAGTATTCAGCTAAAACAATAAGACGAGGGAACACCAACATTCCTATGTTTAAACTGAATTAAATCATTCCTGAATAACACAGATTGGAAGAAAACATTCAGATAAATATTTTCAGTTAGAGAAGGGTATTGATTTACAGTAGGTCCTAACTCTATGCATGCTGTTATTTATAAGGGAAGATGAACACAGTGAAAACAGAAACAAAATAACAAGTCACAATGAGAAAAACATCACCGTCAACATAGACCAGGATCCCATAAATCAGCTTGTATTGATGCTCCAAACCAGTTACAGCTTTAAGTCCAATGATTTAGTTTAGTAATCATCTACACATCTCAACCTAACTTATCTATCACAAGCAGAGCTCCAAGGGCCAGTGAACACTATTTACAGATAGAAATCTCAAGCTCAATTACAGTTCGATGTTCAGTAGCCAAATCAACCAACCCCTCTCTCATATTTTCCAGTAGTATTTATAGAAGAATGAGGAGGTGAGATTTGATAAAAGATCTCTAAATATAATTAATACATACTTAATGGCTTCTCGGCCTTTGGGGGGGCTCAATGAAGAAGCTTACATAGGTGTCCTCTGTATTAAATGATTTACATAAATATTTAAGCTCGGTGGGAGCTCTTTCTTGACTTTTGAGGCTTTCTGTAGTGTCAAAGTAACTCTGCTGATATTTTTTCATTGAGTTTATTTGCAGAATTTACTCTCTGGCTGCGCTTGAGACAAATATCTGATCCTGATCAATAACTTCGGCCCCTGATATGAATTCTTTGAGGCACAGGTGGCAGTGTGGTAGCTGGGAGGAATCGATTTTCCTCAGCTGTGGCAGTGGAAGCTTTCTGTCTGATGAACCCTTATGATTTACCTTTAAACTGTGTTTTAATTAGGGGAATTAGGATTTTGATAACCCATCTTAGCTGTAATTCCCATAGATCTATCTTCAATCTTCCGTTCTGGTGTATTTTTGTCTCTGACACTGATAATCTTTGATTTGTGCCTGTTTTACTGGTTTGTTGGTGTGCAGGGTTGCACAGGGGTGATATGGCATCAATGCCTGATGAACACCGATGAAACGTGGAGTTTAAACCCTGCAAGGATTCTCTTTGATGAATCGAAGGCAGGAGGATCGTCACACTCAGCCTTTTGAATTTTCTTCATCATGGCAGAAAAACCATTTAATACCCTGCAAAACACAAAAACATTATGAAATCCTGCATATATAGGTTTACTGCTTTGGAAGGACATGTGGGGAGAGCGTGGCCATTAGATGGCATCATCCAACAGTTGAGATTGATTATAAGGGGTCAAAGGGAAACGGAGGAGGAATTAAATCGGAGCCGTCGATTGCACAGAGATCAACGGTCGGGAACAGAAGTGAATAGTCAAAGTGGAAGAGTCGCTGTATTTGAGAAATAAATGAAAAAATGGAGAAAAAGGGGTAAAAACCTTTGTTTTGGAGAAAAATGATTAAAAATGGCGTTTGGGGATCAGGATGATCATGGGTTGTCGGATGAGATTGGCCCACGTGATCAACGGTGGAGATTTCATGTCAAAAACCTTATAAAATATGCTCAAACCTCAAAACCTTTCAATAAAACCAAGCTGAATCAAATTCCTGGGTCTGCACTTGCTGACTATGCGAGGAACCCATGGAGATCCGCTCCAATCATATTTTTCCGCGTGGACGCTGATGTGGCACTGGGACCACCAGCATTGTTGTGGACAAGGCGGACCAGGGCGATTGAATGTGGACCGTCGATCTCCAGATCAGATCGACGACGGAGATGTTTTCATGACCACGCTGTACCTTCGCTTATCGCATGGGCTTCTTCAACGCGTGATCACCGTCCGATGAGCGGCCTTAGATCGGACGGCGCATGTAAATATCACACGGGCTCCACATCCGACATTTAATGCGCGATGAGGGTGGTTTTTTCAACAGTGCTCAAAGCTGCGTGTCGGCCGGTGAATGGCATCGCTGTCGATCAGGGAAAACCACCTTCCTTTTGAAAGCGGTGCAATGGATTCCACCCGGTTTTCTTTTAACATGACGACAAAACATATTAAAAACAAAAAAAATGTAATATAACAAAGGTTTTGGTAGGGAGGAATTTACATTGGTGAAATGGCTTGGCGCCTGTGCGGGGCTGTGGGTTATGTGGAAGATAATGTGACCGGGGAGATAGAAAGGAGAGCTAATTGGCATTGGAGAAATTTGTGAAGCAAAAGACTTGTTGCAATGTTTTCTTCCGACGTGATAAGCACCCTAAGGGCTTAGCACCTGGTTCTAGCACCAGGGCGTATGGAGGGGAAAAGGATGAGGACTTAGCCCAAGGGGGCTTAAACCAAAATATGTATTTGTATGTATTTTTCAATGTTTTTTAGGGGTTTTGAGGGTTTTGATAAGGTCAAGAAAAGGTATTAAACCTTATCAAAGGGGAATTCGATGGGGGAAAAGGGGAAAAACATGAAAACGAAGGATTTTGATGAGAATGAAAGGGGTAGAAAATTAGGTTAGTGTTGGAAGTGAGGAAAGGGAGAAAAAGGTGATTTTTGCAGCAGTTTCTTCTTATGAAATCAGCAAAACTCCAGAGTGTAAAATGGGCACAGTATGGAAGGTTCTGGAAAAAGGCATGAGGCCTTCAAGAGTCTTCAAGAGCCAACACTTTTTGCAATAAAATTTGTTCCTTGAAGGCTCCAAAATGATTTAGCCACCTTTTGGTATAAAAAATTTCATAGGTGGCTAACAGTGGCTCCACTTGGGGATGGTGCCTTCTTGAAGGCATCAAGAAATTCAAACTTGCATTCTCTAGGAGGCTGATTAGTGCCTAATCCATTGGGCTACCGTTCCTTTGCTAGGATGATCTTGCTCTGAAAACATATTAGCAGCCATAAAAACAATGGATCTTTCATCAACAAGCTTTCTACCTACCCAATCCTACAGATCTAACATTTTTTCTTCTTTAGAGTGCACTTGGATTGGAAAACTCTTTTACAACATTTTATTCCTTTGAAAGCAGGAAATCTAATCTATTTCTACTCCTTATTTCTCCATGGACTCAGATTAAACAGTTGAGACCATATGATTCTCTACCTAATCTACTATCTGTTGGGATTGAACTGTCCAACAGATTTTATTCACTAAATTCTATAACAGAAATTTAAAAACAGATAAGTCAAGATTAAGCTGTTTGACTTGCTGTGATCTATGGCATAAAAAAAAGCCGCACATAGACATTTATTCTGCAGAAAATTAAATCAAAATGGAAGGCTTAGGATCTGAAATTTCAAGCACTTCCTTCATTTTTTACAGCTCTGTTTTTTATTTTTTCTTGAGTTGTCTTTGCTTGTCCTCTAGTTCAGATTTTGAGCTAATTGGGACCATAATTACATATTTCTTGACTCAGAATTTGAAACAGATTTGAGTCATTGTCTTTGAAAACTTAGGTTCATATTTTGAGCATGTTTGAACCTTTAATTTCGATCCTAACCTATCTACTGATAATCCAAGTTTAAAAATTTTAGCAAATCAAATTCACTATCCTATCAGCAGAAAATTTAAAACTAGTTAGTCAAGATTAAGTTGTTTGACTAACTAGAAGTGTGTTCTCCAGGAGTGGCATTTGAGCTTGCACACTTTCAGATTTGTTTCTCTTTTTGGTATGGGGCTATACCTTTCTTGTTTTCACAATCTGCCCTCTTTTCTTTCTTTCTTTGTTTTTGTGTTTTTGATTTTTATAGCTTTAAATGCAATAATGGGTGAAGTATTTATAATGGAAAAATATAAACAGGCTTTCAGAACATGGAATGTATCAAGAGAAGTAATTCTTGAGCATCCTGCCATTGACAGGACCCCCAAACAATTCTTCTCCATTCAACTCTTGTAAGAAATAGTCATTGTTACTAGCAGCTGAATGGATAGAGTAAGGGCCAAGCCACAAGTTGTCAAATTTTCCATGCTTGCCCTTGTCTTCCCTCCTTGAGTCCCACTTTAAAAATTTGTCCCAAATATTGAAATTGCTGGCCTTTGTTCTTCTGTCAAAATTTTTTTTAATGTTGTCCTGCTTCTGCAATGCTTTGTTATAAACCTCCTCTCTGGTTTGCTGAAGATGAATGGTCTGATTTATTCTTCTGATTATGTCATTATCTTCATTTTGCAACTCTTGAATCAACTTCATCACTGGTACACCAAGGCTGGTTGGAAAAATTGCATCAGTACCATACACAAGCTGGAAGGGTGACATACCAATAGATTTCTTCAAAGTCAATCTGTCAGCCCAAAGTGCATGAACTAGCTTCGTGTGCCAAGACTTTTTGTTGTCCTCCAACAGTTTCTTGATTATGTTAACTAAGCTTTTTTTTGAGGATTCTGCAAGTCCATTACGTGGAATGCCCCAATGTTATCTGATATTTGTGGCAGAATTTAACCATATTCTTTGATCCAAATGTTGCTGCATTATCAGTGATGATCTTAGTAGGACAGCCAAATCTGGAGAGAAAGTTAGTCTCCATGAATTTTATAATAACATAATCATTGGCCTGCCTACAAGGTATGGCTTCTATCCACTTAGTGAAATAGTCCGTGGCTGTGAGAATCCATCTATGCTGGGCAGAAGATGGTGGATGGATTTCTCCTATGAAGTCAAGTCCCCACTGTTGAAAAGGGGCTTCAACAGTGATCAGATGCAGAGGTAGAGGTAGAAGTTTTCTTTTGCCTTCAAAAAGTTGACATTTATGGTAGGCTATGATATTCTTGTGTATATCAGGAAAAATAGTAGGCCAATAGAAACTAGCCCTCAGAATTTTGTTCGTTGTCGTCTTCCAATACAAATGACCTCCACACTCTCCTTCATGGAACTTGTGCTTAACCTTCTCTGCATCAAACTTAGGAAAACATTTAAGAAATAGACCACTTGCATTTTTCCAATAAATATATCTATCTATAATGCAATAGTTTACAACTTTTAACTTTAGGAACCTTGCCTTTGTTTTTGTCAAACCGGGAGGTGCATTTAAATTAAGAAAAACATAAATAATATCAACATACCAAGGGGAAATCCTAAAATGGTCTTCAACAATGGGAGTTGAGATTTCCTCTTGGTCATCCAAAGAATTAATCATATTTATATCAAGAACTTCAAGATTTGATTTAGCCATTAATCTAGCCAGACCTTGGCCTTTGATCAGCTTAGTGGGTTTTATCTCTAAATCATATTCAAGGATAACAGAAATCCACTTACCTCTCTTACCATCTGGGTCCTGCATTAGAATTTCTTTCACAACTGAATTTGGGACAAAGGCAATGATGTGTGAGTGCAAGATGTACACTCTGAAGTCTTTCAAAGCTTTAACCAAAGAAAAAGCTTTCTTTTCCATAATGTTATACTTCAGAGGAGCATCCCTCAATGCCTTGCTAAAGAATGCAATAGGCTGCTCTTGTCCTAGTGGGTTTTTCTGTAAAAGGACAACAACTATGGTATGTTATGATGCAAATGAAAAAATATAAAAATATTTTGAAAAATCAGGACTTATTAGAACTGGTGTCTTGGTTAATGCTTGTTTCACCAGCTCAAAGGACTTATTTGCTTCAAAGGTCCATTTTACCCCTTTCTCCTTCTTCAACATGTTTGTGATATTCCTAAGGAGCTCAGCTAAGTTGGGAATGAACCTTCTCAAAAATTTGATCTTTCCAATGAAAGATTGCAACTCCTTGATGTTTCTAGGATGAGAGATTTGCAATATGGCCTCAATCCTTTTGGGATCTATCTTAATACCCTCTTTTGAAATGATGTGCCCAAGAAGTTTACCTTCTTGGAGCCCAAATAGTGTCTTCTTGGGGTTTAAAGATATTCCAAACTTTCTGCATTTCTCAAAAAAATTTCTTAAATGTTCTAAGTGCTCTTCATCTGTTTTTGAAAACAAAGTAACATCATCGAGGTATATAATGATGAAGAAGCCCAGTTCTTCCGAGAATGCTATGTCCATGGCTCTTTGAAAATTTTCTCCAACATTCATTAGACCAAAAGGCATTTTCACATACATGAAAGTGCCCCATGGTGTAGTAAAGGCTATATTTAATTGATCAGCAGGGTGAACTAAGATCTGATTGTACCCTGAATAGCCATCAAGCAAAGAAATTCTCCTAGACCCTACCACCCTTTGTAAAATATGATCCTTTTTAGGTAAAGGGTAGTTGTATTTTAATGAAGCTTTGTTTAAGTCTCTAAAGTCTATACAAAGCCTGATCTCTCCAGTTTTCTTCCTAACGGACACTAGATTAGATACCCACTCAGAATATCTAATAGGGACAATAATACCAGCTTCATACATTTTCATTATCTCCTTCTGAACCAAAGGTAGTTGTACAGGGTTTATTCTGCGCAGTTTCTGTTTGAATTGTTTTTGGTTTTCTTTGAGGGGAATCTTGTGCTGTATTATTTCAGTGTCATAGGATTTAATATCTTCGTAACTCCACACAAAAACATTAGAAAATTCTTTGAACAACTCTATGTATTTGAGTGTAATGTGAGATGGTAAAGTCTTAGACAGTTTGATCATTTTTGGTTTAAGTTCACTGCCTATATTGCACTCCTCCACTTCAGTCTCTACAGGTTCCAATTTTGGCTTTTTGGCCACATCGTTAAAATCGAACAACTCTTCTAAAGGGGCCAGACCGCTTGGAAAACTTTCATCTTTAGAGTGCAGAGTTTCTAACTCTGAATTGAATTCTATTTTGTTTGTAAGTTTGCTAGAAAGTAGATTCATATCAACAAGTTCAGGAGACGGTTCTTCTTCACCGAGAAAATTTTCTTCACTGCAGTCTGTATCATAATCTGAGTCCGAACTGTGTAGCTCGAATTCATTTCTGAATTGCATGAAGTCTTATATTTGTTTGTACCCTTCGAAAACTTGCCAGTATTTTTCATTATCAGGTATGGTTGGTCTGAATTTTATTTGAGTTGTGTAGTCTTTGGTTTCATATGGCGTTAAGCATGTTCTAGCTGCAAAGGCTAAATTGTGGGCTGCAATATTTCTTTTTCTTGGGACAAAAATCAGTTTGGACTCTTGGAATGTTTTTAAAAGGTCCATGACATTGTTCCAGTAGGCCCTAAGTCTAGGATGATTTGCGTTGTACTCCCCATTGACCTACCTAATGACTAATTCTGAATCCCCATATACATTAATTCTTTTGGCTCCTAACTTTTTCAACAAACGTAAGCCTAGGAGAGGGGATTCATATTCCGCTATGTTGTTGGAACACTGAAAGTTTAATTTGCATGAAATTCTTTCTATATGGTTATTTTTAGTGTTTTAGATCCAAACACCTGCACCAATGTTAGTCCTAGTGCATGACCCATCGAAGTACATACTCCATAAAGGACTAGTCTCGGTTTCATCTGTGTGGTGATTTTCCTCTTCAACTACTGTGCTTTCTGATTGTTCTTGAGAATCAGCACCTAGTTGAATTCGTTTCCCTTCCTCAGGTTTATTATTGGGTTGAGGAATGCTTTATTGACTCTCAATGTTTAAAAGAAAAGGACACATGATTTGTAGCTCAAGACCTATGTTTTGTTTGCTAGAGTTTTCAAATGCAGCAAACTGTTTTGACACTCCTGCGTTGTATTGCTCTCCCTCCCTATCAGCCATTAATCCTGTTAAAGTGACTTGTTCACATAGTGTTTCATCATTAAACATAATGAAAGAATCAAGGCCTGTGTTTACAGAATAGAGAGGAGAATTTTGTGGTCTGTCTTGGCTTGTAACTGTGTATTGCATATGAGACTCCCTGTAAAGTCTTCTAGTCTGATTGAAAACAGGGATAGTCGCATAGGTCATGTCCATTTGCATAGTCCCTTGTAACTTAGCCCCCCAAGATCTTGATAATAACATTCCATACTTTGGGGGTACATCAGCCACAACAATATCCATTACTAAGAATTTGGCTGGAATCTGGGCTAAGTTAACACATAGATCTTTAATTAATCCTAAACATTTTACTCTACTTGAGTCAAAGGAGTAAAGGTCTTTATAAGGTCTGGTGATTTCTAGACCCAGGCTCTCCATTATAGCTTTAGGCATCAAATTATGAGAAGCCCCAGAATCATGCATAACGTTGTGTAAAATTTTGTCATGAATGTTTAAACTTACATAAAAGGGAGGAATAGGTCCCTCTTGATATCTACCCTCAATCTTAGGACCAAAAATAAGCTCTGGCTGGTCATCATTAATATTGAGTGTGTCATTATTGTTCTCAATGTTTAAAGCCTTCAAAATTTGGGTCCTAAATACATGCTGTGCAGCTAACTCAGTCAGGGGAACATGAATTTTGATCTTTAAAATTTACTGCTCTAGGCTGAAAGGAGTTGGGTTCTTCGAGGAACTTGTCTCAGCCTTAGTAGCTGCTAGTCTATCATCAACATCAGCTTGCTTATTTTTTCTATTTACCTTTGAAAAAATGGTTTTCACGGGAGTACTAGCTGAAGTGTTAGTACTGCTAAGGTCTGCACTCTTTTTTTCATTGTTTTGAGTGCCTTTCTCTTTACCTTTATCAGAATTCACAGTCACTATTTTGTCCTTCTGTTTGACAATTTTAGGCTTGGTTATAGTGTTGTTTTGTGAAGATTTGTTAGAGGTTTTGGTGTTGGGAGTTTGTTGACTGGTTTTGCTTCTAAGGTCATATTATTTTTGAGACTCTATGATGACATTTTCCATGTTGTGATAATAATTTTCATCATCATCTCTTTTGTCATCATAAGGTTTATAGAGACCTTGTTTTCTATCATAATGAATCTCAAAGTCATCATCATCTACCCCCAGCATGTTGATATCATCTTCCTCTGTTATCTCATATGTTTCCTCAACCTCACTTACATAGTTTTGATGAAAGGGAGGAGTGATCTGTTGATTATCTTCCCTGGGTCTGTTGGGAGGTTGGTTCCTTCTAAAATTCTGATTCTGGTTCTGGTTTCTGTTTTGAGGATCATTTTGGTTTTGACTGGCTTGTGCTCTCTCGAGGATGCTCATTTTCTTCATCATCTCCTCCATCATTCTCTCCATCTTTGAGTTGGAAGTAGAGGGTATAGATTCCTCTCTAAAGGACACTCTCTTTTCATTTTTCATTCTTGCTCTCTTCTCCATTAAGTTGAATTCCACAGAAAGAGCACCTTTTTGCATCTCTTCAAGAGTTTCAGGATCTCTCTCTCTCTTAGCTGATAGGCCATCTCAGGGTCAAACCCTTCAGGAAAATTGTTTAAAGCTTAGCCTTGTGGAGGCTTTAGATCTGGGGAAAGTGCAATATATACACTATTAAATCTGGTACAATAAGCTTGTACACTTTCCCTGGTGTTTCTATGGAGGTTCTTGTAATCTAAAAGGACTTGGAGAGGGTTCCTTTTTACTTCCCATTTGTTTAAGAAAGTCTGATGGAAAGCTTGGAGATCGTTGATACTATGGGGGGTTAAGCCTTTAAACCATTTCCTTACTTCCCCCCCAAGCTTTGAGCAAATAATCTAAGCTTGACAGAATCATCATCAATTTCATTTCTGTCAAAGTAATCATTCATCTTATTGACATGTTGTGATGTAGTTGTAGCATTGCTAGCATCATATAAAGGAATTTTGGACTGATAGTCCTGTGGAATATTGACTAATGGTGCAAGAAGGACTAAGGGAGCATACCATGTAGCCATGGCAAGAGGTGGAGGTGGATTTACAAGAGGAAAAGTGGGTTGAAGTGGAGTGGTTTGAACAGTGGATGAAGGGTGAACAGAAGTGGATGGACTAGGAGTAGATTGCTGAGCTGATCTTGGATGAGAGACACCTAAGTTATGAAGGAAATGTAAATCAGGAGGGGTTGTCTCTCTACTACCAGGATATTCACTTGTTTCAAAAGATGAAAGTGAATATTCAGAATCTAACTGATCTAAATCATCAAGAGACCTAGTTCTAAAGGGATTTACTAAGTCAACTTGTGATTGTTGTAGAGCTGAAAGATTTTCAGGAACTGAATTAGCTCTCAAGGGTGATCTGAAAGCAGTTGATAATTTAATCCTAGGAGACTTCATAAGGATACGTTCTAGGTTATCAACTCTCTCAGGTGGATCAGGGTCAGGATAGGCTCTGGTGTGAATCTTTCTAGGAGCCACTATGCTGTGTTTTTCAGACCCAAATAAACAAGACAAGTTCAACTAGGTATGACGGTCTTTAAAAGGTCAACTAATCCGTTTACACGAACTTTAATCCTATAGTCCTCTAACTAAGTTTGAATAATATTACAATGATACAGGTTCTTCCCAGTGGAGTCTTAAGGTCTGTTCAGAATTGTGGAGTCGCCAAGTGGAAGTCTCTAGCTCGTGAGGAGGTAAAAGGTTTTATGGTCCACCACCATGTTTATTGAATACCAATCTGAAATATTTTTGGGCTTTCTGAATAATTTTTCAGTTGTGTGGTTTCTAAGAATGTCATAACTCTGTTTCAAAACTTAGCTACGGTTATGAGACAAAGACATTCTACTCTTATGGCTAAGCCAGCTGATGTTTCAAGGTTAGAAAAACTCTTATGAGAATCCTAGGGTTTACCTAGTTTGTCACAGATTCAAAAAAACTTCATCATGATTACCATTTCTTGGTAGTGCTTGAAAAGGCTGCTTTTTACTCACAATGTTTTATGAAGTTTTTAAGGGAACCTAAGGTGAAAATTCAACTTCAATCCCCAGTGGAGTAGCCAGAAATGTTAGCTCCTTGTAATCAGCAAGATTGGCAAAGTTCGACCGCAGGGAGAAACATCATTTCAACCACTTTGGGATTCTAGGATCTAGCCCTCCTGAATCCGGAGAGGGATCTCTCCAATAAGTGCAAAGATGGATTTTTATTTAGAGTTTTGGACAATGATATTAGGATAGTTATGGAGGACAAGGGTTTGTTTTGTTTTTGGATGGTTGAGAATGATTAATGTTTGAGGTGGAAAGTTCTAAGTGCAAAGGGTTTCAAAGGTGTGAAGTTGCAAGAAAATAGAACAAGCTTTGGCCAAGAAGATAGATAATTGTAGGTTTTAGTCCATTAGGCTATGGAGTCATAATAGGGTTTAATTGAAAGAGCAAGAGGCAAGAGTGGTCCATGGGGCAAGTCATCTATGTCTAGGGATCTCTTTGAAAATTGATTTATGGAATGAAATGATACATAAATAAGGGGAATTAAACAGATGAAGAACAAAGAGTAGTCTAGGATCTGGTACGTACTTTGAAACTATCCAGCCTTTGACCAACACTTAAGAAAGACATGAAAGAAAACTAGGATCCGGTAAGTACTTTGAAACTAGCTAGCCTTTGATACACTTTCAATAGAAAACATAATAAAAATATAGGGAAACACAAATGATAACAAAGAATGGTCTAAGATTTGGTAAGTACTTCTAAACTAGCCAGCTTTTAACACATTCCAAGGGAAACATTCAAACAGTCTTTGGGGATAAAACTAGGACCAGGGCACACCATATCTTCCTTATTTCATCTCTACTTAACATGAAATGAAAGTAACATACAAGAACAGTATTCAACTAAAACAATAAGACGAGGGAACACCAGCATTCCTATGTTTAAACTGAATTAAATCATTCATGAATAACACAGATTGGAAGAAAACATTCAGATAAAGATTTTCAGTTAGAGAAGGGTACTGATTTACAGCAGGTCCTAACTCTATGCATGCTGTTCTTTATAAAGGAAGATGAACACAGTGAAAACAGAAACAAAATAACAAGTCACAATGAGAAAAACATCACTGTCAACATAGACCAGGATCCCATAAAACAGCTTGTATTGATGCTCCAAACCAGTTACAGCTTTAAGTCCAATGCTTTAGTTTAGTAATCATCTACACATCTCAGCCTAACTTATCTATCACAAGCAGAGCTCCAAGGGCTAGTGAACACTATTTACAGATAGAAGTCTCAAGCTCAATTACATTTCGATGTTCAATAGCCAAATCAACCAACCCCTCTCTCATCTTTTCCAGTAGTATTTATAGAAGAATGAGGAGGTGAGATCTGATAAAAGATCTCTAATGATAATTAATACAGACTTAATGGCTTCTCAAACTTTGGGGGGCTCAATGAAGAAGCTTACATAGGTGTCCTCTGTATTAAATTATTTACATAAATATTTAAGCTTGGTGGGAGCTCTTTCTTGACTTTTGAGGCTCTGTGTAGTGTCAAAGTAACTCTGCTGATATTTTGTCATTGAGTTTATTTGCAGACTTTACTCTCTGGCTGCGCTTGAGACAAATATCTGATCCTGACCAATAACTTCGGCCCCTGATATGAATGCTTTGAGGCACAGGTGCCAGTGTGGTAGCTGGGAGGAATCGATTTGCCTCAGCTGTGGCGATGGAAGCTTTCTGTCTGATGAACCTTTATGATTTACCTTTAAAATGTGTTTTGATTAGCGGAATTAGGCTTTTGATAACCCATCTTAGCCATAATTCCCACAGATATGTCTTCAATCTTCCATTCTGGTGTATTTTTGTCTTCGACACTGATACTCTTTGATTTGTGCCTATTTTAATAGTTTCTTGGTGGGCAGGGTTGTGCAGGGGTGATATGGCATCAATGCCTGATGAAACACCGATGAAACATGGAGTTTAAAACCTGCAAGGATTCTATTTGATGAATTGAAGGCAGGAGGATCGTCACCCTCAGCCTTTTGAATTTTCTTCATCATGGCAAAAAAACCATTTAATACCCTGCAAAATATAAAAACATTACGAAATCCTGCATATATAGGTTTACTGCTTTGGAAGGACATGTGGGGAGAGCGTGGCCATTGGATGGCATCATCCAATGGTCAAGATTGATTAGAAGGGGTCAAAGGGAAATGGAGGAGGAATTAAATTGGAGTCGTCGATTGCGCAGAGATCAACGGCCGGGAACGGAGGTGAACAGTCAAAGTGGAAGAGTCATTGTGTTTGAGAAATAAATGAAAAATGGAGAAAAAGGGGTAAAAACCTTTGTTTTGGAGAAAAATGATTAAAAATTTCGTTTGGGGATCGGGACGATCGTGGGCCGTCGGATGAGATTGGTCCACGCGATCAACGGTGGAGATCACATGTCAAAAACCTTATAAAATACGCCCGGACCTCAAAAAATTTCAATAAAACCAAGCTGAATCAAATTCCCTGGGTTCGCACTTGCTGACTATGCGAGGAACCCATGGATATCTGCTCCAATCATATTTTTCTGTGTGGACGTTGATGTGGCGCTGGGACCACCGACATTGCTGTGGATGAGGGGGACCAGGGCGATTGAATGTGGATTGTTGATCTGCAGATCAGATCGACGATGGAGATGTTTTCATGACCACACCATACCTTCGCTTATCGCATGGGCTTCTTCAACGTGCGATCACCGTCTGATGAGCGGCCTCAGATCGGACGACGCGTGTCAATATCGCACGGACTCCACATCCGACCTTTAATGCGCGATGAGGGTGGTTTTTTCAATAGTGCTCAAAGCTACGTGTCGGCCGGTGAATGGCATCGCTGCCGATCGGGGAAAACCACCTTCCTTTTGAAAGCGGTGCGATGGATTCCACCCGGTTTTCTTTTAACATGACGACAAAACATATTAAAAACCAAAAAATGAAATATAACAAAGGTTTTGGTCGGGAGGACTTTACATTGGTGAAATGGCTTGGCGCCTGTGCAGGGTCGTGGGTTATGTGGAAGATAATATGACCGGGGAGATAGAAAGGAGGGCTAATCGGCATTGGAGAACTTTGTGAAGCAAAAGACTTGTTGCACTGGTTTATTCCGATGCGATAAGTGCCCTAAGGGCTTAGCGCTTGGTTCCAGCACCAGGGCGTATGGAGGGTAAAAGGCTGAGGACTTAGCCCAAGGGGGCTTAAACCAAAATATGTATTTTTATGTATTTTTCAATGTTTTTCAGGGGTTTTGAGGGTTTTGATAAGGTCAAGAAAAGGTCTTAAACCTTATCAAAGGGGAATTCGATGGGGAAAAGGGGAAAAACATGAAAATGAAGGATTTTGATGAGAATGAAAGGGGTAGAAAATGAGGTTAGTGTTGGAAGTGAGGAAAGGGAGAAAAATGTGATTTTTGCAGCAGTTTCTTCTTATGAAATCATTAGAACTCCAGATTGTAAAATGGGCACAGTATGGAAGGTTCTGGACAGAGGCATGAGACCTTCAAGAGTCTTCAAGAGCCAACATTTTTTGCAATAAAATTTGTTCCTTGAAGGCTCCAAAATGATTTAGCCACCTTTTGGTATAACAAATTTCATAGGTGGCTAACACGTGGGAATGTACTCTAATGGCATAATCTACCTTTGCAAAAAATATTTGAGATGGTAATACTAGATATCAATATGCTTGGACCTGTCATAAAAAAATGGATTAACAGAGAGTTTGATGCAACTATGGCTATCAAAATAAATCAATGTCAGATCTATTTGTCAAACAAATGATGCAGGAGCATCATGGTTCCAAAAAAATTTCACATTTAGTAAAATATAGGGGGTTTTGTGTTTTTCAAGGGAGTTGGTTTCCTAAGTATTTAATTAATGTAATTTTCAATGTTTTGATTGATTTTATGTGAGACATTTAGAATAGGATTTAATTAAATATTGTGAGGCATATTTGTAAATCTTCTCGAATGTAGGAAAACATGAGAGATTTAGGCTAGTTGAGATTTCAAAGGGATTGTGAATCCTAGAATTAGGAATTAGTTGATGATTTTGTGGATTTAGAGGATTCTTAGGATTTAGCTGAGAAGATTAAGGATCTTAACGAGAATTGGTTGCAAAACCTTTTGTATATATTTGTAAATCCTCAAAGGTATAAGGACCATTAATATTCTTAGATAGGAGATTCGATTGTAAGCCTACGTGCATAGAGAGAGAGAGAGCGAGGAGTAGTGTTGAGAGGCCACTGAAATAGAAAATCATGTGAGAGGAAATTCACTATTGTTTAAATATTTACTTGTGAATATAATACTCGATTCTGAGTTCGTGAAGAGGGTGTTGTGTTGATGAATTATAAAAATTGTGTGATTGTTTCTTTTATGTGCTGAGTGATCAGTAAAAGGACAAATATGATTCTATGTGATATTTCATTGTTGAATGAGTTCTGATGAATCCATAAGTATTTTCTGAGTGATAGAAGACTTAATGGCCAGGTAGAATCTGTGTGTTTCCAGTCTGGAGTAAGTAAATGTGTATGCAGATTGAGAAGGAGAAACAAATGTGAATTCTGGATGAAGGGAATACACAATGGTATTCTGGATTGGGAACAATGTGTACAGCATGAACGAGCATGAAAGCTATAGATATGAGTGAAAACTAGAAGATAAATCTCAGAAGGGAGTAACATGGATGAGACAGAGTTGCAAAGTAGTGGCAGTCAGAAACAAAAAATTGATTATGGCAGAAAATCCTTAAAATATTCCAGAAAAGAGATCGAACGAAAAGGATTAAGTCGTAGATCTGAGGTGAAGATAGATGGACCAGATCACATTTCATTGGTCATAATATAGTAGCACACATTGCAATCAGAGATTTTTTTATTTACAAGTTAAGACATTGCAAGGTAAGTAATTTAGGTTGTGATGCGATTAAGAGCCACATGTCGGGTGGAGCAGCTTAGCGCATATTGCACATCACATGCGATAATATATTGCGGTGATCTATGAAATGTTAATTTTTTTGAAGTGCGAAATGTTAAGTTCACCAAAGTGCGAAGTGTTAATTTTTGCGAATGGCAAAATGATGTATTTTTCAATTTGCGAAGTGGACATAACAGCGAAATTGCGATAAGTCTTGGAAATGCACAATGGTGTATGTGATAAGGGTTGTATGGTGAAAGATTTAAATGCGATATGGAGTTAATGCATAGGTGATGCCGAAAAGGAATATTGAAGACATATGTGTATAGTTCATCCGAGAACATGATTGGTCATGGAGGAACCTAAAGGATTTTGTAATAAAACTCATAGAGTTATTTGAGATAACCATTCTGTTGGGTGGATATGGAGGAAGTATGTACTCCATAATGTTAATGTGGGTAATTGGTGGGGTTAATTTTGCTAACCCTGCTTTCATTTGGAATCATAGGTTGAGATTTATGAAGATGCAATTTTTGCTGCATCATTTTTGGTATTAGAGCGAGTAAATGAAAAAAAAAATGTTATAAATGAAGATTGCATAACTAAACTATGCAGAAGACATTTGGTAGCAGAGCATAATAAGATTCTGCATGAAATGGAAGGAGAATGCAAGCGTGATTGTGGAATGGAGGAGAAGAAGTCAAATTATAAATATGAAAAGGTGGAGACAAGTGCAGAAAGAAAATTCAGATAGTAAAAACTGACAAAGAGATGGTTGATTTCTTGTGGAAAATTGAGATCCATTCGAGTGTTGAAGAGTGGAAGCAGAATGCCTTGTAAAATTATACAGCTAGTGTTTTATGTTAACTCTTGTTGAGCAGGAAAATCCCCTCAACGGACATAGGCGATCCCTCTAGCCCTGGAGTGGGTCTAGCAACAAGGACTTTTGGACTTTTGGACTCCTAGCTTATAAATGAAAAGCAATTTGGAATAGATAACCTACCTCGGTCCAACGCTCTTGTCGTGGCTTGTAGCAGTGATATTCCGATATTTTTATTCACACGTTGCGGTCCTTCAATGATAATGTCTAAGTACCTACACAAATATTAAGTGAACGATGACAACATATGAGAATATAATTTCATTTACCGCTATTCGATTGGTCAAGGAGAATCAAACATTTTCCATATGATCGGACACAAAATTGGAACCCAAAACCAGTCATGTATTAATGATAGAGAAAAGAAGTTTACAACCTTAATGCCTTGATGTTGCAGCCTCCTTAGACAGGTTCAGTCGGGCGCGTCTCAAGCATTCGTTCGAGATTGAAATTGGTGAGGCAATGGGCCTAAACTCTCTCTCGACAATGGATTCCTCTCTGCCTTATTCTACACAACAAATATAGTAATGAATGTTCAACTAGCTGCAACAATGTGAGAAGGAAGTATTTATAGGAGAGGAGAGGGTGGTTTGGGATCCCTCATAAGGTGGAAGAGAGGTCTTATCCCTTTGGGGAGTTTCACAATTGTATGAAAAAAGAATCCAAAGGAAGAATTTTGACATTATTCAGTCGAACAACCCATGATGACTCCGCTCATGAAGTTGTTAGGCATGGAAACTTTATTTCTATTTTAAAAATATTTCCAAAAACAACTTGGCACGAGTGTCCCACTGAGACAGAGCGCCAATGGGCACGGGGTCCAGTGTTAATTTCTCTATGGGCGCGAGGCCATAACTGCCTACCTGCGCCGACCCAAAATCACATGTTTTTGAGAGTCTTCTTGAGGAATGAGAAACATAGGAAATGTTCTTGACATGTCAAGGGACACAATGACACTTATGTTAGTGTCCCGTAATTTGGCAGATTGGTAGACCAAATGCAGGGTAATATGGAACCAATATTTGGAGTCCTAGGACCTAGCCTTCCTGGACTCAGAGAGGGATCTCTCTATTGGGTGCAAAGGATGTGTTCTTTTTTCTCTAGGGTTTTGATTTTAGGCTAGTTATTAAGTGTAGGGTTTGTTGATTGTTTTGGTTGGGTAAGTGTTATGCAGGTAAATCCTTTCTGCGGACAGAGACGATCCCTCTAGCCCTAGGGTGGGTCTAGAAACAAAGGGACACGCTAAAGTGTTGCTTCCTAGTTAATGAATGAACAAAAGACACAGTAGATTGACCTACCTGGAATCCAACGTTTTCGTCGTTGTTGAAAGAGTAGTAGCCTCTCGCTCCTGCCTTAGCAAATCACAATCCATTCGTCGTTACGCTCAGATACCTACACATAGAACAAGAAACAAGAACAACATACGACATCATAGTTTCACTCATAACTATTATCCAGTCAAAGAGGGCTAAACATATCGCATTAAACAAACACCATAACATAATAGTGGAACCAAACAGTAGTCATGTATATAAATGAATAGAAGGAAGAGTTACAATCGATACTTTGATGTCGCGGTCTCCTCCAGTAGGGTTCAACCAAAGCGTGTCTCAGATATTTGTTAGGGAATTTGGACGGGATGAAGACATGGACTCAAGCTCTCTTATAATTCATGGATTCAAGCTTCCTCAACGTAATTCCTTATTATTCTATCTTCTCTAGTAATTCAGCTATAGTATGTCTGATTCTCCAAGTTCAGCTAGCTTGTACTAAGAGAGATAGTTTCATTTATAGAGGAAAATGAGGAGGTTAGGATCCCTACAAAGGTGGGAGGGAGTCCTATCCTTTAGGGAGTTCCCATAAGAGGTGGAAACCATAAACCTAAAGGAGGGAGTCCATAGTTTTTGAGTTCAACCACTCCCAATGACTCATCCTCGAGGTGGTTGGAGTGGAATCTCTGCCTCTATTTTTTTTTTTAAATTCCATAAATAGATTGGCGCGGGTGTCTAACTAGCACAAAGCGCCAACTGGTGTAGGCCCAGTGTTAAATTTACCAATCGGCGCGAGGGTGTAACTGACTACTCGCGCCAAGGCAAAAACAAGGGTTTTTACAGCTCTGCTCAGGGAATTTTCAACAGAAGGAATATTTCTCTCATGTAAAGGAATGAAATGATGGTCGTTTCAAGGCATGAAACTTCTTATTGGTCACATAAATTACCCTCCAATGTGCAAGTTGGGGATTGTAAGGACAGTGAAAAAATGTTGTGTAATAGATGCCCCCTAAAGCATGAGGTCCGAGGGAGAGGGAGGGGTGAAATGCTTTATGAGAATGCGTTCGAGCCAAACACCGCTATCGAAAAACCTGAAATTACAAATAGAACTGATATCTCTGATACATGAACATGTGGCATGGGCACAACCATCCATAATAGAGTACATAAAAACTGAGATCCGAGGTATGGAAGCAGCCATCCAGCAGTAAGGATCAATAAATAGACTCAGGTATGGTTGCATCCATCCAATCAAAAGAGTCATGCAATAAGTCATGATAATCCAAAAAAAATCCATAGCCTAGATTTTATCAGCCAAAACCCAGGGTCTTGCGCTCCATCTCGACCTGAACAAGTACAATTTCAAGCATGCGAATATATGAGCTGAAGTCAAACATGCAGGAAAATCGTCTAATTACTAGTTGATGATGAAAGTTGTTAAAAAACGTGATTGAAACCACCAATAATAATGATGGCCCTCAAGGTACAAAAGGTACAATCTATGAAATTTGAACAATGAGCTGATGTTGAACACCCATAGAATCACTCGATCGAAGGCCAATGATGTGAACCTTGCGTCGAATGCAAAAAACCTACCATTGAGGCATGCAAGCTCCAAGGTACTAGAAGGGAGTCTCTAAGTCAAATTCCTGGATAATAAGCTGAAGTCGACAGGAAGCGACCTGGTCGAAGGAGGGCCATAATGTTTCCCACATCATCGACACGAGACAGAGTAACATGATGAATCAGGACAAACAAGGAATCAGAGGAAGGTTGACAACTGCAAAGGCAAACTTCTCTTAAACATATCAGTAGCACAACACTAGATTTGGTAGTATTTGACATCAAAGGATTTGAGGTCATGATGACGTGGAAAAGAGTAGATGAGAGGTCAAAAAATATTATCCAAACCCATGAAGGAAAAAGTGACGAAATGAGATGTCCCCAACTCTACACGAATGTAGACAAGTGCCATGTTCAAGAGCGACATACTTCCAACATAACTAAAACTTGATTCCATTTTCCCCCACCATTTCTGGCAAGTGCCCCAATTATTTTTTAAAACAATCTTGAAGGGATAGCATATGCTTGCAATGTAAGTTTTTCCTTCAGACAAATCCAACCTAGTACATTTTATGAGCCCTTGGAAAGAGGAACTCGAGTAACGTCATGGTGACGAAATCCAATGTCATCAGGGTTTAACGAGTTTGACAAAGAGAGAACTTGGCATCTTTTCATGTTTAGAGATTTTGAAAAGAAGGCATAAAATAAAACTCCAACATGGCCCTTTCCGTAGATAGTCTCTCAGATCCGAAAAAATTAGAAAACAATATCTAAAAGAAACTCTTAGTCGCGATAGGCTAAGGTTTTTCGTAAATAATCCATCCCAACCCGAAAAAGGGGTAAACGTATACTAGGTAGATATCGTTTCACAGCCATTTAACGAGTTCAAAACAACAAGAATATTGGAAATATTTTCATTTTCAGAGAGTCAGAAAAGAGCTGAAAGATGACTCCACCTGGAGGAACGAGTGGTATAAAGGGTAGCAACTGGTTCTGGTGATGGTGGAACTGCTCAAAACAAGTAAATGTCAAGAGGCTGACTAACAAGACCACTCATTGCAGCGATTCCTCAGGAATGGGTAAAACAACCAAGTGAGGGCATATGATCGGCCGAGCAGATGGTAACGATGGAGTGAGAAAACCAAGTTTGATCTGAAAAAATAGGCTGATAAAATGGAAATCATGAGAGGTAAAATAAGAATGGTTTCATTTTTACACAAGCTTGAAACAAAGATAAATTGCGCTTGAAGTTGGTTTCATTTTTACACAAGCTTGAAAAAAAGATAAACTATGCTTGAAGTTGGTTTGCATGCCCCCAACATGGTGACTCAATTCGAGGTACATGCTCCCCAAGCTTCAGTCCATATGAAAGGAAGATGGAGTGAAGATTCAAATTACGAGATCAAGAGAAAGACTCGACTAGGATTTTACGAGATCGTATCAAAGACTCGAATGGAACGGGAATGTGTTTCATTGTTTTAACGAGGTTGACACATTAAAAGAACTATCCTCATGACCTAATTCATTTTTTAATGAGGTTGACATAGTAAACGAACTATCCTCATAAGAGCTTATTTCATTTTTTAAGGATATTGACACAAGAAAACGAACTATGCTCTAATGACAACTCATCATGTTGAATAAGAAGTCATGGCTTCCAAGAGGTGTTCATCTGATGGTAGGGCAACATCTCGGAAATCAGGACCCAATACCCCCAGCACACGATGCACAACGACACTATCACTGAATGCGTGCATGGGACAGGTAGCCACATAATTAACCTGCGGCGTGGAATATACAACCGGCGAATAAAGACCCGAAAGAGATGACGGTGGGCCAGTTGCCATCTCAGGACCAAAGAATGAAAGCTGATCAATGGTCACGATCCGACCTTCATGTGGAAAAAAAATCATACGAATGAGGGAAGAGACAAGCGCTCCCATGGCATAAGTATAGTCACGCCCCATGAGTAGATTAAAATCCTAAGGTCCTGGAACAACCATCACGTCTATATAGATGATTTTAACTCCCAAAGTAATAGGAAACTTCGGAAGGATCCCTAATGATTGAATGGTTCTTCTGTTAAAATCCAATAGATTCTGAGTAACAGGCACAAGTGGTGGAGAACCAAAAGCTTGCCAAGTAGTTGAAGATAGAATACTGACAGACACGCCTTCATCTATAATCGTGCTAGGTACGACCATATCGATGACCTATACCGTGATCTCAAAAGGCACATAAGAAGGAAGGAAGTATCTCGCGAATCAACTCCAATCAAAGGAAGCGACCAAACTACTCGGAGGGGGTACCATTGAACTGATATGGTCATCCCCTAGTGTTGCGGGAGCAAGAGGAGCATCCTCCAGGACCTCCATCATGGGAGCAAGAGGAGCAGCTTCTTGAACCATAGGGACGGGAGAATATTTCTCTAAGTCAGAGGAATTTGACGAAACAAGAAGAACGTGAGGGGTATGTGAAATACTCTCGATGGAAAAGACCTGATGAACCATAGGCGGGATTAGATCGACCAATTCCACGACCAATGGTTGGTCAGGAATGGATTCCTGAAGTTGAATTTCCGAGGGAGCGGGAGTGACCAAGGATGGCTCTCGACCGATCATTGAATGAACTAGGGAAGGACTCGAAGAAAGCTTCTAGTAACCAACCAAAAGGCATGGTGCAAAAATAGTATGGTTGTCCAACACTCTCGTGGCTTCATCCATGTACAGACAAAGGTGAATGGGATGACGTCCTTCACACAACTTACAGGGATTCTTAATCTTACCCTGTTTCTTTTGAGTCTTAGCAAGGCTAGCCTAAGACATGCCACCAATATGAATTCTATAAGCCAAAGGCAATGGCGGACGACCGTCGGACCATACTTCAAGTACCTTGGGAATGCCGAGGCAGTCTTGAAGAAAATGGTCACCTTTGCACAACATGCAAGGGAATTTGAATTTTCGTGGAAGGTTGGATGGTTTATCAATGGAAGGTGTCTTAGGAACAATAGTTGCAGCTTTAGCCTCTCGCTTATCTGACTTATTCTTCTTCTTCTTAGCCGCTTGGTTACTGGAATCCAAAATTTCACCCGGTGAAGTAGAAGAGGAGGATGAAGAAACATGTGAATAAGGGGAGAGGTCCAGGTTAGAATCAACATGACTTTGTCCAGGTGAAGAGATGGTTGAACATAGGTCAAACCACCCGGGACCACTGAGGTCGAAAATAACCATACAGGGAAACCAACAGTTAACCCTGGAAGAGACAAAGTCGCCATATAAGGAGCACCAACATTTCCAAAAGTAGGAAAAGGACCAGGATTCCATTCGAAGGGTTTTCCTTGGTTGGTAAACTCTGGAAACGTTGCCATATATAAACAATCGTAAAAAAAAACGATAAGGAAGATAAATTTAACCGGGAATATTTCATAGAAAGTTAATATTTTAAGACATTGAAACAAAACTCTGTCGTTTCATATTTTAAGAGTCAAGAAACAGAAAAAAGGTGACTCTATCATTTTCAGGTTGAAATGAGTGTGAAAGGACAAGAGCTCGATGATCTTTTCACTTTTTAACGAGTCACGAAAAGATCGAAATGAATACTTAGGTAATCTAGGGAAGAGGGTGTACCAAGTTTTCGTTAACTGCCATATACACCTTGGTGATCAAATAAAAGAGAAATGACCAAGGACTTAACGTACATGAAGGTAGTCTCCCCGAATGTTGTGTTCGGTGTATCACGGTTATAAGGTGGCAGACTCGACTTCCTATAGATAAAGGATTGCAATCTAAAGGGGTCTCTCTTTATATACTCCATGGTACGGGGAGCACAAGTCCATACTAGCATCGTCTAAAGCCAAAAGGTGAACAACAGCTACTAGTTTTTAAGATGTCGGAACACGTCTCTAGCCTAGACCACTAGAAATATTGTGTTAGGTTTCAATGTTGCCTTAGGTTCATTGAGTAAATTTTAAAGTTGATCTTGGATTATGTTTCAATTTCAAGGCCCTATCTAATTTGGAGCTCAACTTCCTAAATGCAAACTATATGCAAATGAACATCACTTTCAATTCGATGAATGCTAGTTATGAGAAGGATAGAAATCTTTCAAACAATAACAAACAAGGAAAGTATGCGAAGAAAACTTCTAATGCCCCTAATGCAATCAATCGAAAACAAAACTCCTTCCTAGATTGACAAATGCTAGTTATGTAAAGGAATGTTTCAATTTCGATGCAATGAAAGAATGCAAAATATTTTTTTTGGATTTTTCAATGTAATGAAGCACACAATGTACTAATTCAATGGAAAACAAAATAAACACTATTTTGAGTTTTGTGAATGTAGGGATTTAAAATTGAATGACTTAATCAAGGAAAAACAAACACAAAAACATTCAAACTAATGCAACAAACTTTCAATCAAAAAGAGTTTCCCAAACTGACCAAAAACAAGCAAAGTAATCGATGCTCAGAGCAAGAAGGGGAAGGAACAATCGAAGACGAAATGATCATTCAACCAACACAAATACTCAAAAGGACCAAGAAAAACTCAGTGCAATGACTCAAAACGATACTGACAACAATCAAAGAGACTTGATTTTCAAACAGAAGGCTCAGTGTACAAGAACGCTTAGAAACCCTAAGGGCTTAAACTACATTGACAGGAAAATGGACAAACGACTGAGATTTTTTTTTTTACAGTAGTCAACACAATCCCAAAGGCTTAATAACACCCAAAAAATAACCTGGAAGCAAGCACAATTGACCAAAAGACTCATTAAAGAGGTCAAACCAAATCTTACAGGGGTTGGCATGACTGTAAGGTTGTAATCCACACCATACAGGGGTTGGCACGAGTGCAAAAAATGCAACCTGCACCAATCGGTGCGACTGTTCAGCGAAAAGCTGCGCCAAGCTAGATAACTATGGGAAAAAGAGGAAAAACCAAAACCTAATGAGCAGAGGTCAATCTTGACACTTTGGAGCTGAACGGAGGATGAAAACTGTTGAAAATGGCAACAAGAAACAGTGAAGGAGGCCTCCTGAAACATCTTTCCTGATCCTAGTTGGAAAGTGATCACCTAAACTAGGTGGGGACCACACATGTGATTTTTGTTGAAAAGTCTATTTTTAGACTATGTCTATTTTTAGACATATGGATCATGGACCGGGACCTCTATTTTTAGGAGGATTGGTCATGTTGGTAAAAATAGATGGACCTCTATTTTTAGCATTTATGTCGAAGTCTATTTTTAGACTGGCGGGCTAAAAATAGAACAGTCAAATATTATTTACCCTTAATAATATTTGGACTCTAAACTTCAGTTTAATCTCTTGGAGCACTTCAGTTTGACCCCCGGATGTGGGGCATGTAGCTGCCAGAAGGAAATACGCTTTTCCTATGGGTTCGGTGAGCTAATGCATGGTTGACTTCAGTTAGAGCTCAAGTGGCGGAGTTCGGTGGAGTTGATGCGACAGTTGATGGAGATGGTGTTCTGGTTAACTAGTTGAACTAGTTGTATTTAGTTTAACTGGCTAATACAATAGAGATGAGTTGTGTGAATTAAATATTATTTAATTCACTAATTATTAACTCATTATTCAACTAAAGAACACATCAGTTTAACTCAGTGCATGGACAGTTCAGTGGCGACAAGTGAAAGAGGTAGATGAAAGGGTTGAGTTAGCTATCAGTTGCGACATTAGTTGTGCATGAGATTTGCACCACACTTGGAGGAAATTACCAATGAAAATTGCGCAGTTGGAGCCAGTGAGATTCGAACTTGGATCTCTATTTAGACCAGCCTTGATTGCACAATAGAGGCAAGGAATTAGTGGTTGAGTTTTGAACCTGTGACTTGTTCAAAACCAAGCTATTTTTTGTGTAGCTTTGGGAGATAGTACTGAGTACTTGTGAGGAGTTTTTACTATGTATTTGTTGCATGTTCTCTCCATCTAATATACAGAATAGCTGAGGGGTTTTCAGCTATAAGCTTTCCCCATACATACTGTGTTAATGTGTGTGATGATTTGATGTGCTATCGCTTCTATTCTTTCCGCATGTGACAATTAATTGTAGAAGAGATTATGTGTTATGCATGAAATTCGAAATTGATGTGTGATCAGGTTAATCTCCATTGAATAAGTGATTTATTCAGAAAATTTCTACATGGTATCGGAGCGATATTAATTGTCGAGATCTATTACGGTGATTGCAAACTTATTTCCTCGGACAGAGCCTGCATACGTGCCAGATAGCCTCCGGATTCATCTTTCTTTGGAAAGTGAAAGGTCTGGTAAAAGCCCATGCAGTCAATCTATGATTTGGAAATAATTTGTTCTCAAGTGTAGATCAGACGCGATTGAGTTATCAGCTAGTGGTGAAATTCGAATTTGTAGATTTGTGTTCTTGGTGCCGGGGCGAAAATGTCTTTCAACGGTTTGCGACTAGAATATGCCTTGGAAGGCAGTTCAAATTATGTTGCATGGAAGGACCGCATGGAGGTTGTATTAGATGATAATGGGCTGTTGGAATTCATGGAGAAAGAGATTCCAAACCCTAATTCTAATGATGCTGCTGTTGTGGAAGCCTGGCGAAAGAAACAAGCAAAATGTCGAAGGATCCTGTTGGAGGGCGTAAAGGATCACATTGTATCCATCCTGCATGGAAAGGCTTCTCCATATTTAATGTGGAAAGATTTGATGGATCTATACCAAAGCAAGAGCAACCAAAGGAAGCTGGCGCTCAAGGATAGACTAAGAAACATCAAGATGGAGAAAGGCGACAACATCGCAAAATACCTCACGAAGTTCACTCAATGCAGAGATGAGCTGGGAAGTGTGGGGGTTACTGTCGAAGATGAGGACTTGGTTGACTTGGCTCTCCTTGGTCTTCCGAAGGCTTGGCATGATCAGGATAGTGTCAATGGTCGGGAGAAGTTGCCGGGATGGGAGCGACTATGGTCGGATCTCATGCAAGAGGAGATCAGGAGGACTACCAGGGATGGATCTTCATCAAAGGTATCTGATGAAGAAGATTGCGCTTTGGCTGCCAAAGAAAGGAAGGGGAAGGGTAAGGAGAAGGCTTCTCAATCCGATGCGGATGGTAAAGAGCGTGACATGTCCAAAGTGAAGTGTTTTCACTGTCACGAACATGGACATTACGCCATGAATTGCCCAAAGAAGAAGAAGAACAAGCAGGCTGCTGGACCTGCAGCTGGTGAGGCTCTTGCCTTGAAATTTGAGCTGGACTTCTCATTGATCACATGCATGTTGTCTAGTGCATTGGGATCGGGGTGGTATATTGATAGTGGCACTTCCTTTCACATGACGGGAGATGCAAATCTTTTTAGTGACTTGGTGGAGAAAGGTCTCCAGATGCATGTTGAGTTGGGCGACGGTGGACGATACAATGCGACCGGAATTGGTACCATAACCTTTCAGAGGGAGTCAGGTAAACTCATTATTTTACAAGATGTATTGCATGTACCAGGTCTAACAAAGAATCTGATCTCAGTCGCAATGTTAGAGGATAAAGGGTATGAAGTTGTCTTCAGAGAAGGAAAAGTTTTCCTTCAGCACAAGGCAACGGGACAAGTCAAGAAGGTTGGGATTCAGGCAAAGAATCTCTACAGACTTGAAGTATATGGGATGTCTATGGAGCTTCCTATTGTTGGGAAGCGAAAGGAAGACATGAAACTGAAGCTTGAGAGGGAGCAAGTGTTGGATGCAGGCGAGAAAGACATGCAATTGATGCTTGAGAGGGAGAAAGTTTTGCATGCAGGTGATAGTGAACCTCAGGATGTGGAGCAGCCACAAGAGGATCATGGAGTGGAAGAGACCACTCATGCAGAGAAATTTCGTGCCAGACGGGCAGAGGGAGTGCATGCAGCTATACCACCAGGTGTGAGGTGGGGCGACATGCATGATTAATCCCATGAGGATATTTCTGGGCAGATTCATGAGATGGTGTGGATCTCATGGATTGAACCTGGCTACGAGGTGCCCACAGCGCAGCAGTAGCAAGATCAGTTGGAGTGATGCAGGCAGATCAAAGTGACAGTGTCAGATACTGGAGCGCGGATCAGAGTTGACAACAAGTGCAAGAGTGCATGGGTGCAAGAGTTCAACAGCGCAGTGGTTCTTGATGACATGTGCAGTTGGTACCAGCAGAATTCAAAGACTTTGATGATAGATTCATCAGACTGATTGAGTTGTTTGGAGCCTATTCAGTTTCAGAGGAGTTGCAGAGCAGATGCATGGAGTTGCATGGCGCTTGTGAAGGTTGCAGGGCGAATGCATGGAGTTGCATGTCGCATGCAAAGACAGTCCCTTCTTGTTGAGAGGGAGTGTTGAAAATGGCAACAAGAAACAGTGAAGGAGGCCTCCTGAAACATCTTTCCTGATCCTAGTTGGAAAGTGATCACCTAAACTAGGTGGGGACCACACATGTGATTTTTGTCGAAAGATCTATTTTTAGACTATGTCTATTTTTAGACATATGGATCATGGACCGGGAGCTGCAGTATGTTATTCTTGGAGGATTGGTCATGTTGGTAAAAATAGATGGATCCCTATTTTTAGCATTTAGGTCAAAGTCTATTTTTAGACTGGCGGGCTAAAAATAGAACAGTCAAATATTATTTACCCTTAATAATATTTGGACTCTAAACTTCAGTTTACTCTCTTGGAGCACTTCAGTTTGACCCCCGGAGGTGGGGCATGCAGCTGCCAGAAGGATTTACGTTTTTCCTATGGGTTAGGTGAGCTAATGCATGGTTGACTTCAGTTAGAGCTCAAGTGGCGGAGTTCGGTGGAGTTGATGCGACAGTTGATGGAGATGGTGTTCTGGTTAACTAGTTGAACTAGTTGTATTTAGTTTAACTGGCTAATACACTAGAGATGAGTTGTGTGAATTAAATATTATTTAATTCACAAATTATTAACTCATTATTCAACTAAATAACACATCAGTTTAACTCAGTGCATGGACAGTTCAGTGGTGACAAGTGAAAGAGGTAGATGAAAGGGTTGAGTTAGCTATCAGTTGCGACATTAGTTGTGCATGAGATTTGCACCACACTTGGAGGAAATTACCAATGAAAATTGCGTAATTGGAGCCAATGAGATTTGAACTTGGATCTATATTTAGACCAGCCTTGATTGCGCAATAGAGGCAGGGAATTAGTGGTTGAGTTTTGAACTTGTGACTTGTTCAAAACCAAGCTAGTTTTTGTGTAGCTTTGGGAGATAGTACTGAGTACTTGTGAGGAGTTTTTACTATGTATTTGCTGCATGTTCTCTCCATCTAATATACAGAATAGCTGAGGGGTTTTCAGCTATAATCTTTCCCCATACATACTGTGTTAATGTGTGTGATGATTTGATGTGCGATCGCTTCTATTCTTTCCGCATGTGACAATTAATTGTAGAAGAGATTATGTGTTATGCATGAAATTCGAAATTGATGTGTGATCAAGTTAATCTCCCTTGAATAAGTGATTTATTCAGCAAATTTCTACAAAAACTAAGCAAGAAAACTAGAAAAAGACAGATAACTAAATCAGTAATTGAAACTGACCCAACAAGATGAAATGACAAACTCGCACTGATTCTCCAGTGGAGTCGCCAATTTGTTATGCAGGTAAATCCTCTCTGTGGACAGAGACGATCCCTCTTCCCCTAGGGTGGGTCTAGAAACAAAGGGACACGCTAAAGTGTCGCTTCCTAGTTAATGAATGAACAAAAGATATGGTAGATTGACATACCTGGAATCCAACGCTATCGTCGCTGCTGAAAGAGTAGTAGCCTCTCGCTCTTGCCTTAGAAAATCAGAATCCATTCGTTGTTATGCTCAGATACCTACACATAGAAAAAGAAACAAGAACAACATATGACATCATAGTTTCACTCATAACTATTAGCCAGTCAAAGAGGGCTAAACATATCGCATTAAACAAGCATCATAACACAATAGTGGAACCAAACAGTAGTCATGTATATAAATGAATAGAAGGAAGAGTTACAACCGATACTTTTACATCGCGGTCTCCTCCAGCAGGGTTCAGCCGAAGTGCGTCTCAGATGTTCGTCAGGGAATTTGGACGGGATGAAGGAATGGACTGAAGCTCTCTTATAAGTTCTGGAATCAAGCTTCCTCAACGTAATTCCTTCTTATTCTATCTTCTTTAGTAATTTAGCTATAGTATGTCTGATTCTCCAAGTTTAGCTAGCATGTACTAAGAGAGATAGTTTCTTTTATAGAGGAAAAGGAGGAGGTTAGGATCCCTACAAAGGTGGGATGGAGGCCTATCCTTTAGGAAGTTACCATAAGAGGTGGAAACCATAAACCTAAAGGAGGGAGTCCGTAGTTTTTCAGTTCAACCACTCCCAATGACTCATCCTTGAGGTGGTTGGAGTGGAATCTCTGCTTCTATTTTTTTTTTAAATCCATAAACAACTTGGTGTGGGTGTCTAACTGGCACAGAGCGCCAACTGGTGCGGGCCCAGTGTTAAATTTCTCAATTGGCACGAGGATGTAATTGGCTACTCGTGCCAAGGCAAAAACAAGGGTTTTTACATCTCCGCTCACGGAATTGTCAACAAAAGGAATATTTCTCTCATGTAAAGGAATGAAATGATGGGCTTTGCAAGGCATGACACTTCTTATTGGTCATAGAAATGACCCTCCAATGTGCGAGTTGGGGATTGCAGGGACAGTGACAAATTTTTGTGTAATAGTAAGATGGTCAAGTAGGATAGGTGGAGTGAGATTATGTCAAAAATATTGGGCTATGGAGTCAATGAAATTCAATGGTGTCTCAATAATGAATCAATGTGCAGTGCAAGGCCAATCTAGCAAGGTTTTAGGATCCTTTAAGTTTATGAGTGAATTGGGATGGACATCAAGTTTGTAAATAAGGTAGGGCAAAAGGCAATCATGAATCCTTTGTCAAATACCTATGAACAAGGAGGTATGAAATATTATTAGCACAAGATAATAAGCAAGAGCTAGGGAAAACCATTTCCTCTATGATAATAATTTAAACCAATAAATATCTAAGATAAACATTTTAGTGAAACATAGAGAGCATAAGAGCTTCTAACTTTAGTAAATTCACCTCCAGACTTTGGGAAAACATACAAGATCACAAATAACCTAATCTATGAAGAGGGAACTCCTAAACATCATAAATCAAGCTATAGATAACTCTGAAACAAGTTGGTAGGCATGGACAAAGGGAAAGATCGAACGAGACCTCTTTGAATTAACCTAACAAACAATATTCCAAAGAAAGGTTTCAAGATAGATTTTTGAAAGCTTCAAATAAGCAGGGCATACCATGAATCATACTTTTAAACTAGAATACTAACCATACATGAAACAAAAACAAGATTAGGTGAACCTAAGGAACAATCAAGAATTCATTAAGCTAACCAAACAGAGGAAAACATCAAGGTTATAACAAACATGAGGACTGAGGTGCCTCAAAGTTCATGTCTCAACCTATACTTCTTTGATTTATAGCAACCAAGAGAAATGAAACATAATGATAACAAGAAAACATAAACAAATTAAGAAGACATCACCATTCACCAAGCTAAGGAATCCTGCAAACAAGCTTCTCCATCATCAAACCAAACAAGCCATTCATCAACTTCACAACACCAATTTCTTCTCCAAGCTCATATAAACCATGTATTGCTCTCAAAGCTCATCAAATGCCAACAAAATACATGAGGGGCTCATGCTATATTTATGGAGAAAAGGAGGACTAAAACCCTAAATATGGTAGGAAAATGTCAAATTCAACCATAAATGTCATTTATGGCCAAGAGACCATGCAAGGCCCAAGGCACATAATATCCTAAGAAATAAATTCCGAAATAACTATTTGCACATAATTCTAGAGTGTTTTGCCTCAAAAAACTCAAAAATATCAATTTGCAATAAATGAGTGTGTTTTGTTGACTTTTGGTCCAAAACACACTTAGACAGTCTTTGTGCGCAACGCCACTTCAGCAGAAAATAGGGTATTTTGTGACTAAGTTTTGGACCACGTCCCGATGACGGATTTGGCTCCGTGATGGCTCTTTGGAAATCTCGATGAATAAAATTTATACAAATTCTTGAGGTTTACTGAATGAGTGCCATTTTCCTATCCAAAAATCCATTCTCCCAACACTTCTCTGTGCGCAACACCTCCTCTAGTAGAAAATAGGGTGTATTGCAACCAAGTTTTGGACCACTTCCTGATTTCGGATTTGGATCCGTGATGGCTCGTTGGAAAGCTTGATGAGTCTAATTTCCATAAATGATTTTTTTTTCTAAATGAGTGCTATTTTCCTGTCCAAAAATCCATTCTCCTAAAATTTCTCTGTGCACAGCACCTTGCCTGAAAATGAGGCAGAATGGTCAAAATTTTGGTGTTTTTTTACCTTTTGGGGGGTCAAAACTACTCCAAATGATCTGAAATTTTGTGTGAAGACTGATGATGATGAGAGGAATAAAAAAATGTAAATTTTTCAAGCTGAGTTTGCACCAAATTTGTGCGTAGCGCCAAGGGTGCTGCGCACAGAGTCCTCAAAATTTCAAAAAAAACAAAATTTGCTCAGAATTCCCTCAAATTTGGTGGACAACTTCTTCAAGGGGTTTGAGAATCCTGTGGAAAATCTTGAGCCATGTCTCTAAGTTTTTCTTGGTCTTTACCTTCTTTGAGTGCTTAAATTTCAATGAAGAGGTGTGATGGTGGCTTTGTAGGTGCCTTGATCATGGCTATGATCCTTGTTGCGGTCCTCAACTTCTTCATTTTCATTAATGGCATCATCAGTCATCATATTTTCTACCCCATAATTGTGTTTAACATCATCAACACTCTCATCCTCTTCACTGATTTCTTCATTGTCATTTTTTTCTTCATTTGAGCTACTTGTCTTTTCATTGTTGGGGTCATAATTTTCACTAGCACCCTCTGCACTTTCATCACTATCATCTTGCTCATCATGAAGACCACTCTCCTCTTTGTATTTGGCATTGTCATCATCTTCATTTGTGTTCATATCTTCTAACTCTTTGTCATGGTTCTACTTTGCATCATTAAGGCTTGCTTCTTGGGTGTCACTACTGCCCTTAGCCATCTGCATTTTCCTTACTGTTTTGACCTTTATCCTGATTTCCCTCTTCATCATTCTCTATTTCAGCCTTTTCATTATCAATGCTCATGTTATCTTGACTGTCCAACTCTTCATCTTCCTCATTATCCTATTGCATATTATCATTGTTTTGCTCACTGTTTCTCTCTTCGATGCTTTGCGCCTCAAGGTTTCTTTCTTGCCCATCAATTTCAAGGGCATCACTATTTTCTTCCTCCTCAGACTCATCATCATCATTACTAACTTGTGCAGGAGCCTGGGGAAAATTTGAGGAAAAAGAGTGATTTTGAGCAATTTTTGGAAATTTTGGCCAAATTTCCTCTGTGTGCAGTGCCACTACCTGTGCGCAACGCCGGTCCATCTATGCGCATCACAATGTTATTTAATGTTGGATTTTATCCCCTATGCACAACACCAGTTTGTCTGTGCGCAGCACCTGGAAATTTTTCCAAAATGACCAGAAAAACTTTGTTTTTCTTCCTTAAGATTTTTTTCTATTTTTTTCAGGGGCTGAATGAATTTGAAATGGAACAAAGGCACCTTTATACCCTTTGAGTGAAATAAATCAAAGTTCTAAACCCACTTTACTATAATTATCAATCTTTTTTCCATTTGACTTACAACCTTTTGTCTTTTGCAGGGTTTTGAAAGTTCTTTCAAGGCATCTTTTCTTCTTTTGTGATGATGGCTAGCTGAGAGGATGTACATGTCCTTTTTATCCCCTTTTATTTTTGAAAGTCTGGGAACTTGTTCAAACTGTCCTTTGGCATATATTCATCAAACTGAAAGCCCTGTTTTTACCTCCTTGGTCATTTCTGATTGTAGGTGACCTGAAACATGTCTTTTTCCCTTTGCAGATTTGACAGTGACATGTCTTTTTGACAGAGATGTGTGCATTAGGTTTACCATGTTTTTCACTTGGCCACTTCTGATCTTGTGTAGGTGCCAACAGAACATTTTCCTTTGGTCTTCTTAGTCTCTTTTGGAGTTTGACATCTCATTTCTTCAACATTGAACCTGTTCTTAGCATGAATTTATCCTTTTGATAATCAACCTCATGCTTGCTTTTATTTTGATTATTTTGGAGGCCTTTGAGTTTACTTGGAAAGCTTAGGCCCCCCTAAACTGATATTCTTTTCCATTTCTCCTTTGGTGTAGGTGAAACAATGCTGCCTATGAAAACCCTAGAGAACACCTTGGATATCTTTTGAATGCCATCCTTGTTCATGAAGGAGGACTTATTATATTCATTTGACCTATTTTGTCCTTGTGGTCCTTGTGATGGTTCCTTGCTTGGAAGTAATGTTTTTTCAATCAATCACAAAACCCTGATTCTCTTTAAACACAGGCCTGCTGCCTTTCTCTTCTTATGAATGCCTTCTGGTGATGAACTTACCCAATTACCTTACCTCTTCTCATGCTGATAGCAATATTTATCATTTTTGCAGATTTGTGAACAAGGACAGCTATTTCCCTTGAAAAATTTGTGTTTTCCCAAGGAGGCCTTTCTTGAATGGATTTTGATCAGCCTTGGATCAAGTTGCTTGACCTTATTGTTCTTTGATTATGGATGCAAAAGAACACTTGGAGGGAAAATAAAAGTGACCACCAACCTTTTGCAACTTGTGCAGGAGCTTGGGGTAAACTTGAGGAGGAAAAGACTGATTTTTGACCAATTTTTGGCAATTCTGGCCAAACATCTTCTGTGTGCAGCGCCACTCCGTCTGTGCGTAGCGCCAATTTTCAGAAGGCATTTGGAGGCCTTACCAGTGTCATAATGAGCTATGTGATAGCTCGTTGGAAATATTATTGAGTCTAATTTCCAAAACATCTTTTTGTTTTACATTTGGTGTCCATTTACCTATCCAAAAACGGATTTTCCCAACACTGGTCAAAAAGTGTTGAACGATGGTGCAGAAATGCAGAGTGCTGGTATAGACACCTTTTGGAGGTCTTCCTATAATTAAAATTCATCTAATGATAGCTAATTGTAAATCCCTTCAAGTATAGTTGTCATTTGAATCATCAAGAAAGTCATTTGGCCACTCCAGCTGTGAGAAAACCTGATTTTCCCAAGGTCACTCCAGCAGTGCAGAAATTCTCCTTGGACACTTGTATTTTTGATATTGCTCCCAAACCATGATAATTGTGTAAAAACAAAAGTATTTTTTTCTTCTTGGGAATATATTGGACAAAAATCTCTCTCACGTTTGTCAAATTCATCTCTGTTTTGTTATAAACACAATTTGAAGCAAAACTGGCCCTAGGCTTGACACATGGCTTGTCTCTTGGAATGAATTCTTGGAAAATGATGGAGGCATGATGTTTATGAGTTGGTATGGACTTATTCTTACTGAAAATATCTATCAAATTAATCATTTTCTCTTGTGCCTCCTTTTTATATCAAACCCTAGCTTAGTTGGAAGAGGAAATTAGGGTTTGGTATATGGGATTTAGGACTGCCTTGCAGAGGGAGGGGAATGAAGGGGTTAAGGGTTGTCTAAATTACCGGGGAAATTTTTGGGGATAGGTATAGATGTTAGAGAGTAGGGTAAAGTGTAATTTCAAGAATTGAGTGAGGGGAAAAGGTCCAAAAGGGAAAAACATAGGCCTAGTCTCGAAAAGTGTCAAATTGTAGCAATATGTTAGGTTTTGTAAAAAAATGATGAGTTCGAGGGATAGGAGTGATGGGAAGTTTTTATGAAGGTATATTAAGGATAGGAGGAAGTGTAAGAGCATAAATATACAAGCCTTGTTGATATTTAACCATGGAGGTCATGAAACCAAGAAAAATTCCCTTAAAAGCCTTAGATGGACAATGGAGGAGTTACACAAAACAAAATAGAGGGTTGGGGCCAAAGGTGACACAAAAAAGACAAAATGAGTGACATGAGCCCATGATGGGACTTTTGGGATGGGTGAGCTAAGCTTGACATGATGGGATGATAAAATAGTGAAAAAAATGATCTTGAGGATAACGAAGGTAGTGAGATTTCTAGAACTCACAATGTTCATGAACTTTGTTTCTAGAAATATATAACTGATACTTAGTAATCTTCAGATAGTGAAAATTATGGATGAATAAAAACCTATAGAAAGGTATTAAAATACACAAAATTCATTGAAATGGTCCTCGAATGTTCGAGATGGGGATTGTAAGGATGGTGACAAAATACTGTGTAACACATGCCCCCTAAAGAATAAGGTCCAAGAGAGAGGGAGGGTGAAATGATTTATGAGAACATGCCCAAACCAAAATTCTACTATCGGGGACCTGCAAGAACAAGTACAACTAATATTTCTAATACATGAATATGTGGTATGGGTGCATCCATCCGTAATAGAGTACATACAATAATAAGATCTAAGGTATGGATGCAGCCATCCAGCATGAAGGATCATCAAATAGACTCAGGTATGGTTGCATCCATACAATTAGAAGAGTCATGAATATAGTCATGATAAATAAAATCGTCTCGCATCCTGGATTTTATCAGAAAAAACCTAGGGTCTTACACTCCATCTCGACCCAAGAAAGTACAAGTTCAAGCATGTGAATAAGTGAGTTGATGTTGAACATGCAAGAAAGTCACCTGATTACCAGCCAATGATGAAAGATGTTAATAGACGCTAGAGAAACCACCAATAATGACAATGGCTCTCAAGGTACAACTAGTACAATCCGATAAATGTGAACAGTGGGCTGGAGTCAAACACCCGCGAAATCACTCGATCGAAGGCCAATGATGAGGACCTGTCATCGAATGCGAAGAACTTTCCATTGAGGTATGGAAGCTCCAAGGTACCAGAAGGGAGTCTCTAGATCAAATTTATGGATAATGAGTTGAATTAAATAGGAAGTGATCTGGTCTAAGGAGGGCCATAATGTCTCCCACATCATCGAAATGAGACAGAGGAGAATCAGGACCAAACAGAGGATCAGAGGTTGAAAAATGCAAAAGGAAACTTCTCTTGAACATATTGACGACACGACTCTGGAATTTGGAAGTATTTGACATCAAGGGATTTGAGGTCATGATGATGTGGCAAAGAGCATATGAGAGGTAAAAATATATAACCCAAGCCCATGGAGGAAAAAATGACGAAATGGGATGTCCCAAACCCGACACGAATTGTAGAAAACTGTCATGTTCAAGAGCGACATACTGCTGACATGACTGAGAATTGGTTCCATTTTCCCCCACCATTTCTGGTGAGTACCCCAATTATTTTTAGAACCAAGCTTGAAGGGAATAACATATGCTTGTCATTTAAGTTTTTCATTCAGACAAATCCATCCTAGTACATTTTACGAGCCATAGGAAGGAGGAACTTGGTTACGTCATGGTGACGATTTCCAATGTCATTTAATTTTTAACGAGTCTGAAAAATGAAGAACTCGACATATTTTCATGTTTAGAGGGTTTTAAAAGAAGCGAAAAAGAAAACTCTAGCAGGTCCCTTTTCGTAGGTAGTCTCACAGATCCGAAAAGGTAGAAAACCATATTTGAGAGAACCTCTTATTCATGATAGGCTAAGGTATTCCTTTTTCGTAAATAATATATCCCAGCCCGAAAAAGGGGTAAACTTATATTGGGTAGATGATGTTTCAAAACCTTTAATGAGTTCAAAATGACAAGAGTCTCAGAAATCTTTTCAATTTTAGAGAGTCAGAAAAGAGCTGAAAGATGACTCTAGGGGGTGACTTTTTTGTGTTTTTAGCGAGTCCGAAAAAGTAATACGATACAACTCGTCACTTCATCACCATCACGTTTAGGACTTGTTGCTGCACAAGAAATGCACGTAAAACCCATTTTTTCAAGATAAAATATTAAAATAATGAAAAAATAAGCTCAAAAACCTAATTAGGGTTTCGAAAAGGTTATAAAATGACAAAATTAGTAAAAATAAATTACTTTTCACCTTTTTACCTCTTGTGAGCATTTTACCATTTTTCACTATGATCTTGTGGATCTGGTAGCGGATCATCCAGGAGACCAATCGCGAACCCATTTTCTTCAGGTAAGAGCTCTTATCCTTGTCTGCTTTTTAAATCCAATTTCATTGCTTGCATTTTCAATTTTATACATTTTTGGGGAGATTTTTTTCAAAGTTGGGTGCGCCAGTCAGCACGGGTTCCGGGCACGAAGTTGCGCCAATCTACCTTGAAATTTAACGAGGAGGTACCAATTGGCACTGATGTTTTTAAAACAGCCGTGCCAATCATTGCAACCTATTTTAGCTTCAAAATTCTAGCAAATAGCCCATTTGAATCAAGTCAAAAGTTGATAATTGACTGATGAAAGCCCCAATGATGATGTTGTAGGTGTTTGAAAGCAAAAATGGTGATCGAATGGAAGGAAAGAGAACGCGGAGAGGAAGACAACCAAGCCATGAGTAGTGTAAGATGTATGGATGCTCTAAGAGATTGTGAGCTCTTAAAATTCTTCATGGCACCATGTCTTCAAGCTCAACCGGAGCTATTACAATATTTGATCAGTGTGTGGGACACTGATTTGAAAATATTTTTGATTCACGATAAGGATTTAGAGATTGAAGTCTCTGACATGTATTTTATCACTGGATTATCATGGAGGGGAGCATCACTGATCCTGACAGGTACCCGACCTACAATGGAAAACATGAGCATGCTCATAGACAGGGTTTGTCGAGGGGCAAGGAAAGGATCAAAGAGAAGGAAATTGGATATTCAAAGGACTCTCAATTTGGCACTAATAGTAGTGTTGCACACCATCACTCAAGTTTCTGGATCTCAAGATCCACATGAAGCCACGAAAACACAGCTGCTACTTGCCATAGATTGTATCGTGCCAACCATTTTCAATTAGGCAGAGGCTGTAACAATCAATATGAAACACCAAATGAAAAAATGCAAGAATGACAAGCTAAAATAGTTCGTCTATGGGTCCATCTTGGTACCGTTTATCCTAGAATCGTTGCCAATATTTCAACATCATGAGGTGATAGTCCCTGCACCACCAGCACGAGTGCCACAGATGGTCTATTGGGCGTCTTTGATGCCTAGAGCAGGAGGCGGTCAATAGATGTCGTGGAGACCAGAATTATTTGAATGGCTTCGCCAACAACTTATTTTCGTGGAGGACTGGCCATATACTGGCACAAACTTCATGGGAGATGCAGATATTCCACTCCCGGAAGGAGAGGACTGGGATGAAGAATTGGGTAAGAATAATTTTTTTTATTTTGATGAGTATTATGAATTTTTATTATTATGTATGTTTTGATGTTAATCCATGTATTTGCAGATGTTGGCCCAGAAATACCTGCAAAGATGTCTCCAATAGCACGGAGGGTCCCTTGTGACTTCGAAGTGGCCCCTCATGGCAAGGGAATCGAGGAAGAGGAGATCATACACAACCTGGAGGGACTCACCAGTATAATCCTAGATTATGCGAGATTTGACGAGGTTCCTCGCGCATACTAGAGGCACACTGCGGGGGTGTCTAACCGTGTCCACCACTTACTGAGGCGACTTGTGCGTGTAGTGACATGCTATTATGAGTATCATGCTGATTAGACGCCTAGGCTTTTATTTTTGCATTTTTTTGAGAGACATGATGTCTCAGGATGTAACCAAAACACATATATTTTTTGAACTTATGATGCACGTGGATGCAAGCACTCGATATATATATATATATATATATATATATGCCTATTTCCCTGTTTAAATCTTATTATGTGATGGTAATTCTTTTTTACAAATTACACAAATGTCTATATAACACAATATTGGCTACTGCATCAGTTAACACATGTAATCAAAATTCATTTCTAATAAACGAACACGCAAATACAACCTTAAAATTTTAGGATTTCTAACAGAGTAATTCCCATTAAGTGGAAGAAAAACAAGTTGATCTAGGTTAACAATTAATGCATGAATGTCGAGAGCAATGGCCTCGGTTAAGAGTTCAATGATGACACTATATTCAATGACATTTTTTATTTTTCGTCCTAGAAAAATACCTTGAAGGTCAATCAACTCACCATTATGATTATAAATCCCCCAGACTGCGAAAGATAGATTCTGGGTACTGCGGGAGGCACCATCCGTGAAACTAACATAAGGAGTGACAAAAATATGCACAGTAAGAAGCAGCATAATAAGCAGGAAAAAATGCTCGCAAAGCACACCAAGCCAAAACGTACAAAAATGAAAACACACTTATGTACAAAAGAACATGCATGAGAAACTCATGCATAGTATTTTTTGAGGTACATCCCATTTATGGGCTGATTTAAAGGATAGCCTTCATAGTCAATTAGCTCATAATCTCCAATCTGCAAAACACACTTAATGATATAGGGCCCATGCCACATGGGTTTGAATTTTGCTGCCCCGAGCTTATCGTGAGCTTGGTCATACAAGAGGGCGAGGTATCCTTCTACAAAGGTACGAGGGGAAACTATCTGATCAAAATGAGCTTTAACCCACTTTTTTTGTGCTTCTATAACAAGAGCAGCAAAGCAGTGAGTTTCATCAAGCCTCTCTAAATATAAAGTACGCTCTTCCTCTGGCAATTTATTAGGCAGTAATTCAACATCTATTTTGAGAGAAGGGATTTTTCATTCAATCGAAAGGGTAGCTTCCAAACCATAAACAAGTTGGAATGGAGTGAATTCAGTTGCATCCTTCATCGAAGTTTGGTAAGCCTAGAGAGATAAAAACAACATGAGATGCCAGTTGGACTTATGCATCCCAATCGTATGTTGAAGCATAGTGACTAGAACTTTGTTCACAGCCTCAACCTAGCCATTGGCCCGAGGGTAGTACGACGTTGATCTGTCTTGATGCAGACCCAACTTGGAAGTCAACTCAGCCATCATGTAATGACAAAAATGAGAGCCATGATCAATGAAAATGGCTTGAGGGACACCAAACCTGGTAATGACATGATTGAACAGAAATTGTGCAATTGTCTTACCATCAGTTGTAAGTGTAGGCATTTCTTTAGCCCATTTAGTGAAGTAATCAATGACTACGATAATATAAGCATGCCCCCCGGCTGAGTGAGGGTTACACGTCATAAAATCGATTCCCCAATTCACAAAGGGACCAACAGTAGTGACAGGATGGAGGTGTGCGGGTGGTGCACATCTTGCGCTGGTAAATCTGGCAATGGTGACACTTATAGAAAATAATAATGTATCCTTTAAAGATGGTAGGCCAGAAATACTGTTAGGTCCCTATATTAATAGTATAGTCCCTTATTTTTGTTAGTGTAACCCCCTTATTGTTATTATTGTACTCTTGTAACCCCCATATTGTTATTATTTTGCCCCTAAATTATTATTGTTAGGTCAGCTAGGATTACATTGTGGCCCACTAGGATTACATTGTGGCCCCATGGACTCCTATATATAGAAAGGAGGTTTTGTAGTTTGTATCATCCAAGAATTGTTCATTCATGTAGTGTATTGGAGGTTGCCCCATAAAAGTGGCTTATTTCTAAGGCATTGATATCTCTTTTCTTCTATTTTTGGAGCTGGTTTCACAACATTTGGTATCAAAGCTTTGGAATCTATGGTTTTCGCTACTCCAAACTGGTCATCATGGAATTTTCGTTATAACGTTGTTTCTATGAAGTTTCAGAAGCTGAAATGTTTAGAGTGTGAAGCCAAAATCCTGAGGAACATCATCGCAAAATTTCAGAGCTTGGAACACAATATTTCCAGAGATATGATCTGTGGAAGTTAGGGCTGTTTGCAGGCTCCTGAATTTAACCTAAACAGGTCATCGCGGAATTTTCTCTATAAAGTTTTTTCTACGAAGTTTTAGAAGTGGAAAATTTTAAAGAGCGAATCCGAAATCCTAAGGAACGTCATCACAAAATTTTAGAGCTTGGTTCGCAATATTTTCGGAGATATGATCTGTGGAAGTTAGGTATTTTTCAGGCTCCCGAATTTCATCTCAAATAGATTATCATGGGAAAATATTCATAACTATATCTCTAAGCATCAGATTGGAATGCTGTAAATAGTGGCCACAAGTACACAGACTGTAGTTTCTTGTCTATAAATTTCAGAGCCAAAGGAGGAAACAATGACACGTGGTAAGTCGTATACATTCGCTCTACTGAACTAGTCCATAATTGGGTCATTGTGGGAGATTGGACATAACTTTAACTTGAAGAATCCAAATCAGGTCAAACCTATGACATTTAAAAGAAGCTTCAGAGGGATACTACATGGCCAAATTTCAGATATTGAGGATCTACAATTATAGAGATAATTTAATTTCAATATAGAGCTCCTCAAAAGCAAGTAAAAGGTGTGTATTTTTTTTTTCCCAAATTGCATAAGTCTTGTTTGAAGAATCAAGTTGAATTGATTCCAAGGGAATATTGTAGAATAGATATCAGTATTGGTTTCTAAAATGACCCCTAAAAATAATTCAACACCCATTAAGCCTTTAGAAGGCTCTACTGTGACTCATGAAGATGAAGAATGGCATGAGAAGGAAACGTTAGCAATACTGCATGCACTAAATAAATGGCGAACTTACCTAATGGGAAGAAACTTCAAGGTAAACCTGATCATGATAGTCTTAAACACTTTTTGGAACAAAGACTATCTTCAGAAGAGCAGCAAAAATGGGTCACAAAGATGTTGGGTTATGACTTTGAAATAATCTACAAAAAAGGGAAGCTAAATGTTGTTGCAGATGCACTCTCAAGAAAGAATGAAGAGGTCGAAGCATTGCTTTGTGCCATTTCTATTATCCAACCAGATTGGATAACCGAAGCAAGAGATGAATGGAAGAAGGAAAAAGATGTATGGACACTCATTCAAAAGTTGCAGCAAGATCCTAGTACATCTGATACATTTAGTTGGAAAAATGATTCCTTATGATACAAAGATCGCTTATATCTTTGTAAGAATTCCCAACTAAAACAAAAGATTCTTCTGGAATTGCACACTTCTCCTTTAGGAGGACACTCAGGATTTTTAAAAATTTACCACAGGGTGAAGAAAGAATTTTTTTGGGATGGCCTTAAATCTGATATTCAAAATTTTGTGGCGGAATGTTTGGTTTGCCAGCAGAATAAAGTGGAAACAATTAAGACCCCGGGACTTCTACAACCTTTATCCATTCCAAGTCGACGTTGGGAGGAGATTTCAATGGATTTTATCACAGGTTTACCTAAGTCCGAAGGAAAGAGTGTCATCATGGTGGTAGTTGATAGACTTACCAAGTATGCACACTTTTGTGCATTATCTCATCCATTTAAAGAAAGTACGGTTGCTACTACATTTATGGATAGAATTCAAAAGCTACATGGAAGCCCAAGGGTTATTGTGAGCGACAGAGATCCCATTTTTACTGGAAATTTTTGGACGGAGTTATTTTCTTGTTTGGGTACTCAATTAGCTCATAGCTCATCTTATCATCCTCAATCCGATGGTTAAACTGAGATAGTAAATAAATGTTTGGAAGGATATCTTCGTTGTTTTGTATCTGATAAACAAACACAATGGGTCAAGTGGTTACCTCTCGCTGAATGGTGGTATAACACTTCCTTCCATACTGCAGCAAAAATGACCCCATTTATGGCACTTTATGGATATCATTCACCATCCATTACATCATCTTTAAGGGAAAATTCGAAGGTTCAAGCAGTGGAAGATCACATCGAGCATCAGCAAGAAGTTCTCCAACTCTTAAAGGATAACCTGAATTTGGCACAAAATCGAATGAAACAACAGGCAGATCAACATCGTAGCGAGAGAAGTTTTGATGTAGGAGATTGGGTATTTTTACGGCTACAACCATATAAACAAATTTCCCTCAAGCAAGCTAAGAAGGATAATAAATTATCACCAAAGTACTATGGTCCTTACAAGGTGTTGCAAAAGATTGGTACTATGGCATACAAATTGGAGCTTCCTGCTTCTTCATGAGTGCATCCATTTTTCCATGTTTCATGCTTAAAGAAGGTTATAGGTGAAAATCTTCCAGTTCAAACAATATTTCCAGAACTTGATGAGGAAGGAAAAATCATATTGGAACCTGAAGCAGTCATAGAAATAAGAACTCGACAGCTACTTAATCGATCAATTTCAGAGTATCTCATCAAGTGGAAGAACTTACCCACTGCAGATTCTACATGGGAGGATGAGAATTTTAAACAAAAGCACCTAGAGATACTCAAGCGTTGAGGACAACACTTTTTTGAAGGAGAGGGGCATGTTAGGTCCCTATATTACTAGTATAGTCCCTTATTGTTGTTAGTGTAACCCCCTTAATGTTATTTTTGTACCCAGGTAACCCCCATATTGTTATTATTGTGCCCTTAAATTATTATTGCTAGGTCGGCTAGGATTACATTGTGGCCCCACTAGGATTACACTGTGGCCGCATGGACTCCTATATATAGAAAGGAGGTTTTGTAATTTGAATCATTCAAGTATTTTTTATTCATGTAATTTATTGGAGGTTGCCCCCTCGAAGTGGCTTATTTCTAAGGCATTGATATCTCTTTTCTTCTATTTTTGGATCTGGTTTCACAACAAAGAAAGGCGTGGAAACTAAGATGGATGGTTTGAAGAAAGGCGTGGAATCTACAATGGATGGCATGGAAGCTAAGATAGATGGCATGGAAGCTGGCATGGAATCTAAGATGGATGACATGGAAGCTAAGATCGATGAAAAAATGGAAAACATGAAGAATGATCTAAAAGCAAACATGGAAGTTTTGACAAAGTTGATACAACAAATGTTTCCTAATGGTGAAAAGATAGTAGATGAAACTCATGATGAGAACAAAATAAATGTTAATTGTGATTTAATAAAATCTAATGCTGGCGGGAAGAACCACCATATTCCAAAAATGGATATGAGAAAGTTTGATGGAAAGGATCCTGTAACATGGATACTACAGATGGAGAAATATTTTGATCTCCATAATGTGCAAAACACACAAAAGGTACACATTGCAACTTTACATTTAGAACAAAATACATTTGTATAGTATTGATGGCTTTGCTCCCATAAAAAAATTGTCACTTGGTCAATTTTTACGGAGGAAATGATAGCACATTATGAGGATACAAAGAGAAACACCTTCTTTAGCTAATTGATAAATCTCAAACAAAAGGGTTTAGTGGGGGAGCACATTGAGGACTTCCAAAAATTGAATATAAGGGTAACTGATGTTCCAAAGGAACACATGATTGATCTCTTTATATGTACTTGAAAGGATAACATCCCAAATGAAGTTCACATTTTGGAACCTGATTCATTGGAGAAGGCATTCAGGTTGGCAAGAAAAATTGAATGTAAAATTATGGCGACAAGGAAGCCTACCACTCACTTCTATAAAGAGGGAAGTGTTGCTACTCCTAGATTTCTAAAACCTACAAGGTTGACACCACAACAATTGGAAGAAAAAAGAGCAAAAGGGCTTTGCTACAGTTGTGATAGAAAATACACTAAAGGTCATAAGTGTGCTGAGAATAAATTATTTTACATAGATTGTGAAGAGGAAGAAGAAAATGAAAAATAAGAGGATATACACCAGGAACCAACCCTAGAAGAGGAAGAAATGAGTCTGACCATATCATGTAATGCATTGGTAGGATTTACCAGTCCTCAAACTCTCAAGATAGAAGGACATATCAAGAAGAAAAAGGTAATAGTGTTGATTGATTCAGGTAGTACCCATAATTTTATTCATTGTAAGGTAGCCAAGGAATTGAATTGTTTCCTATACCCAACACGAGAATGCCAAGTGGCAGTTGCAAATGGAGGAACTATAAATTTTTCTGGAAAATGCCATAATATCAAGCTAACCATGGGGGAATATGTATTGAATATTCCAATTCTTTCCATTCATATGGGAGGTGTTGATGTTGTACTAGGAGTACAATGGTTACAATCTTTGGGGATGATATCTTTTAATTTTCAACAACTTTTCTTGAATTTTTTTTCAGAAGGAAAGGAAGTCGAATTACGGGGTATTGCAGGGAAGCCGTGAAAGATAATAAGCTCTAATGTCATGAAAAATATTTTAAAGAAAGAGAAACGAGGCATAATTGCACAATTATGCTCACTAGACGTTCCAACGTCAAAATCATCTATTTCTGCAGATCTCCAAAAAGTCTTGGACAATCATTCCAAGGTTTTTGAAACTCCCAAAGGACTCCCACCTATTCGTGATCATGATCATGCTATTCATTTGATTCCAGGAAGTGTTCCTCCAAAAATTAGACCTTATAGATATCCTTATGTCCAAAAGAGTGAAGTTGAACGTATGATTGCACAAATGTTAGAGTCGGGTATAATTCAACCTAGTCAAATTTCTTTCTCTGCTCCTGTAGTATTGGTACACAAGAAGGATGGATCATGACGCATGTGTCTGGATTATAGGGAGATCAATAAGCTCACCATTAAAGATAAATTTCCCATTCCCGTGATTGATGAATTATTGGATGAATTACATGGAGAAATTTATTTTACCAAGTTGGATCTTCGTTCAAGATATCATCAAATTAGAATGAAGACTGAAGATATTCCGAAAATAACATTTCGAACTCATGAGGGTCATTATGAATTTTTGGTCATGCCTTTTGGCCTTACCAATGCACCTTCTACATTTCAAGGGTTGATGAATTCCATTTTCAAACCCTTCGTTAGAAAATTTGTGCTAGTATTTTTTGATGATATACTAATCTACAGCAGGTCTTGGAAGGATCATGTTGAACATGTTGACAGGGTGCTCAAACTATTGCGGGAGAAACAATTATATGCAAAAACATCCAAATGTTTCTTTGGAGTACAAGAGGTGGAATATCTGGGTCATATTATATCTCACGAGGGTGTTAAAGTAGACCCTAACAAAATTAATGCCATTAAGGAATGGAAAGTCCCCACAACCATAAAGTAGTTGCGAGGATTTCTCGGGTTAACAGGGTATTATCGCAAGTTTGTTAAGAATTATGGGAGAATAGCAGCACCTCTAACAACATTATTGAAGAAAGATGCATTTTAATGGACTCCTGAAGCAACTAAGGCCTTTGAACATCTTAAAGAGGCAATGTGCCTAGCACCGATCTTAGCTACGCCAGACTTCACAAAAACCTTTATTGTGGAATGTGATGCCTCAGGAAATGGAATTGGTGTTGTTTTAATGCAAGAAGGAAAACCCATTTCTTTTGAAATTCGTCCAATCAAAGGAAAGTATTTACAGAAACCTATTTATGAGAAGGAAATGTTAGCAATACTGCATGCACTAAAGAAATGGAGAACTTACCTAATGGGAAGACAATTCAAGGTAAAAACTGATCATGATAGTCTGAAACACTTTTTGGAACAAAGACTATCTTCAGAAGAGCAGCAAAAATGGGTCACAAAGATGTTGGGTTATGACTTTGAAATAATCTACAAAAAAGGAAAGCTTAATGTTGTTGCAGATGCAATCTCAAGAAAGAATGAAGAGGTGGAAGCATTGCTTTGTGCCATTTCTATTATCCAACCAGATTGGATAACTGAAGCAAGAGATGAATGGAAGAAGGACAAAGATGTATGGACACTCATTCAAAAGTTGCAGCAAGATCCTAGTACATCTGATACATTTAGTTGGAAAAATGATTCCTTATGGTACAAAGATCGCTTATATCTTTGTAAGAATTCCCAACTAAAACAAAATATTCCTTTGGAATTGCACACTTCTCCTTTAGGAGGACACTCAGGATTTTTAAAAACTTACCACAGGGTGAAGAAAGAATTTTTTTGGGATGGCCTTAAATCTGATATTCAAAAGTTTGTGGCGGAATGTTTGGTTTTCCAGCAGAACAAAGTTGAGACAATTAAGACCCCGAGACTTCTACAACCTTTATCCATTCCAAGTCAACGTTGGGAGGAGATTTCAATGGATTTTATCACAGGTTTACCTAAGTCCGAAGGAAAGAGTGTCATCATGGTGGTAGTTGATAGACTTACCAAGTATGCACACTTTTGTGCATTATCTCATCCATTTAAAGCAAGTACAATTACTACTACATTTATGGACACAATTCAAAAGCTACATGGAAACCCAAGGGTTATTGTGAGCGACAGAGATCCCATTTTTACTGGAAATTTTTGGACGGAGTTATTTTCTTGTTTGGGTACTCAATTAGCTCATAGCTCATCTTATCATCCTCAATCTGATGGTCAAACTGAGATAGTAAATAAATGTTTGGAAGGATATCTTCATTGTTTTTTATCTGATAAACAAACACAATGGGTCAAGTGGTTACCTCTCGCTGAATGGTGGTATAACACTTCCTTCCATACTGCAACAAAAATGACCCCATTTATGGCACTTTATGGATATCATCCACCATCCATCACATCATCTTTAATAGAAAATTTGAAGGTTAAAGCAGTGGAATATCACATCGAGCATCAACAAGAAGTTCTCCAACTCTTAAAGGACAACCTGAATTTGGCACAAAATCGAATGAAACAACAGGCAGATCAACATCGTAGCGAGAGAAGTTTTGATGTAGGAGATTGGGTATTTTTACGGCTACAACCATACAACAAATGTCCCTCAAGCAAGCAAAGAAGGATAATAAATTATCGCCAAAGTACTATGGTCCTTACAAGGTGTTGCAAAAGATTGGTACTATGGCATACAAATTGGAGCTTCCTGCTTCTTCGCGAGTACATCCAGTTTTCCATGTTTCATGCTTAAACAAGGTTATAGGTGAAAATCTTCCAGTTCAAACAATATTGCCAGAACTTGATGAGGAAGGAAAAATCATATTGGAACCTGAAGCGGTCACGGAAACAAGAACTCGACAGCTACAGAATCGATTAATTTCAGAGTATCTTATCAAGTGGAAGAACTTACTCACTGAAGATTCTACATGGGAGGATGAGAATTTTATACAGAAGCACCCAGAGCTACTCAAGTGTTGAGGACAACACTTTTTGAAGGAGAGGGGCATGTTAGGTCCCTATATTACTAGTATAGTCCCTTATTGTTGTTAGTGTAACCACCTTATTGTTATTATTGTACCCTTGTAACCCCCATATTGTTATTATTTTTCCCTTAAATTATTATTGTTAGGTCGGATAGGATTACATTGTGGCCCCATGGACTCATATATATAGAAAGAAGGTTTTTTAATTTGTATCATTCAATAATTTTTCATTCATGTAATGTATGGGAGGTTGCCCCCTCGAAGTGGCTTATTTCTAAGGCGCTGATATCTCTTTTCTTCTATTTTTGGAGCTGGTTTCACAACAAATACCCAGCATGAAGAATATTTTGTGCAGAAGCATATCCAGACATGTGACCGCCACATGCATGAAAGTGGCAATCATTGAGGACTTTTTCACCCTCCTTGAGAGTTCAACACCGGTGGAGAACATAATCAACTCCGATGCAATATAGATTATCCCCGACTATGCGATAAGGTTGCGAATGATGGAGGATGCGTCAACGAGCATCCTTCATCAACTCAGATCAGAAGATGGAAGTCTGAATATAGATAATGATATAATCGTACCATAGATCGAGGGTGCTAATTAGAAAAAGGGTGCATCCGAAATCCATTCCTCGGAACCAGATGGAGCAGAAGCAAACAGGAAAGAGCAAATAAAATCGGCAAAAACCAATGATTTCTTAGATTTGGTGGTAGTGAAATCTAGATCGAAATCTCGGAGGATAACAATACACTTTGAGTATTACCCCCTAGCAATTTTCGAGTCAATATGTAGGTCATAGAGTTGCAATAAGAAATCACGGTTACTGTGCATAGTAGAATATAATGGAAAAAACGTTGGACGGCTTGAAAAACAACCCATTCCAATTTCTTGACATGTGCGTAATGTGTTTTGGTATCAAGATGATTGCGGCTAAAATAATAAATGATGTGCTCGTCACCATCGTCGTTGTCTTGGACCAAAACCATGGCAATAGTGCTAAATGCGGTAGATAGTAGAGGAAATAGTCGCGATGATAATTGGGAGGACAAAATAGAGGGGCATTGATGAGCAATGTCTTCAGCGCATCGAAGGATTTTTGGGTGCTCTCATCCTAGAGGAACGGAACGCCTTGCTTAATTAATTGTGTGAATCCTTTGGCTACTTCATCATAGTTCGGTATAAAACGACATAGGAAATTAGCTTTCCCTTGCAGACTGTAATATTCCAAAATTTGCAAGCAACAAATTGGAATATTAATTTTTTCTTATGTCATCTAGGAGATGAATAAAATGGTAAAAGGCCCATGAGTAGGAATAAAATCCCTTATAGTGTGAAAGGGATATATGGAGTAGCTTGATTTTGCACCTTCTAGTGTGAAAAGGGGCAATTGCATGAGGACAAGATCAAGTTTGACCAAGTCAAGCTTGCATGAGAAGACAATGCAATTTTGGAGGGAGAAAGATTCTTTGTGGAAGAAGCCATAATGTGTGGGGTCCATAGAAAAGAGACATTCACTTGCATAAAAGGAGGAAGAGGCAGCCATAGTGAGACATCTTTGAGCATTTGATTATTTGTTTGATTAGACTATTTGCAGTCTCTGGCTGTTCCGCTGAGTTGCAGTTCTGTTTAGCACGAGGGATTCCTTATTAGGATTTCCTGTCATTCTTGAGAGGCCTCTTGAAGGATTTCACTTCATTTCTCCACATCTTGGCTCAAGGACAAAGCCACTTCCATCAGTCACTGCATTATTTCTGCTGATGTATTGTTGGGTGTTGCAGTGGAGGGTTCCACAAAACCTTTCCTTAGCTCATCTTTCAAGGCAGGGAGTTCCTATTCCTCTGGTAGGTTGATGAAGGAGGTTTCTAGGGAAAAATTTTATATCTTGGCATCAGGCCAAGCTTCCCCTATCATCAGCAGCGCAGTCCCTTCTCTAGACTGCATTATTTCAGTGCATACTTGCAGTGAGGGTTTGCACCAGCCTCTTGGAGGGAAAGATCTTCAAGGATAGGATCAGTCTATCACTTGAGAGATCCATTGGAGGAGGTTACTTCAGTTTGTACATATTGTTTAGCCATCTCCATATTTTTCCAGTTTTTTGTTGCAGCTGCTACCCTGCAACTCTGGCATTTCTGTAGATTTTCCATTTGTACTTATATTTCAGCCAATCCTCTTAAGGATTGTTGTATTTTTATTTTTAGGGGTTGAGAGCTTGCTCCCCCATCTTTCTTGAGCTATCATTTTCATATCATTGTATTTTCATTTTACATGTTGCAGTCTCTCTTATAAATTGCGCAAATATAGCCATGGGTTTCCTCATGTAGCAGTGTGTTTCATATTTCATGTACATGATTTATTGAGGCTTGTGTTGCCTAGCTGAGTGATTGATTCCTCAAATAATTGTACTATTTTCTGCTATATTATACACTTGTTGGCTATTTGCATCTTCATGTACTCAGGCTTACCATAATAACGTTGTCATTCCATTTTATGTGCATACATTGTTGCAGTCCCTTCATAGGGCATTTTTTGAAGACAACTAGGTGTGGGAGGTTTGTTTAACCCACCTAGAAGGATTTCTTTGGAGCCATCCCTTGGATTTAGGACATAGATACATTGATCTAAGGGATCTAGGTCCTAGTTTCAATTCCTGTAGCAGCATCATAGCATCCTTCTTGGCTTAGCCTATGAGTTTAAACCCAAGAGATCAGAAGATTGAAGAGGATGGGTTTTATCTCATCATATTTCAGATCCATGAAGAACCTCCCCAAGGAGGATAAGCAGAAGGAAGATGAAGAACCCTGCACTTCCTATTCTCATCAAGTAGGAGACAGAAAAATAAGCAGGAAAAAAACTCCATCTTTTGGAGAATAGAAAGGGGATAAGCTTACCAAGATTCTTCCTAAATCTATACATAACATTCATGAGGATTTCAAGAAGATCTAGAGGGAGATGTATGAATCATCTCCAAGAGATTTTGAATCTAAATCAAACTCTAGATTTAAGGAGTGTGAGAAAACAACTACACATCCTAATACTCAGTGCAGTCACATGCCTAAGATTGCCGGAAGAGAGATGGAAAGAGGAGAAGAGGTTGCTAGGACGGAAAATCTTAGTGATTTCCTGAAGGAGTATGAGTCTCAAACTCAGAAAGTCCGAGATCATCTCAGTTTTTCAGATTTTTGCAAGATGAAGGTGAAGGAAAAAGAGCAGTAGGATAGATTTCATCTATCTAACTTTGAGGTTTCACCTAAATGTTCAGCCAAAGCTTGGGTGGAGGAGTTAGAGACCTTCTTGCAGCAACACCAAATTCCTGAAGCAGAAGCCATCAGGGTTGTAGCGCTACATATGAGAGGTAAGATCTATGCCTGGTGGATCTTTGAATATTTTTCTTTAAGAAATGTAAACTTTACATCTTATGCAAGTTTCACTAAGGCATTAGTGAAAAGATTTGATGGAAGGATTCATGAAACACACATGATGGAGCCAAACATGAAAAATAAAAAAAAATCCTTGCATGAGACCACTGTACCATTGCAGAAAACCATGGAAGGAGCTGAAAACTTGCACCATAATTTGCCGGAAAAGAAACTTCCATCCCACACCTTTGAGCAAAGGAGCATGGAGATCTCTTTTTCAAAAAGGGATCAAATCATTAGAGGGTTTCCCATTCATGTTGCAGAGATTGAGGGCAACAGCGCTGTCATGTCTAGAGATTATCTAGTGCCTCATGCAGAGGGAGGAGGAGCTCTTGCTCCAAATAGAGGGATGCTTGCATCTTTGCAAGGAAGTCCCCAGGATCGCATGTGTGGAGATCAAGGCACAACTCATGTTTTACATGTGCCATTGTTGAGGAGGTGTGGAACCATGGAGACATAAGGAGAAGGTAGGGAGAAGACCCAGCATCATGAGATGAGGAGTACAAATCCCTATTCATTCTGGAGGTTGATGCACCTAAGAAGGTGATTGGATTGCGCAGTGGAAGCATGGATAGATTTTTTCATTCATATATGCAATCACCTCTTGATGATGGTGTCTCATTGCATGGAGACATTTTGCCGGGGAGACCATTAGATCAATAGAGGAGGATGGATGCTTCACCAGTTGAGGCACCACTCAGTGATTTCAGAGGAATGGAAACCTTGGGAGAGCTTCATACAGCGCTGGGAGGTTGGGGTAGACTCAAGGAGAGAGGGAGAATTCACTCAGCATCATCAATACCCACTTCCATTTCATATTATGTGCTGTGGCAGGAGCAACAGAGGAAGGAAATTAGCCTTCCAACTTTCATCTTTAGCATGGGAGATGTCAAAGAGAAGTATGACCATATGACAGATGCTCTTCATGAGAGATCATCAACGCTGTCAATATGGAGGATAGATCTATATTGGAAATCCCAGCTATTGGTGGATTATTCCAAGGATCTTTCTACTTGTATGACTTTGGATGGCCAAGTTCATGAGGAGGGATACTCAATTAGAGATGGGGTCATCTTTTATCATGGTAGGATCTTCTTTCCTAGAGCTTCCAAGCTCCAGGTGAAGTTGCTACAAGCAGCTCATGAGGATTTCCTTTTCAGCCCCACTTGTTCTATGAGAGCATACCACACCATCATGGAGGGGTATTTTTGGATGGGCTTTGAGGAGGAGATATATTAGCATATGAAGAGATGCATGGATCAGGTACAGATGGAGGAGATACATGAATCTTCGGGAGAGTTAGCACAACCACCTCTTTTCTCTTTGAAGATGAGAGGAAACTCATTTATGAGCCATTCCATTTGTATGAGAAGAGATTATGGTAAGGGTATTCATTTTTGTTTACATGAGCATTTATATGATGTATGTATATGTCCCTTAACCATACATGTGTAGGATGATGCTCCAAGGAGGAGCATTCTTTTTTCTAGACCACATGGTTTAGATGAGGCCATGAGCATGATTGATGGCCATTCCCTAGGAGGAATTGGGGAAGAGATATATTATGGAGGACATGATCATTTTACACCTTACATTATTCAATTCCTCCATACTTATGAGATTGGAGCAGCAGAAAAGTGGTTGAGAGGCCACTCCTTTTATTAGTCTCTATTACAGTGGAGAGTCAAGCTGCGCTGGTTGCACTTGAGGGACCATTTTCTTTCTCATTTTTTTCATATGGAAGTAAGTATGATTCTCATTTTTTCTCCCTATGGTTCTATTTTTTCTGTCTTTCTGAGGAGCATGCTTGGGAGAGAGACACATTGGGTGAATGTGTCCTTTGAGGGAGAATTCTCCCACACTTTTTGCACTACATGTTCTAAGGGGAACATGGGACATGATATGGTTACCTTAACAACGCATTTTCCACTTAAGGAGGTGAGCCATATGATGGAGGAGATGCCATATGTTGATGACTTCCAACTCATCATATATGGGGATATTTGGGCCAGCATGATTTGCAGTGTTTGAGGAGAGATCTAGTCCTCATCTGGCCACTTGAGGGAAATCTTATTGTAGCTCAGGATCAGCCAACACTCTACACTTATCATAAGTGGAGAGGTGGAAAACGTGGGGTAGGCAACATTGTCTACCATGTGCAGAATATCAGCCCACCTAACTTGCTAGAGCCAAAGGTGGAGGACAGCTTTCAGGAGTTGCCTAGTTGGGAGGTGGCTCACTTTGCATGGCTAATAGCTTGGGGATGGAGGATCCATATGGGAAAGATAGTCCCCATAAGCTTTTATATCCCATTCCTCAAGGGAACCTCTAGACATCACTTTGTTATCCTCTTGAGTATCTCACCTTTACATGATGATGGCTTGATAGTTGACTTGCATACTGAGGAGGAACAATGTGGAGGCTTGATTGATGAGATAGCATCACTTCACTTGGCGGAGATCATCATACATGGATGCTACAGGGAGAGGAGGAGGAATCATTCAGTCTATCCTTGTAATTGCTTGAGGACAAGAAATCTTTTAGAGGGGAGGACTGTAATATTCCAAAATTTGCAAGCAGCAAATTGGAATATTAATTTTTTCTTATGTCATCTAGGAGATGAATAAAATGGGTAAATGGCCCATGAGTAGGAATAAAATCCCCCATAGTGTGAAATGGATCTATGGAGTAGCTTGATTTTTCACCTTCCAGTGTGAAAAGGGGCAATTGCATGAGGACAAGGTCAAGTTTGACCAAGTCAACAGCGCTGCCTAAGAGGTGTAGCTTGCATGAGAAGACAACGCAGTTTTGGAGGGAGAAAGATTATTTGTGGAAGAAACCCTAATGTGTGGGGTCCAGGGCAGAATTTCATATCTTGGCATCAGGCCAAGCTTCTCCTATCATCAGCAGCGTAGTCCCTTCTCTAGACTTCGTTATTTCAGTGCATACTTGCAATTAGGGTTTGCACCAGCCTCTTGGAGGGCAAGATATTCAAGGATAGGATCAACCTATCACTTGAGAGATCCATTGGAGGATATTGCTTCAGTTTGTACATCTTTTTCAGCCATCTCCATATTGTTCCAGTTTTGTGTTGCAGCTGCTACCCTGCAACTCCGACATTTCTGCAGATTTTCCATTTGTACCTATATTTCGTCCAATCCTCTTAAGGATTGTTGTATTGTTATTTTCAGGGGTTGAGAGATTGCTCCCCCATATTTCTTGAGCTATAATTGTCAGATCATTATATTTTCATTTTACAGGTTGCAGTCTCTCTTATAAACTACGCAGATATAGCCATGGGTTTCCTCATATAGCAGTGTGTTTCATATTTCATGTACATGATCTATTGAGGCTTGTGTTGCCTAGTTGAGTGATTGATTCCTCAAAGCATTGTACTCTTTGCTACTATATTATACACTTGTTGGCTATTTGCATCTTCATGTACTCAGGCTTACCATAATAACATTGTCATTCCATTTTATGTGCATACATTGTTGCAGTCCCTTCATAGGGCATTTTCTGAAGACAACTAGGTGTGGGAGGTATGTTTAATCCACCTAGAAGGATTTATTTGGAGCCATCTATTGGATTTAGGAATTAGATACATTGATCTAAGGGATATAGATCCTGGTTTCAATTCCTATAGCAGCCATTACTGGAAAATGCGTTTTCCAGTCATGCCTTGCTAGTTTTTCTAGATTTGGAATATTACATAGAATCTGTAGCTGATGTAAAGAGGAAGGGTAGGGGAGATTGACAATAGCTTCAACCTTGAGGAGATCGAGAAAAAATCCATATTTAGAGACGATAATGCCTAGGATTCTACCGGAATCAACACAGAAGACACACTTATGCAGATTGAGCTGAATGTTATAGCATCTACAATGAAGAAATATTTGACGGAGGTGATCGGGATGGTCCTTACGCTTAGCAGAATGAGCTGGAAGGTCATCCAGGCAAGGTTGAACAATGCTCTTGATATCATGGAAAGCGTATGACACTGCTCATTAAGATGTATCCCCAGCATTCTTAAGACCAAAAGGAAGCTTCTTGTAAGCGAAGGTACCACAAGGACAGATGAAGGCAGTCTTGTGTTCATCACCTGGAAGAATATTGATCTGCTTGTAACCCAGAATAATATATCACTCCCAGCACACTCATCAATGAGCTGATCAATAAAAGGAGTGGGATATTTATCCTTGGGACAAGCGCGGTTGTTGCCACGGTATTCTAGACAAACACGAATGGTACTATGCTTTTATCCAAAGGAACAATATTAGAAACCCATTCTGTCAAGGGAATTAGATACATGAAGCTAGCTTTAAGAATTTTCTCAAATTCTTCCTTAATGGCGAGCGCCTTTCTAGGGTGCATGGGATGAAGACATTGGTAAACAGGTTTCACGTCAGCATAAGTAGGAATATCATGCACAAATATAATCGGATTGATGTCAGGAATTTCTTCGTAAGACGAAGAGAAAACATCTCGAAACTCTCAGAAGAGACTAGTATAGACCTGGATCTCATCAGGAGAACAGGTCACCCCAATGTGGATGTTCTTGATGACCTTCAGTTTGACAGAGATGTATGATAGGCATCGTTTGTGTAATTTTTCCCAAATTACCCTGTACGAAAAATTCATGTGTTAAGATGGGCATCTGAAGCGGATGGGAAGGATCTTGGGAAGAAAAATTCTTGAGACAAGTAGACATGGCCCCAAGGCCGGGAATAAATGAGGAACGATGATGACCATTGTCCCAAGGAGGATCCTCAAGAGACATAGTTTCCACGATGGCTTCATCAGTGGGAAATACCTCATTTAAGGGATTGGGCGAATCTGAAGCGCCGAGCTAAGGGGATTGAGAATACGTGTCAAGAGGCATACTTAAAGTATGATTATCAGCGGGAGGAGTAACCGAAGCCGAAATAATTTCACAATAATCAATTTCTATGGGGATAACGACATCATGTCACCAAATGAATCAATATTCTCGGGTGAAGTGATGATCCATGGATTGGAGGACGTGGAGATCATGTTAAACTAAGCAGTGTTGGGTGGAGGAAGAGAAAAAATACCCATAAGGGCAGGATATTTGAAAATACCTGGTCTTGTTGTCTCATAAGGCGTAGGAATACAATCTACATATGGAACGTTGCTCTCGGAAGACATGGAAGTGAAAAAGGACAAATTATTGATAGTAATGATCTTTCCTTCGTGCAGAAATCGAAGGACACAAAAGAGATTGGATGGGACACATAGCATGGCATGATTCCAACTGCAACTGAGGAGAATATTTTAAATGAGTTTAGCATCAGCAACTTCAACCTCAATTTTAACCGTTTTCCCTTCTAACGTAATAGGTAAACTAGCGAGAACACCAAGGTGAGATTCCCTTCCGTCAAAATTTTCTAAAGCATTTGGAGATTGATTGAGGGCTGGAGAACTGATGGCTTTCCAAAAAGTATAAGACATGATACAATTAGATGCACCCTTGTCCACAATTGCTCGGTGGATATTCTTTCTATTAATCCCAACTTGGATAAGCAGTGCAATATGGTGAGGGAGATCTGGGACACAATTTTCTAAATTGAAAGTGATAAGGCTAGAATCAGCGGGATCAATCCCTCCGATGGCAGATAACAAAGCCTTTCGTTGTGATGTATATCTATGAAGTAATTCTAATGCAGACATAGTAGATGGCACCTGAGCCAAATCCTCAACAATACCTTAATGTTGAGCAGCACGGGCATTGGGATTATAGGAATACTTTCGGAGTACACCTTTAGAAGGTGGCCACACAACAGGCTCAGGACTAGGCCTTTTGATGTGAAGAGGGCCAGAAGCAGGCAGGGGAGGAGGACCATCAACGATCTCTTTCCCCACTGCCTAACATGGTTCGGTGTAATCTTTCGATCGAGTCGCAATAGAAATGGGTGCAGGACCGTTCATCATGAAAACCTGAGAGCCAAATGGGGCGGAGGACTGAGGTTGGTCCACCATCTGAGTTTTTTGTGATGGGAATGGTTCTTTAAGAACAGTTGAAGTGCCTTGCATGCCTTTGAGCAATTGACTCACCTCGGCCCATCGTGGATAGTCCTTGGTGTAATTCTCTTCATCACAAATCAGACAAGGGTACTTCGGTTTGTGTTTCGAACAATCATCAACATTGGGTTTCGGAGAATCCTATTTCGGGGTATTGGATTTTGCCTTACCTTTACCCTTCTTCTTACCTTTGGAAGTTTTATCCACTAGGTTGGACTAGATGGCATTCACTTCCGTGGTTTTACTAGAATTTAGAGGTGGCTAAGAAGCAGTATCAGTGGAAGAAGTAGATTTTTGTTTTGCAAGATTTGGAGAAGACTTCTGAGAAGTCTAAGACATGGACCTGATGATACCATCGACAGATGGTGTCACTGGTACCTTTGTAGTTTCAGGTCGCAGGGAATCAGGCAAGAGTTCATACAATGTTCCAAACTAAGAGTACACAAGATCGAGGTACTGGGCACGAGTGATGGCTTATTCCCTAGTAACACATGCCCCCATAGCAATGTCCTTAGAAATTGGAGCAACAAAAGAGGTCGTGAACCAATCAGTTAGAAGTTGATCAGGAATGTCAAACTTGATCAAACGATGACATCACCTCCATTCATGAATATGATCAGATATATGGGTAGCCTGAACCTATTTCAAGGATGTGAGGAGATGTGTCCTAGTTTCATACCGAACTCGTAACTGAAAATGCATGAGAAATTCCATGGATAGAGAGCTAAAATCTTGGAAGATGTCATAGGAGAGTTCAATGTACCACTTGGCAGCGACACTAGTGAGAGTCCTTTGGAAAATATGTAGTCGAATTGAATCATCAACCCAAGGGTTAGAGGAACACCAAAGATGGTACGTCATAACATGCGCTTGGGGGTCTTCTTTAGACTTGCCTTCAAATTTTGGACAATCACCAGGGATTTTAGTCGGAACTGGAGGCCAATATGGATTATGAAGGATAGGATTGTTCGATAACTTCGTCACATCAGGCAGTTCCAACGTTGCAAGAAAGGGAAATTGTGGATTGAAAGGCATTGCAGGCATTTGATAGAGACCAGTACTGGGATTCCAACGAGGTTGGGAGAAATTTTGAGCCCAAATGTTCTGTATCGGAGGATTTTGTCCATAAGGGTTATAAGCTTGATAATTCTACCCATACACCGTTTGAGGACCAGGATATTGATTCTAAGCAAACCACTAAGGCCCTGTCCGAAAAACATGTGGATTTTGTTGTGGAATATAAGAAGTGCCTTGGAGCGCACTATATACCACCTCAGATTGAACTTGAGGAATGTATTCAGTGCCTTGGGGCGCACTATATACCACCTGAGATTAACCTTGAGGAATGTATGCAGTTCCTTGGGGTGCACTATGCACCACCTCATATTTACCTTGAGGAATGTATGCAGTGCCTTGGGGCACACTATATACCACCTGAGATTGACCTTGAGGAATGTAAGAAATGCCTTGAGGTTGTGCGTGTTTCCCCTGGGGTGCAGGTTGACCAGGATGCTGCAGTTGAACACGTTGTCCCTATGGTGCAGGTTGGCCTAGATGTTGGGGTTCGACAGGCTATCCCTGTGGTGCAGGTTGGCTTGGATGTTGAGAGCTACCATTTTGCCCTTGTGTGAGAGGTTGGCTCGATGGTTTGGATGAGCCAGGTTGCCCCTAAAGAATAGGTTGAACCAGCTGAGTAGTAGAGGGTTTACCTTGTTGTACCAAAGTTGGGCCTTGCTGAACGTTAGGCTGGTTCTGTTGCACAAAAGGTTGTCCCTGCGATGGATAGGTTTGTCCCTGGGGAATATAAGGCGCTCCCTGTTGAACTTAAGATTAACTAGCAGGACCATAGGGTTATCCTTGTTGGACTAAAGGTTGTCCCTGAAAGGGTTATCCTTGTGGACCATAAGGTTGTCCTTGTGGACCATAGAGTTTTCCTTGTTGGACTGAAGGCTGTCCCTAAAAGGGTTGGCCTTGCAGACCATATTTTTGTCCCTGTAAATAGGTAAACTGGTTTGGGTAAACTAGCATTTGAGGTGTTTGGACATACAATGGACCTGGCGGGTTAGGTCCATGTAAGTAGATTTGATTTCCATGCTCATTATAATAATTTGGGGGATTGATGGTATCTTGCAGCTGCTAAGAACCTTGATGGATATAATTTTGTTGTTGAATAGCCAACATGTACTGATCGCATGTCAAACCTTCATGAATCAAATTAGAGGAGACATGCACACTACCAATAGGTTGGATTCCTAACACGTGAGGTTGTGATCCATTCACAGAAGGCCCAACAGGTATCATGGAAGCGATAGGAATCGACCCACGAACAACAGAATATGGTGGTACTGACAGAATCATGCTAACAGACGAAGCAGATGAAGCAACACAGATAATGGTTTTGGTTGGGATAGACGTAACGACCATCGACGTAATGGGAGTCGAGGGTGATGCACCCGATACAAATGACCCTTCTGAGGGAGCTAATGTACTTGACCATATTGGATTCTAATACAAATATGTAGCACTAGAAATGATCTGACTCAATGAATGATAACTGGGTGGGAGAGAGGAAGTTTTACCTAAGACATAAGGGAAATTCTCCGGAGGGAATTGATATTCTCCAGTAGAAACATAAATCTCTTTACTACTAATGGGACTTGTAGCATCCATATCAGATGAAGACATGTTATCGATGAAAAGGAAATTAGTAGTGACAAGTAAAGCATGTGTTGATGGTGATTCAAGCGGTTCTGAGGTAGGTGGTTCAGAGGTAAGAGGGGGATATTCTTATTCTTCCCTAAAACTGACCCAAACGTCCGGAGGTTGAAAATTGTTATCAAAGGGCTCCTCAGGAGGAGATTGGGTAGCAAGAGGTAAAATACTTGGAATAATAGAGAGCCAATAATAAATCGGCCTAGTAGGTTGAGGTGCCTCTGAATAAACTTCGGGAGAAGGATCTCCACTATGAGGTAATGAAGGGGATGATGAAATTGGTGGTTCCGCCAATGTGACTTTGTCTCAAAAACAAGAGAGAATCAAGATGAACAATTCGAGGCTTCAAGAACAAACACTAATGAATTACTTCAGAACAAGCCAAGAAAATAAATTTAATGGGCGTGTGATCGTAGGTAATCAATTTTATGACACTGAAACAAAACTCTGCCTTTTCAAATTTTAAGAGTCAAGAAAAGGGAAAAAGGTGACTATAGTCACTTTCAAGTTGGATGAGCTTGAAAGGACAAGTGCTCAATGATATTTTCAATTTTAGGGAGTCACAAAAAGACCAAAGTGACTACTCAGGAAAACTAAGCAAGAGGGTGTACCAAGCTTTTGTGAACTACAATATACACCTTGGTGATCAAATGAAAGATAAATAACAAAGGACTTAACATACGTGCAGGAAGTATCCCTGAATGCTATGTTCAGTGTATCGCTATTACAGGGCAACAGACTCGACTTCCTATGGATAAAGGATTGCAACCTATGAGGGTATCCCTTTATTTACTTGATGGTACAAGGAGCACAAGTCTGTGCTAGCACTGTCTAATGCCAGATGGCGAATCACAACTACTAGGTTTAACGACATTGGAACACGTCACTAGCCAAGACCTCTAAATATGAGCGTTAAGTTTCAATGCTTCCTTAAGCTGATTGAGTTAATTTTAAAGTTGATATTGAATTAATGTTGTAGTTTCAAGGCCTTACTGAATGTAATTTTGAATCTTTAATGAAAAACTATATGCGAAAGAAAATAATTCTAATTTGATGAACAACTAGCTTGTTATGAAGGTAAATCCTCTCTGCGGACAGAGATGATCCCTCTAGCCCTAGGGTGGGTCTAGTAACAAAAGGACATGCTAAAGTGTTGCTTCCTAGTTAATGAATGAAAAAAAAACACGGTAGATTGACCTACCTTGAATCCAACGCTGTCGTCGTTGTAGAAAGAGTAGTGGCCTCTCGCTCCTGCCTTGGCAAATCACAATCCATTTGCTGTTATGCTTATATACCTGCACATAGGAAAAAGAACAAGAACAACATACAACATAATAGTTTCACTCATAGCTATTAGCCAGTCAAAGAGGGCTAAACATATCGCATCAAATAAACATCATAACACAATAGTGGAACCAAACAGTAGTCATGTATATAAATGAATAGAAGGAAGAGTACAACCGATGCTTTGACGTCATGGTCTCCTCCAGTAGGGTTTAGGCGAAGCGCATCTCAAATGGTGGTCAGGGAATTTGGACTCAAGCTCTCTCAACATAATCCTTCATATTGTATCTTCTCTAGCAGCTTAGCTATAGTATGCATAATTCTCCCAGTTTAGCTTTTCAACTGTTCAGCTAGCTTCTACTAAAAGAGATAGTTTCTTTTATAGAGGAAAAGGAGGAGGTTGGGATCCCTACAAAGGTGGGAGGGAGTCCTAACCTTTAGGAGATTTTGAAGGGAGGTGGAAACTACTAACTAAAGGAAGGAGTTTGTGGTTGTTTCAGTTCAACCACTCCCAATGACTCATCCCCAAGGTGGTTGGAATGGAACTTCCACCTCTATTTTTAAAAACATTCCATAAACAGCTTGGTGTGGGTCTCTAACTGGCACAGAGCGTCAACTAGCACGAGCTCGGTGTTAAATTTCTCTGTTGGCACGAGGGTGTAACTGGCTACTCGCACCAAGGCAAAAATAGGGATTTTTACAATTCTGCTCAGGGAAATGTCAACAAGAAGAATGTTGCTTTCATCAAAATGGATGTAAGGATGGTATTTGCAAAGTATGAAACTACTTATTGGTCACAGAAACGACCCTCCAATGTGCAAGTTGGGGATTGCAGGGACAGTGATGAAATGCTGTGTAACATAGCTAAGAGAGGGATAGTAGTTCATAACGAAGCAAAAATCAATAGAATACAAGAAGAATTTTCTTAATGCAGCTAACCAAAGCAGAAAACGAAAAATATATTTCCTGTTCACTAAAGGTTACTAAAGAAAAATAACACTTTTCATTTTCAAACCAAGAGAAAGAATGAATTTTTTTTTCTTTTAGATGAATCAGAAGAAAAATGAGCTATTACACTAAAATAAAAAATTGATACTAGTTTTGAGCAAATCTAATGAAATGATCTAAGACAAAGAGATCAATTCAAAATGAACATCAAACACACTCAAAACAGAGACACATTTCTTCAAGAAAAAAGAGGGCTTTCAAATCGATTTAGTGAGCAATGTAATATATGCTCATGGTGATAGATGGAGAGTTAAACAAACACCAAGATGATAATTCAACAATCCAACGACACGTAGAATCAGCATAAAAACTAAGACAATCAGTTAGCAAGCTGAGAAGATAAAAGACCAGACTGACTCAAACTCAACTCAGAAAGATCAGTGAGGAGGTGGCCAAACAAGCGACGGAAGACACCTAGAAACCCTAGGATATAAGAACCATACTGATCAGATGAGGGGAAAACAACTAAGAAGAACGAGACAAAAGAGTCAAAGTAATTCAAATGGACTAATTGGAAAGGAAAAACCAACCCAGAGGCAAGACACATTGACAAAAACTCAGGGAAAAGGCCAAAATCCTAACCTATAGGATTCGACACGTCTTTTAAGCTGTAATCCGCGCTAAACAGAGGATGGTGCGCCTGTAAAAAAGGCAACAAGCGCCAATTAGCGCGACAGTTCAAGAAACAGTTGCGCCTAGCCAGAAAGTTATAGGAAGGATAAAAATCCACTGAGAAGAGGCTAGAATTAAAATTCTAAGACTAATTATGATGGCTGGAAACAGTGAGACAAGCAAAACAAAGAAAACAAGCAGTAATATCACCAAAGTCAAACAGACAAGAAAAATACTAGATGAACAATAAGAGACGACAAACACACTAATCCCCAGTATGGTCGCCAACTTGTTGAGCAGGAAAATCCCCTCAGTGGATAGAGGTGATCCCTCTAGACTTGGAGTGGTTCTAGCAACAAGGATTCATGATGGAATTTTGGACTCCTAGCTTATAAATGAAAAGCAAGTTGGGATAGATAACCTACCTCTTTCCAACGCTCTTTTCATGGCTTGTAGTACCGATATTTTGATATTTGTCTTCACACGTCATGGTCCTTCGATGATAATGTCCATGTACCTACACAAATATCAAGTGAAAAATGACAACATATGAGAATATACTTTCATTTACAACTATTTGATTGGTCAAGGAGAATCAAACATTTTGCATATGATTGAACACAAAATTGGAACCAAAAACCATTCATGTATTAATGATAGAGAAAATAAGTTTACAACCTTAATTCCTTGACGTTGCAGCCTCCTTCAACGGGTTTAGTCGGGCGCATCTTAAGCATTCGTTCGGGATCGAACTTCATGAGGCAATGGGGCTAAACTCTCTCTCGAAAATGGATTCCTCTCTGCCTTATTCTACACATCAACTATAGTAATGATTGATCAGCTAGCTGCAAAAATGTGAGAAGGAAGTATTTATAGGAGAGGAGAGGGTGGATTGGGATCCCTCATAAGGTGGAAGATAGGTCTTATCCCTTTGGGGAGTTGCACAGTTGTAGGAAACAAGAAGCTAAATGGAGGATTTCGACGTTATTCAATCGAAAAAACCATGATGACTCTGCTCATGAAGTTGTTAGGCATGGAAAATTCATTTCTATTTTAAAAAAAATTCCAAAAACAACTCAGCTCAGGTGTCCCACTGAGATAGAGTGCTAATGGGTGCGGGGTCTAGTGTTAGTTTCTCTAAGGGCGCGAGGCCATAACTACCTACCAGCATCGACCCAAAATCACATATTTTTTAGAGTATTCTTGAGGAATGATCAACGGAGGAAATGTTCTTGACATGTCAAGGGACACAATGACACTTATAGCAAGGTATGAAAATACACAGAAGTCACTAAAATTTTCTTCCAATGTTTGAGATGGGGATTGCAAGGATGGTGACAAAATACTGTGTAACAAATCTGGTTTGAGTTTTGCAGGTTGTAGACAAAGGATGAATATCTCAGCAAAGACAACAAGAGAAGCTGTAAAAGAAAAGAATAACTAGTTGTGTTCTTGAAGACAAAGTAAAGTGGATACTTTGAAGAAAGTGGCAGTGGACCTGAAGAATCTAGCTGAAGTTGGAGAGAGAGGACAAGAATTTTCTCAGAGGAAATTAGAATTACAGAAGCCAATGAGCAAAGGAGTTTCTGAATAGAGGTTCTAGAGATAGAGAACCAATGTTACCGAAATACCGAGCCATTAGGGGAATTTTGAGGTCTAAAATGGCCTCCTAAGGAAATTATAAAATAATAGTGGAAATAATAAAATAATATTTGATTACATCATCAAATTTTAGAGGGAAAAAAAACTACTTTTTCAACTTGTATTTTGAACTCATCTCCCTAAGGTTTTACTCAAATTTCGAGTAGAAATACTCGATGGATGCACAATTTAATTTCCCATCCAAGGAGTACCCATGTTGCATACTTTTGATGGATTCTGCTACACAAAAAATGAGAAATACATGAAAAACGTGATTCGAATCAAGTTTTTTCATGTATTTCTCATTTTTCGTGTAGTAGAGTCCACAAAAAGTATGCAACATGGGTACTCCTTGGATGAGAAATTAAATTTTGCATCCAATTAGTACTTTCTCTTGAAATTTGAGTAAACCCTTAGGGAGATAAGTTGAAAATACGAGTTGAAAAAGTAGTTTTATTATTTTGTTATTTTTTAATCTTTTTACTTTTTTACTCCAAAAATGGGGAATCATCCCCCATGGTTGACATCATCATATTGAATCTTATTGGTTCTCATAAAGTTTATTTTGGTTGTACATTTTTCTTACGAGACCCATTTTAGACCTCAAAGTTCCCCTAATGCTCAAAAGAGAGAAGGCTTGATGAGGTACTTGCAACAGGTATGAATAATTTTTGAGAAGGAGAGGCTTAGTGAAGTTCACAAGTGAATAGATGCAGTTCATAAGAGACAGAAGAATGACTACTGATAGTCATAGCAGAGGTTCAAAAGAGAGACCACAACAAAAGAAGGGTGAAGAAAGAAGATGTCAAAGCAGTTGACATATGGAAGATGAGTGATGAAGAATATAGCAGAGAAAAGGCTGAGATAAGAATGCAATTTAATTTTTTGATGAAGTTGTTTGAGAGAAGTAAAGAAAACCGGAGGAATGGTTAGGTAATGAGAAAGAAAGTGAAATGGCATAGGCTATGTTGGTGTCTGAGTGTGAATGAACTATTCAACCCTTTTCTTTATCAATCCGAGTGAGTACATTATTTCAAGGTAACGTGCAAGGTGTATGCAGGAGCAATGGCACAATTCGATATTGATCATAGATTCAAAAATTAAAAAAACCAAAACTACTGCAATGACAATTAAAGATAAATTACAGAATTATAAAAGCATTCATAGCAATTGAAGAAACATACCAGAACAACAGTTAAAATAATAAAACAGAAATGCAAAAGAAACAAAAGGAAATAACACAGCACTTGATCAGAAGAGTGGGCCCAACTCTCTGACCAGGGCTGGGGTAAAATCACAGCGTAAATATGGAATAGAAAAATGACTTGCATTCAATTAATTAAAAGTATTCTATTACAAAATTGGTCTGTTGCACGCTAACCCCAATTCACAGACCTGAGACCCTTCTTATACAAAGGTTCAGAAAACCCCGTCTTCCCAATATGACAACTAATATCTACAAATATACAATTTTTAAAACGACCAAACTAATTGCTGAGAGAAAACTAAGAAAGTTTTGAAATAGATCTGGGGTAGGTTTGGATATATTGTGCTGTTACATCATATCGAAATAATGCTGAGAATTTAGAGTTGCTTTCGCAACTTGTAGATGCGACCTTTTAACTGCAGGATCTGCGGAAATAAAAAAATTAATACTTGCGTAGGTAAAATATCCATGAATATTATTTCATTAATCAAAAATTCCATATAAGATAGTGGAAAGGGATTTACCTCTTGTGTTTAGAACAATTAATGATACAAAGAGATAGAAGAGTGGGTGAAAATAGAAGAGAAAAGTATGCAGATTTGATACCCAACATCTCCCCCCAACTGATCTATCAGCATGTCCTCATGCAGCTTGTCGTCTTCTCAGATTTGGGTTTGACTAACTGTGGTTGGCATGAAGCTGAGTGAGGTCATACTCTCCGGCCATCTCTGTTCTAGAGAGTTTATATCCCTCTTTTAGAACAACATCCTTCCACAAATATTTGCTGACATTGTATGTGGGAGTATACTGATCTACTGGAAACCAAATGAGGTGGAACTAAAACCTCAGTCACATCCACCGGACCTCACAAGTCTGAATACATGCTACAAAACGTGACACTCTTTCTAATTCTCATGGAAAATTTGGTGCTCCAAAAGGTTCCCGATTTCTGACAGTTGTTGATGACAACATCCACCTCCTTTGAAAATTGTCAAGAGCTTCATCCTGAAAAGTTACTACTTGTCTAATATAGAGGTCAACACACCATTTTTGGGTTGCCAGCATATGATCCTTATGTCCCTCAATCTGTAAAAATGTAAAGTGCTTATTATAAATATTTTCTGCCTGGCCATGCTCTCTCTTTATCATCAGTGGCCTTGTAACTTGATTTTATTCAAACGTATCATAGGCCTTCTTCCATTTAACCTGGTTGATAGTGTAGGAGGTGAAGGCTCTCAAGTGAATATCCCCCATAAATGGAACGAGATTTAAGGCTTGATCATGCTTCAGGAAATAATCATGCATGTAAAGTTCGCACATTAAGTGTTGACCCACGATGTCATGAATTTTCAAAATATGGAAGAACTGTATCAAATCCTCAATCTCATGGATAATTTCCTTATATATACTTTCCAGGCAGAAGAAAAATAACTTATCATGAAGGAATAAAGCATAACTATGGGTGGGAGGTCTACAGGCCATTACCTGCTGTGCCAAGGTAAACATCTTATCCTTATCTTCTTTCAACATTTGCACTTTTTCTTCTAAATCCTCCATCTTACCCCATTGTTTCTCCTACCTCTACCATGCTCTATCTAACTAGTCTATATACCCACTAATAATCCCGTCGACCTGCTCTCGAACCCTCTTTGTCTCCTTCTTATGTTCATTCGCAACAGATTGCCATTTCTGAATTTCAGCAGCCAGGAAGAATTCTCAGGCTTCAAACAGATGCTCAATCGGAACAGTCTATGTAGCGGTGGAGGAAACCTCAATATTAGGTTTTATTTCCTTCCATTTATATACTTTTACCTTTTTCTTCAACCAAGATACTTGCTTTCTCAACTTCTGAACTTCCTTCTTCAACTACATGGTCTCGTTAAACTGAAGCGGATACCTTTTCTTGAGAGGTAGTCTCCTATTTTCACATTGTTCTATCCATTCTTGTTTACTAATGAATTCATCTCTCAACCTTGCATTAGGTTCAGGAGGCAATGGAACGTTGTTAATGGCATTAACTGAATTTTCTGTTAGGTCTTCCTTACTTGGTTCCCTTTCTTCAAGAGCATTCTCCTTTTCTTTCTTCCTTACCTCAGGAAATTTTGTCACCTAGTCAGTGCTTTCGTCGGCCATTCTCTGCTCCGATGTTTCCACAGAATCTCCTTCTCCCTTTTGTGATTCGGGATGCCCTTGCTAAGAATCAAAAATTTATGGACCGATATCGGTCACATATTTCCCTGAATCGACAAACTTCAGTGCTGGTGGGACAACGATCTCCTTTATTAATCGTTGGGGAGAACGAAGCCCCCTTGTTCCTCTAGGCATCATGGAATGAAAAGGAAAATGGAGGGTATATTTTACTTGATTTGTGTCTGCCATCTCTGATTTATTTTCTTCATCACCCTCGTTTCTCACTTGGGCCAAGCCTCATTCATGCATTAATTCTTCATTTGGGGTCGACACTGGTTCTTGTGGAGCAGTGTCAACCTCGAGGGTCATTCCTTCTCTATCTTCCTGTCCTTCGTGTATTGCTTCTTCATTTTCAGTCGACACTGGTTCTTGTGGAGCAGTGTCGACCTCGAGGGTCGTTCCTTCTCTGTCTTCCTATCCTGACTGAATCAGGGGTGGTTCTTGTGTGACACCCCTACCTATTTCAATATCCATATTCGTTTGGGTAGGTGATGTTGTTTCTTGCGTAACATCATCACTTTCCAACCCTCTAGCTGGTGTTCCTTCTCCTTGTGCTTCATTAATGAAAGTCGATGATTGTAGGACAACCTCAAATTCATCTCCTATATCCATGATTCCTTCGTCAATAGGTTCCATAGGTGAGGATGGTTCTTGTGTGGTAGTCTCAACTATATCACCAATTTTTTCCTCCATTTCCATTTCTTCTGGTTCTTCCTGCTCTATCTCCATTTCGTCTCGCTCTTCCTCTTCTGCTGAATTGTCAGAAGGTGCTAGATCTTCCTCCATTTCCTCCAGCTCTTCCTCTTCTGTTGAATCAACCGAGGATACTAGTTCTTCCTCCATTTCCTCTGTCTCTTCTTATTTTTCTATGTCAGCTAGAGGTGTTGGTTCTTCCTCCTTAGTAGCGATAACAACTGCTACCTCCTCTTCCGATAATTCACAGATCTCTGACCAGGAAACTTGAAATCGAACTATTGCATGCATAACCAATAAACCAACTAGTCCATCATTGGAGAGGACTTCCAGCACCTGGCACAAGGACTTCCAGCACATGGAATGAACGCCGAGCAGACTATTCCATGTGCTAAAGTTATTTCAATAAAAAGAAAGGTACGTTTAAAGAATGAACTTGTGTATGCGGGAATCGAAGGTGAGCCATAATTTTGAAATGGTACTTAAACAAAGTTGTCGGTCATCCTTCGCAGGTTATGTATTTCATCACTAAGCCTGCTACCTCATTCCATGGATATGTTACAGAATTATGGTAATACCCTCTCCCATACTGAACAACACTTTCTCCTTCTTGCAAGAATAGTTCAGGAAATTCCGGTAGGGGAATTCTCCGAGAAAACCATTGTTGTCCTTGTTGTCTTAGCCCACTAACTTCTACAATGGCTTCTTCTATGATAGGAATTTATATTCCTCTGACCCGAGAGAAATTCCCATTCAAATTTAGTGCAAAATCCATCGTGATTCCCTTTTCGAATCCCTGTAATATATTAAAATAGATATCCCATCCTGCATTGACGAAAACTTGCCACACATCTGCATTGCTACGGACCAAGATTGTATCTTCAGGTTCATGTTGCACAACCAATCCGCCCATCCTGTAAATATTGTAACAGCACTTTGGACACAGCAGATCCTTGGAAAGAGTGACGACTACCAAATTCGGAAAAAACAACATGGTGAAAAATGAGGTGAAATAACGGTAAATACAACAGGTGATTTCTCGAAAAACGAAGAAAATCATGGAAAATTATGGTAAGTGCGATGAATGAGATAATAATTATTTTGCATGAGTTAGAAAGGACTGATCAGTTGGAAAAATGTTCATTTTGTTGATCCCAATACATATTAGTGACTATACGGAATATGTTAAGGATCGTGGAGCATACCAATAACACGAGGTTTTAATAATGACTTTGTAATAATCATTGGTGTGGTTTGATTGCGCCGTCGTTTAGTTATGATGGAACCCCCCCCCCCCCCAAACTTAAAAACATCCATCCATGACATCAATGTACTATCCATGGAATATTTAATTAAATCCATAAGAGTCAAATGAAGATTTACCTGGTGACCTACCTGAGGGAAGTGATAGTTGGTAGAATAACGACACAGTAATGATGTAGACGAAGTAACAACATCAAGGAGTAGCAGCATCAAGGAGTAGCAACATCATGGAGTAACATCATCATGGATTAGAAACATCTGAGGAGTAACAACATCGCATAGTAGCAGCATCTGAGGAGTAACAACATTACGGAGTAGCAACATCCAAGGAGTAACAACATCACAAGTAGCAGCATTCGGAGTAACCAAGGAGTAACAACATCACGAGTAGCAGCATCTCGAGTAACAACATCATGGAGTAGCAGCATCTGGAGTAACAACATCACGGAGTAGCAACATCGAAGGAGTAACAACATCATGAGTAGCAGAATCCGAAGTAACAACATCCAAGGAGTAACAACCAAGGAGTAGCAACATCCAATACTTAGGAAATTTCTAGCTCCACAACATTGATCCTCAGTAGTAACTCCTGCAAAAATACAAGTAAATAGTAACATTGTTTATTATTATTATTATTATATTTTTTAAACAAGGATGCAGAGGAAGAATTCTCTGCACTGATAACCTTTAAACCAGATTTCTCGGAGAGATGTTTAATGAAATCATCCTTAGAGGCTAGATGGTGGTATAGTCTCAGGCGATGTCCATTTTATATGAAAGAAGCACATGTATTGTCAATTGTGATTAGTCTGATTGTTCCATTATCAAATACAACATCCACCTTGTAAGGTCCCATCTAGCGAGTGCAAATATTTCCTTTAAAATCCTTAAAACGGGAGTCATAAATTAATGCCCAATATCCTCTATGAAACACCTTGTTTTTGATAAACTTATAGTGCCATTTCATCCTATGATGCTGAATAGCAGTAGTCCTCTCAAGAGCCATTGAATGGATTTCATCTAGTTCATTAAGTTGAACCAGCCGGTGTTTTTGGGCATTTGACAGGTCCAAACCTACTTCAAGAGCTATTCTGAGCGTACTGATTTCAAATTCTATTGGGAACAATGGGGATTTCCCATAAACCAATTCAAATGGTGAAAACCTAGTTGTGTTCTGCCATGTTGTTCTGTATTCCCAGAGAGCTTCAGGTAGCTTTTGAGCCCAATCTCGATGATGGTATGCCACGGTTTTTGTTAAGATTTTTTCCAATACCTTGTCTGTGCTTTCCACTTGTCCATTTGCCTAGGAGTGGTATGGAGATGTCACCCTGTGCTTGACCCCATATTTTTACATAAGCCTTGCTATCATGCGTGATGTGAATTGTGCTCCTCCATCTGAAACAATCTCCTTAAGAGTACCATAACGAGCAAAAACATCTTCAAATTGAAAATCTGAAACCACCTGTTCTATTTCTTTTGCAACAGCCTTGGATTCTACCCACTTAGTCACATAGTCGGTGCAGACCAAAATGTGAACCTTTTACTGGGAAGGTGGGTTAAAGGGCCCAAAAAATCAATAGCCCACTTCTCAAAAGGTTCAAGGACTATCTGGGGCTCCAAATTCATTTCATCAAATCGACCGGGCTGCCCCATACACTGGAAACTATCACACCTCCGAACATAATTTTGTGCATCCTAAAGGACAGAAGGCCAATAATATCCCATATGTAACACCTTATGTCCTATTCTTTTGTCTGCAAAATTCCATCCACAAGCGCCATCATGGGTAGCCTTCAGCACTTCATAGATATCATCCTCAGATACATAGCGCTGAACCTGCTTATCAACTCCTGTATGAAAAAGGGTATCCTTCCATCCAGGAATATCGGGCACTTTAATGAATAATTTTCCACTGTTCCCTGTATGAAAAATGACGGGGCACCTTCCCTATAGCAAGATAGTTAGCAATATCTGCATACCACGGAGGATTATTAGAAATTGTGAAAATATGCTCATCCAGAAAACTATCTTCTATAGGTGTGCCTTCATCATTATTATCAATTCTAGATAGAAAATCAAAAAATATGTTATATTTCCCTCGTTTATCTACTATTGTGATATCAAATTCTTGAAGAAATATAAACCATCTTGTAATGCGACCAGGAGTGATAGGTTTATTCATCAAATACCTTACTGATGCATGATCAGTATGTACTAAAGTAGGATACCCAGTGATATAGTGTCAGAACTTGTTGAGAGCATAGATGACAACCAAGAATTCTTTTTCAGTCACCGTGTAATTTAACTCAGTAGGAGTTAAATTCTTGCTGATGTAGTAAACTGCATATGGTGTCTTGTCTACCTGTTTTCCTAAGACTGCTCCTACTGCTGTCTGAGAGGCATCAACATGTATATGAAATGGTAATGCCCAATCAAGTCCTCAAAGGATCGGAGCTTTGCAAACCAGACCCTTGAACTTCACAAAAGCTGCTTCATAGTCCTCTCTCCACAAAAATTTTGCATCTTTTGTTAGCAATTGAAAAAGTGGATGTGCTATTTTAGAAAATTTTTCTATAAAATGTCTATAACAACCAGCACAACCAATAAAAATACATACTTTTGTGGGTGTCTTAGGTATGGTAAAGTGCATAATTACCTCTACTTTGGCCATATCAACTTGAATTCCAGCAGCCGAGAGAAAATTTCCCAATACTATTCCTTCTTCCCTCATCATGTGAAATTTAACTGTACTGAGAGACACATGGGTCTGTTTAAATCTTTTGAGTACTTTTTCCAGATTCGCCAATCCTTCTTCAAATGAATTTCCATATGGAGTAAAATAATCCATATATATTTCAACATTGTCATCAACTAAATCAGAAAAAATTCCCAAACTTTCCCTCTGGAATGTTGTAGGTGCATTACACAGACCAAATGGGAGAACCCTGTATGAAAAGGCCTCCCATGGGCATGTGCAAGTTGTTTTATCTTGGTCTTCCGGGGCTATCTGGATCTGACAATACTTGCTAAACTTGTCTAGGAAGGAGAAAAAATTCTTCCCAGCCAGGGTGTCTAGGACTTGGTCAATAAATGACAAGGGGAAATGGTATTTTTGAGTTTCTTTGTTTAGTTCCCTATAGTCCATGCAGATCTACCATTTACCATTATTCTTGGGAACAATAAACAGCGGAGACACCCATTGGTTGTCTGAGATGGGGTAAATAAAACCTACATCCAGTAATTTCTGAAGTTTGTGTTAGGTGGATAAATCGTTCTTGCAGAAAAGAAGGATCTCCCTAGTATCACAAGGATAGCTAGAAACAGACAGGACAATTTGTAAACTATTTTCTCTAGATTACATATGATTTAGAATTTTCTATGATGAGAAAGGACCTACCTGTGATCCAATGCTAGTTGATTTCTTCTTTCCCGTTGCTCCAAGAAGTCACCTCTTAAGATCTGCAAACAAATACATAGAGATCAACAACACTGCCAACATATACTAATTACAACATATATTAATTCAGAAATCACAAATCTATCTTAATGATCAAGGAATTTAAGAAATAAGTCATTCAAGTAAACACATAAACAACTTATTGAGAAAACATGATCCAATTGTATTATCTTTAAATAAAATAAGGAATCTTACAACTGCGTTCGCCTTGATGTCGTACAGGTCCTTCCAGGGGTTCGGAACAAGCGTTTTCCTTAGGTCTGACAAGCCCTTCCACTCTTCGAAACAACCTAACTATGAGTATGTAATCATTCTCGCAACTAGCAAAAGAGTATGTTTCTTCAGCAATTCCCTTCTCTATCATAGCTACCAAGTACAAAGAAAGTACTAAGTGTATACAAAATGCATAGAGAATTTTTACATATGTGAGCATGTACCCTTGGGGAGGCGGAACAAAACTTCGATTTAAAGGAGAAGGTGTTAGTATGAATCTTTCGTCGTGAAATATCACTTTAGCTATGCATAACAAATAGCCCTAACATCGATTATGGGTGCAAAATATCTTTAAGTCTGCTGCACAAATTCAGATCTAAGCACAAAAGACATTAAGAAGATAAAATATAATATGGCTCTATGCATCCAATAGACAAGACAAGAACAATGTGTTTAAAAGAATGTTTTATATTATATTAAAGAATGGGGCACCTGAGAGGAAAACAAGAAAGGTGTTTTCCGGTTCTCCTCAATGGGATGGGTTCTTGAAAGTCCTCAACATTTCATATCTAAAATTTCTCTCTCTTATTGTGGTAGAAAACCCTGACAAACATAGAACTCAATGGGAGCTCACAAAGCAAAAATGGAAAATGGTGACCAAGAGTAGATCCAGTGTGATCTAATGCAATGAAGGTGACTCATGAATGGGGAAAACCCTTCTATTCATAACAAAATATTGGGGTGTTCTAGAACTCAGTGCATGAATAAAATATTATTAATCAAATTCTAGAACCACCCCTTAGGAATATTTTATTATATTTGTTGGAGGGAAAAGGTCTTTTGACTTGGGTCAATTCCTTTATTTATAAACAATAAATAAACAAATGATTTATTTATTGTTTTAGGGAGATGATGGGGATATAATTAAATAAATATGAATTTATTTAATTATTTACTTTATTCGTCAATTTAACTAAGAATATTATTAAATATGGTTTAAATAATTTAACTAGGAATATTATTAAATAATGATTTATTTAATTAATTTCCTTGTTTTGGGTTAAATATGACCAGGAAGTATGGACAAATGTTATTTGACATGGTGAAAGCAATTTTACTTGGGGTAAAATTGGTCTTACATGGTGTACTTGGGCTCATCTAATGATAATGAGTTAGATGACCAAAAAAATGGTGTAACAGATTGCCCCCCAACGTACGAGTGTTAGGAGAAAATCGTATGACCGAAGTACGTTGTAAGAACTCAATCACTAGGTATCAAGAGGGAAGTGAGAGAGAGGAATGTAAGGTAGTCTTAATGTGCTAAAGGACTAGGCCCGGAGGAGACGAGACTTATAGGTGCAACAAGTCTCTAGGTGATGAAGTGGTACCAGTGTTAAAGGCGGCGAGGGAGGAATACCTATGCTCGCCGAGACAATAGTACACAGAATAAGGCGCCCGGAAAACCACGGAACGCAATAATGAAGCATGTGTTGGCTTAAACATGAGCCAGAGAAACAAAATGATGAATCCCACATACATACGATGCCTGGAATAACCGTCAGGACTTATACAAGAAGATTTTAGTACATGAGATACAAATACACCCAAATGCCCCCTACACATGGGGAAGGGCTCGCAAAATCTGACTGATACATGCAAATCCAAGAGGCGCAATAAGCGGTTGAAGCCGATATCATCAAATGAGAGGAGCTACATCAAGGGTGGAAATGAAAAAGTCATCCGAGCATGTGGGGGGCTACCTGCAAGGCCACCCCCTCATGAGGTTTGAGACATCTCACACACGCCCGGGAATCATGAATAGCTGCTGCTGCATCACTGGACCATCAAGTGTATAGATCACGATCATGCTGAGAAGAGCTCGAGCCAAGGTACACTGCCCCCTAGACCTGGCTTCTGGAGTAAATGAGCTGATGTCGACAGAAGTAGGTCCGCCATAGGTGAGGCAATAAGGGAACCTCAACTAAGGCACGAGGGAAAATAGTAAAGCGACGAACAGACAGATAATAGTGATGATAATGAAATGGGGGGTGACCCAAAGGGGATCATAAAAAACATGAGTACAAAATGGTATCTCATGACGGAAATTGACACAAACAGGAATGAGTATGGAGGCAAGGTGGTGCCCCCAATGACATGTGTTGTAAGTGAGAAAATCCGATTTTGAGGGGAGGTGAAGTAAGGCTTCATGGACAACAGGTGTCTTGGTGAAGTAGCGAAATGCAAAACAAACAGGTGCTGGCTATCTAGAAGAAAATAAAACACGCATTTCGAATGGGAAATGCTAAGGGTAATATCTCTTAAGATAGAGTGCATTGCGAGGATTAGGAAGGATGTGGCCTTCAAAGTCCTCTAAAAGATATGCCCCCTTACCAAGGTCTTTACTGATAATGTAAGGACCTACCCATAATGAGTCGAACTTCCCATGACCGAGGGTATCGTGGGCCTGGTCATATACTAGAACAAGGTCACCTTCATGAAAGGTACGAGGGTGGACTTTTCAATCATACTGAGCTTTGGTGCACTTTTTGGTCACTTCACGAGTTTGTAGTGCAACACGACGGCCTTCAGAGGCGCGCTTGAGCATGATGAGTCATTTTTCTAGAGGTTGGGTATCAGGGAGAAGTGCAACGGCTAAGTGAAGGGAAGGGATTTCACATTCGATTGGTAAGACTTCCTCCTCGCTAAAGACAAGGTGGAAAGGAGTGAAACTGGTGGCGGTTTTAACAGAAGTACGATAAGCCCACAAAGCAGGGAAGAGCATGAGATGCCAATTGGTTTTGTGCTTATTCACCGTTCGTTGAAGCATGGTCTTAAGAATTTTGTTGACCGCTTCAACTTGGCCATTACCTTGGGGGTAATAAGAAGATGAATATTGGTGCTCGAAACCCAATAGGTAGGATAGCTCCTGCCAAATCTGATCTTCGAAATGTCAGCCATGGTCCGAGACTAACTGTTTTGGAACTCCAAATCGAGCAATGACATGGTTAAAGAAAAAGAGGGCTGTAGTGGTTGCCGTATTGTTAAACGTTGGCATAGCTTCGGCCCATTTAGTGAAATAGTCAACCGCCACGATGACATATTTGGGGTTACTAGTAGATGGAGGTCGACATTCCATAAATTCGATGGCCCATTTACAAAAAGGACCGGCGGTGACGACAGGATGGAGAGGAGCGGGAGGAGCTCGCGCCTTGGGGGCGAAATGTTGGCAATTGGAACAGTGTTTGACTGCTTCAATGCAATCACTGAAGAGAGAAGGCCAAAAATACCCATCATGCGTGATTTTTTGGGTGGTGGCGAGTCTGAAGAAACAAATGTTCATCGGGAAGAGCGTCATTAATTGGAGTATCTTGCGTCTTGGTAGGAAAATCAGAAATGAGTTTAGCGAGGACTAAACCTTTCTTACTTTTTGGGGTGACAAATTCAAGGTCGAATTCTTGGAGGATAATGACCCAACGGGCGTACTTCCCATTGAGGATGCGGCGACTCAATAGGAAAGCCATGGGGTTAGAATTAGTCATAACCTTGGTGGAACACATGAGGATATAATGACGCAGTTTTTGGACCGAGAACACGACATCTAGTGCTAATTTTTCTTCATGCGAGTAGGACACAGGTGGACTGGCAAGGTTCTTACTGACATAATAGATCACATGTTTAATACTGTTATCATCCTCCTGGATAAGGACACCAGCAACTAAATAGGTAGAAGCGGAGATGTATAGGATGAAATCTCGGTCAAAGTCAGGGGGATGGATCAAGGGAGCAGATGTGAGAGCATGCTTGAGGGCGTCAAAAGACTCTTGAGCATACGTATCCTAGACAAAAGGGGTGTGATATTGAAGAAGTCTAAGAAAACCATGTGTGGTAGTGGCATAGTTAGGACCGAATCGGCGAAGAAAATTAGCTTTGCCTTGGAGACTTTGTAGCTGGCGTAAGGTACGAGGAATAGGAAGTTCAAGAATGGATTGAACCTTTAGAGGGTCAAGAGTTATCCCATCTTTTGACACGATGAAGCCGAGGAGACGACCGGCAGGAACACAAAAGAAACATTTCAATGGGTTAAGGCGAATGTTATACTTGCGGCATCGGAGAAAAATGGTACGTAGGTCATGAAGGTGTTGCGCTCGATGTTTAGAACGTGCAGTAAGGTCATCTAAATAGGCAAGGATAATATGGGCTAAGTCATGGAAACAATAAGACATGGCTCATTGAAAGGTGGCGTCGGCGTTTTTAAGGCCAAATGGCATGACTCAGTATGCGAAAGTGCCCCACGGACTAATGAACGTGATTTTAAGTTGATCCGCACGATGGATAAAAATTTGGTTGTATCCAGAGAAGCCATCCATAAAGGAGAGAATCTCATGCCCTACACACTCATCTATGATTTGGTCAATAAATGGTGTGGGGAAGTTGTCTTTGCGACAAGCTTTGTTCAAATTGCGAAAGTCAGTGCAAACACGAATGGTGCCTTGTTTTTTGAGGATGGGAACTGGGTTAGACACCCAAGTGGTATATTCGATGGGGTAAATGAAACCAACCAACCGGAGCTTATTGATTTCAGCTTTGATGGCTTCGCGTATATAAGGATGAATGGGTCTCAACTTTTGACGGACCGGAATGGCATCAGGCCATGTGTCGATGTGATGTTCGACAATGGCAGGATCGAGTCCGGGCATTTCTGAGTAGGACCAAGCGAAAATGTCACGGAATTATTTGAAGAGTTTGGTGTAGGTTTCAATTTCTTCTAGAGTGCTTTGGGCACCCATGGTGATATGTTCTTCAATACCTGGTTTGACAGAAATGTCTATTTTGATGGTAGGAGAGATATTAGCCATATTGCCTTCTTCGAAAGCGTCAGGTGCAGGGATGGGGTTTTTGAACCAATCAACTTTATCGGGAATGAATTCTTTAGATTCAAGGGCATATTGGTCATGGGACTGGTGTGGTATGAAGTATGCATGATGGTTCATATTGTCCCACGGAAAATCAGGTGCGGTCATGGCTTCCATGATGTCTTCATCAGTCTCAAAGATGGGAAGGGTGGGAGGAAGAGGAGTATATGAGGAGGTAGAAATATGAGACACCTGATTTGGAGGGGGAAGGCTCACATGTGTGTCGGCATGAGGGGTGACAGCGGAGCGAACAGATGAGTGGTTGAGCGAACCGGCGCGGGAAGGCACTAAGGGTTCGGGTGCTGGGAAACGCGGGGATGAGGAAAGGTAGAAAATAGTGGCTGAAGGTTTGGTCATTTCAGTATTAGGATGAGGAATGGTAATCGGGAGAGACATGGGGTCTGGTGGTAGGGAAGAAGGATGACAGGCAAGTGCGGCTTTGAATTGGCGGTATGTGGCTAAAGAAGCACGATATTCGTCAAGGCGGGGGAAAAGATGGGTGTAATGTCCATGGAAATCGCACAAAGAACAAGGGTGATTGGTGCGCAAGTTTTTAAGTTTAGGAAGAGAATTAGGTATGGTGATAGAGACTTCAGGAAGAGCAGATTCTGGAAACGTCTCATTGACCATGGTTTTGAGATGTGGTAATTCAGGGCAAGTATGGGTAGCATGTCCAACAACATCGCACAAAGCACACTGGATGGGATGCTTTGGAGGTCGAGGAGGGGCAGAAGTTGTCGGGGCATCTTTGTCCTTGGATGCCCCCCTGCGAGCTTGGCTAGTGGCACCTGAAATGGTCGCCATAGAGGGTGGTTCCCGATGAGGGGACTGAGGTACAGGTGCAGCGAGAGAAGCCATGGGTATCGGTTGAACCGGGGTCAAAGCAAGATAAGGTTTGGGTTGGCCAGGCAGGGTAGGGGTTGGGGGGTCTAGGTACCAGATGGGAATACCCAAGGTCAAGTTGGGGAGGGATAGGGTAGCCAAGATAGGGATGGAATGAGCGCCAGGAGGGGGAGCAAGGAAAGGAATCTGACCAGCCGGGAAATGGCCAGGAGGAATGTTCAGGGAAGGAGATTCCGAAGGAAGAAGGTGGGCTAGCGGGGGCGAAGGGCTAGGAGCTGGTGGAGTTGGGTGAGGGTGTGTGTGCTTACTAGCCAAGATGGGCTGTGCAAGGTCAGCCCAAGAAGATTGCATCATGCAAACATTCGCCATGCTAGGATTGGGTATGGGAGGAAGGTCTAAAAAGGTTCCAAACAAGGAGGATTCTTTATAGATGCCAGGGGAAACCCTGGTGAAAGAATCAACAGTTGGTTTATTAGTGACATTAGAAATGGTGGACTCAGGGGAGTTCTGAGATTTTGGTTCATGGTAGGTCAACTGGTCAATGGTGACAATCTTGCCATTATGAGGGAAGAACATCTTGCAGTAGATTGCGGATGGGACGGAAGACATGGCATAGGTGTAACTACGCCCCAAAAGAATGTTGTAGTCAAGAGGGGCATCGATAACTTCAATGTCGACACAAACAATTTTTCCTGCAAGGGTGATAGGACAATTACGAAAGAGGCCGATGGGCTGGGAGGCATGGCCATCCCATGCACGAAGGGTGATTGTGGAAGTGGCTAGCTCAGGGGATCCAAGTTGTTTCCAAACCAAAGCGGACATCACACAGGTGGATGCGCCCTCATCAATAATACACCGAGAGACAGTGGCATTTCGGATTTTGACTGGGATTTGGAAAGCAACAGAAGGAGGAAGAGGGGGAGGGTCTGACTGACGGGCGTCGAAAACAATCAATTAGTCATTAGTAGGATCTACAACACCCACAACATATAGTAGAGCCTTCTTTTGAGAGGGACACAACTGGAGGAGTTCTAGTGTTGAAATGGCAGCAGGATATTGTGCCAGATCATCTATGATACTGTATGAATGGGCAGCCCGACCGGGGGCAGCATTTCGGCCTAAGGGGCCCTTAGGAGTCTTGTTATGAGCCTTAGCTTTGGGCAGAGGTATTTGCAAGGGACCATTGGGTGTCGACAGAGGCTCTGTAGGACCTGAAGATGGGGACTCAGGGATAGACGGAATAGGAGGAGTGGAATAATGACGGGACTGAGTTTGAAGGTTGAGGTCGATGGTGAGAGGTGGGTCAGAGACCATCATGAGAATCTAGTAATCGGAGGAGCCAGAAGGGGAAGATTGAGTGGTTACCGAAGCATGAGGTGGTTGAGTGGCCACAAATCCTTATTGAGGAAAAGGATCGGTAAACACAGTGGGTTGAGAAGTAGTAGGAGTGGGAGGGATAGTAGGGGAGGAGTGTTGTCCCCTCACGGTGGCCTGAGATTCCCACATCTGCCTCATTTGTGGTAATAAATGACAATCATGAGTGTAGTGACCATAAACACCGCAACAAGAATAGGTTTTATTGGTGTGAAGTGGCCTATCCGGCTTAGGCTGAGAGCCCTGTGGCTGGTTGGTAGTGGTAGAGTCAATACTAGAAGGATTGGATCCACGATTACCAGAAGCGGATTGATTGCCTCTTCTCCTTCTTTGAGAAGGAAGAAAATTAGGTGCCCCCTGCTGTGCAAATACTTGCCCTGGAGGGGGTAGTAAGTGCGGTTGCGTGGGTGGAGAAGGCAAGGGAGTGGGAGGTCCAAATGCTGGAGGAGCTGGGACACCAGGTGGTGGGTACGGATAAGGGGTAGGATGGGCAACATTGAGGTAAGCAAGAGTGTGGGAAAAAGGAGGAGGTATGTCGTACCCTGGATACATGCTACCTGGAGGGGGGAACATGCCAGAGGGGTTGGCCTCTACTGGAGGGAGACCATGGCCCAGAGAAGGTTGAGCAGGGGTGTGTGACAGGGTTCCAATGATACCGTCGGCAGAGTGAGATGCTCCCGAGGCATTAGGGCCACCGGGCTTGGGGAGGTCAGGAAGGACGGTATAAACATAACTGGATTGGGCATATATAAGGTCATATTTCAAAGTTATTTGGAGGGCGGCTTATTCGGTTTGGGGAAAATGGGATGCGACATCTTTGCCAATGGGGGGTAAGAGAGAGCGAAGGAACCAGTCCATGTAAACCCGATCTTGAAATGGGGGAGTGCGACACAAGCTTTGTCTTCGTGACCATTCATGTACATGAGTGGAAAGGTGGGTCGAAGAGGATTGATGAAAATAAGTCAAGAGTTCAGTGCCAGTGTCATATCGGAGAGGGAGCTGGAAATAAGATAAGAAGTCTTTGGCAATGGTCGCAAAGGTGGTATGGGAAGAGGTGGCTTGATCAACATACCATTTAGAAGCTTCGTTGGTAAGCGTGCATTGGAACAAATGAAGACGGATGGAGTTATCGGTGATGGAATTGGAGTAACACCACATGTGGAAAGATCAAATATGGTTGGAGGGATCTTCACTAGAAAGGCCTTCGAACTTGGGAATGTCGGAGGGGAGCTTAGTTTGCATAGCAGGCCAACTAACATCATGGCGGATAGGGTCATTTATCAGCTGATTGAAATTGGGGAGACTAAGGCCGGCCATATAAGGGAGTAATGGGGCAGTCGAGGTAGGTCCCATAGTGGTTCCACTGGAAACAGACCCAACAGTAGTACTGGGGTTGCTGCTGGTAGTAGGCCCTGAAGTAGACATGGTGAAAGTGATAGGGGGAGAACCAGGAGTAGGGGGAGAACCCAAACAGTCAGAGGAAGAGTCAGAGTGCGGAATCAGGGGAGGAATTACTTGATGATGATGGGAAGGAGAAAGTCGACCAAGTGGAAACTGAGGATGAAGGCTAAGAAGTCTCCGGGAGAGGCGCCTTGGGGGCGCAATGATGACGGGAAGAAGAAAAACCGACAAGGGCAGGGAGGGACAAAATCAAGTGAGGTCAAGGGCAGAGAGGTGCAGTGAAAATTGATTTTAAAGTCTTTTCCAGGCGGTGTTAACCAGGAGCTTCTTCACTTAAGGTCGGTGTGAGGCGTGCATTAATTTTAATTGTTTAAACCCAGACGTTTTGAGAGTAAAAGAAAAAGTGTGTTGCGTAACTGAAAATAAATCTGCAGTAAATAAGACGGAAAGAACAGAAAATTAACATCTAATCAATGCATCAATCTAACCCAAGAAGGTGGGTCTCTCAAAACTAGTCTATAAGAGGGAAAAACTAAGCCAAGCACGCGAAAAGGAGGCGAATAGATCTAATGTCGGGAGGGATTGGGATCTAAAGGAGAAATCTGCTGAAAAGAGGTGCAGAGAACAGCAAAGAGGCAGAGGCAAGGTTGCTATTAAAGAGGAGGGGATTAGCTAAAAATAGAAGGGACAAGGAGGCAGCCCGAGAAATGAACCCAAACAAAACTATATGAGGTGATTTGAAATGGATAAGAGCTGATCTAAAAGGATATGAAAATGAGGTATTAGATCTGAGAGAAATAAGGCTGAAACTCTGAAAATTCAGACTTCTGAAACAGCAAAGACTCTGCCACAAAAATTGGAGGGTACTAGAGCCCTAAGGGGCAAGATTCCCGCTTAGTTGAGTGAAGCAGATCAGAAATAGGTCTAAATGGGCAGAGACAGAGGCTGGAAAACCCTGACAGAAGCTTCAGACAAACCCAGAAAAAGTGTTGGAAAATTTGCAGAAAAAGTGCAGGTCGCAGGTTCAGACCTGTTTTCAGCCCAGGTCGTAGGTTTTGGGCAGAAAAGTGCGTCCTCAGGCTCACGTCACACTTTTTGGGCCGATAAGTGCGACCTGCAGATCCGGCTCTCTCGGCGACAGATTTCAGAAAATTTTGTCGTCTCAGCTGCGGCTGATGTCTGTCACCTACGCAATAAGGCCAAAAACACACGGAAGTTAAAAATTTGACTGTTTGAGGGTTTTAGAGGTGGAAAGCACCATAAAAATAGGAAAAACAAAAAATGGAAGAGAAACCCTAGGGTATGAAACAGCTGGATATGCAGGAATATATGAAACGACAGTGGTCGCAAAAGAAAACTCGTGTGGAGTCGCCAATTGTTAGTATGAATCTTTCGTCATAAAAGATCACTTTAGCTACGCATAACAAATAGCCCTAACATCGATTATGGCTGCAAAATATCTTTAAGTCTGCTACACAAATCCAGATCTAAGAACAAAAAACATTAAGCAGATAAAATATAATATGGCTCCATGCATCCAACAGACAAGACAAGAACAATGTGTTTAAAAGAATGTTTTATATTATATTAAAGAATGGGGCACCTGAGAGGAAAACAAGAAAGGTGTTTTCTGATTCTCCTCAATGGGATGGGTTCTTGAAAGTCCTCAACATTTCAGATCTAAAATTCCTCTCTCTTATTGTGGTAGAAAACCCTGACAAACATAGAACTCAATGGGAGCTCACAAAGCAAAAATGGAAAATGGTAACCAAGAGTAGATCTAGTGTGATCTAATGCAATAGAGGTGACTAATGAATGGGGAAAACCCTTCTATTTATAACAAAATATTGGGGTGTTCTAGAACTCAGTGCATGAATAAAATATTATTAATCGAATTCGAGAACCACCCCTTAGGAATATTTTATTATATTTGTTGGAGGGAAAAGGTCTTTTGACTTGGGTCAATTCCTTTATTTATAAAAAATAAATAAATAAATGATTTATTTATTATTTTAGGGAGATGATGGGGATATAATTAAATTAATAATGATTTATTTAATCAATTTCCTTGTTTTGGGTTAAATATGACCAGGAAATATGGGCAAATGTTATTTGACATGGTGAAAGCAATTTTACTTAGGGTAAAATTGGTCTTACATGGTGTACTTGGGTTCATCTAATGATAATGAGTTAGATGACCAAAAAATTGGTGTAACAGAAGGAAAGTGGTTACAGCTTCAAAATGGAAGGGATAGAGTCCCCTTATCAAGGGATTAAGTTCCAAAATCCAAGGAATAGGCTCCTTTAATGAAGGAATGAATGTTCATGATAATGGAGGGAGTAAGGCTTCGACTGGATAACGCATTCTAGAAGCTTCTAGCTGGGAGAATATTCGACTAGCTGGGCTTCTAGAATTTACTTTCGCCTTCATTCTACCTTTTATAGGGGTCCACATTTTTAATGAAGAACACGTGCAGTCGGCTCCACAATTTCTGGAGCAAAAGAGTGCGGTGCCGCAGGTAAGACTAAGGAAAAGTGTGGTACAAGTATTTTTATGATTTTTACAAGCTTTTATCCAAATTCATAACTTGGTTTAGGAACTTTAGGGTTGTAGAATTATAAGGGAGAATTATATAGGTATTGATGAAACCATATAGACATTAAAATGTCATGGTGACAAAATAATGTGTAACAGATTGCCCCCTAAAGCACAAAATATGAGATAATTCGAAGAGTGAAGTGTTTTATCATTCCAAGAATTTTCTTGTGGATGCCGGTTGGAACCTGTAAAAAAATTAAATGCAAACATATATGTATATATATATCATCGTTGAGGTATGAATTCCCATACTCAGAGCAAAAACTAACTAAATCAAATCTTAACTAAAATGTTCTGGTATATAAATGATTATATTATTACATCAATAGTAGACACATTATGGATGCAGCCATCTGTCATGAATAGTCTACTACATAATGAATAATAAAACTCCTCGCAGCCTGGATGGTGGAAACTAGATCCAGGGTGTTGATTTCCACTACCCGAACTAGTACAATTCTATCCATGCGATTGATTGTGTCGAAGTCGAACATGGTAGAAACCACTTGATTACCAGTCAATGATGTGAACTGTTAACAAGTGTGAGAGAAACCACCAATAATTTCAATGGCTGTCAAAGTACTCAGTACAATCCATGAAGTGTGAATAAACCCGCCATTAGGGCATGCATATTTCAAGGTACTGAAGGATTCTAGATCAACTTCCTAGATAATATGTTGTCGTCGATAGAAAGTGATCCGTCGTAGGAAAGCCCATGACACGAAACCATTATATCAAGTTTTTTAGAAATATTTTGCAAGGACTGACTCAGGGATGGTCAACGCGAATGGAGACACATGTTTGAAAATCAATGGTTTATTTGAACTTTCCTCTTGAACACATAACGACACTGCAGATGGTTTGGTAAAAATTGACCTAAGCTAATACCTAGAAACTGGCTGAAGACTTTCAATATGGTTTGATTAACTGATAGGCAAAGGATTTTCCCAACCCAGGTGGAAGTGTGACAAAAGGTGTCGTGTTCAAGAGTGGTATACTGCTTTTAAACAAAGTATGACAAATGGATCCATTTTCTCTCTTTTCCCCCACCATTTTTGGCAAGTACCTCTATATTTTTGACAAACTTGAGGAGGATAACATTTGCTTGTTATATAAGCTCATCCTTAAGATGAGTCCAACTTAGTTTAAAAAACAAACCCTAAGAAGGAGTGGTTCGTTCTTGTTTGTAATTTACAGGTCCTTTACTGTTTAAATTTTAACGAGTCCAATATAGGAGAAACTCGGTGTTTTTCAATTTTAGGGAGTCAGAAGAAAAACTTAAGGAAAATCCATGGGTGTACTTTTTCGTAAATTTAGTCTCTCAAGCCCGAAAAAGGATAAAATAATATAGGAGAGAACTCTATTGACCATGATTAGTCAACGTATACCTTTTTCGTAAATATTCCATTTCAGTCTGGAAAAGGGGTAAACTTGTACTGAAGGGACGACTGGTCATTTCTTTAACGAGTTCGAATAGTCAAGTACTCAGAAATCTTTTCATATTTAAAGAGTCTAAAAAGGGCTTAAAAGAGAACTCAAATTTTCATTTTTTCATAATTTTTACCGAGTTTGAAAAAGGGATAAAAGGTGTACTCCTTTGTCAAAAATGATCATTTTACCCAAAAAATCCTGTATTCTGCACAAAAAACTCAAAAATTAAAAATACATGTTTATGATTAATAAAAATAATTCGGAAAACAACTTTTTAAAAGTGAAAAACAAACAAAATTATATTTCATTTATTCAAAAAATCTTATAAAAAGGAGTTTTTCTAAACCATTTTTACCATTTGATTCCAGAGTGAAATTTGAGAGCTTTGGTGAAAAATGTTCCAGAGGAGATTACGGAAAATTCACCCATTGGAATCGAAAACCGTCAGCTTCAGGTAATCCATATCATCCTCGCCTTCATTTTTGTCCATTAATTTTCTTAATTTAGGGCTTAAATCAAATTTTAAGGAGAAAATATGTTTAAAAATTCGCTCATGGGGGTCCGCAGGTAATACATATGACACCAGCGGACCCCGACAATTTTTCAAAGAGAAAATTATCGTGGTCCCGCACTTTATGCATAAAACGCGTGCGGATCCATGCACTAGTTTTGTGCACAAAGTGCGGAGGTGCCATGAAGAAAATAAAATGATGATTTTCTCCAAAATAAACCAAATTTCTTCACCCAAATTGTTTCTAATCTTTGAATTTTTTCATTTCAAGATATCTACAATGCTTGAGTGGAGAGAATGTGAACATGAAGATGTTGACGAGGCTGCCATGGTACATCTGCCCACATTACATGTATTGAGGGAATGAGGTTTGTATAAATTCTGGGTTATTCAGGGCATGAGGGCCCAATTAGATTTACTTACCTGGTTAGTAAACAAATGGGATGTTCAAGAACAATGCTTCATAATTGGGGATCACCGGCTCGAAATTGAGCTGGAAGGCATATATTTTATTTTCTCACTGGTTTATCAAAGAGAGGTGAACCAATTTATTTGTTTGGGGCTAGGGCAGGTGGCCAATCTGTTACTAGCCTTCAGAAAGAGTTTTGCAATGAGGAGGCAGATCCCAAAGATAAGGGATTGATATAAAAATAATGATCCTTCTTGAACTTGAAGTGGTTGCATTTACTATAACCTGGTTGTGTGGAAGTGTAGCTCCGCACGTTGCTACTAGGTCCCAGATGTAGAATTTTGTCAATTTTTTTAGAGGCACCATTTTCAATTGGTGTGAGGCAGTATTGGGCAATGTAAAAGGCCAATTAACCAGGGCAAAGAATGAAAATTTAAAAAACTTTTGGTATGGAGCTATTGTTGTCACATTTTCTCTAGAGAGAATTCCTTCACTTTCCCCACAGCTCATCTCAGTTGATCATGGTAGAGTCAAAGAGCCTCGAATGGTCCGATGGGTTGCAATGATGGCCCATCATAGTGAGGGCGGTGAGATTGTTCATTTTACCCTAGCTTATTTCCATTGGTTAGAGAACCAAATCTTCGCCATAGAAGATTTCCCCATATGTCGGGATAGACTTTCATGGCGATCGAGAGATGTCTCTTCCTCCATGATCACAGTGGGATGACTCAGGTAAGAAACATTTTGACATGTTCTAAATTATAATTTTTATTTTTCTTTGTTTTAAATCGTCCAATACTGATGAAAAAAATTTAAAATGCAGATGTTGGTCCACGCAAGCTAGCCATGCTCCCTCGCTTCGATAGGAAGCAAAGAGAGCCCGTCGCACCACCACAAGATCAGGCGGCTGAGATTCTAACTGACTTAGAACACAACCTAGAGAAGTTGACTTTGGATATCCCAGAGACTTTGATAGACGATGTCCCTCTCCGTCTCCAGAGTCATGTCATTGGTGTTTCTAGTCAGTTTAGGAGATTCCTAAATAGAGTAGCACGAGCTGTCGTATACTATCATGATCATCACTGTAGTGCCCCACTCTAGATTTTTGACCTTGATATGACATTAACAATGATTTAGCCTTAAGGCTTACACATTATTATTTGAGGACCTTAGGTGGAGGATACTGACACTTCACTCTACTATTAGTGGATGTGTTTATTTCCTAGTCGGTGGTAGGATGATGGTGGCTTTGATGGATATGTATTTTCTATTGACGTTATGATGATGATAGTTGTGATGAATGTGTCTACTTACATTACTTGGGTTCACGATAAAAAATTATGTGGATGACTATGTCATGTTGATGATTTTGTTATGAAATTGACTAACACTAAGAAACTTGGTGACTGATGATTATTGAGCATTACAGGAAACCGTGAGAGGCACTCGCATATGATGAGCTGACAACATCTGGTTTGATAGGAATTAATATTTTGTCTTGAAATTATAAATTCAGTTTGGAACTTGATACATATATATATATATACACTTTGATGATATGTCAATGGTTGCAGGAACATGTTAGTTGCTTGGCCGAATGACTGACATATGGGTGATGGGGTTGTACAATTAGATGGAACTTCATGGGAGGGGTGGGACAGTGTCCCTGATCTCACCTACTAGCACTCCCGCCATGACTTAGGCTGGAAAGGTCGAAACACCTTCGCCTTGAAGATCATGATGCCGTGAGGGCAGGTCCCAAATTGGGTTCGCTCACGAGGATTTCTGGGGGGCGCGCATCAAGGCGGATTCCTTGATCCCCAACACCATTAGTCTCACTATAGCAGGCAACATACGAGATGATAAGGGTCTCTGTAGTTGCACATATAATTTCCCCTCGTAACCACTGGATGCTTGAAGGGCAAGTGGTGTGGCACCCTTGGAATTTCAAGAGAAATTCTTGAAGGGCACGACCAACTTGGCACCCTTGGCATCAAAAATAAATTCTTAGGCATGGCACCCTTGGAACTTCGAATGGAAGTTCTTGAAGGGCATGACCAAACTCGACCCTTGACATCATTAAAGAAACTAATAAATATAACCAATATATGAAATCCAACTAATTCAGAACAAATGATATACGAGGTTAGAACCAAAAGAATTAAATCAAGAATAAAACTTAGGGTAAGGGAGGAATAGGAAGAGATAAATTAATTACCATGATAACTCTAACCTTTCCATGATAAAACAAAATACTAAATGGATAATGTATATAAGTAACTTAATTAGGCAAAAGGGGAAAAGAGGGACATAGAGTTAAATATAAAGATTTATTAAAAACTTCATTAAGAGAAGAGGGTGGTGAATTATAATAAGATTAATAAATTAAAATTTGAGAAATTTGAGAACTTCCATGTGGCAAGAGCCAACATAAGAATATTCATCATAAATGCAAATTGAGGTAGTTTAGGGGACCAAATCTGAGACTTATCATTTAACTTCAGTAAGAACACAAATTAAGGAGTAGAAAAGGGGGATCAAGAGACAACTAGGAGAAGAAATAGGAATTCTTGTTGGGTTGAGGGAAATACTATTTTAAATGAATAATTAAGTAAATTATTTTTGGAGAGACTTGATGAGAGGATGACACATGGGTGGGTGAATAATCAAATTTTGGGTTAATAAAAAATAATTATTTATGCATGAAGTTCCAAGTGTCACCTATGAAGCATTCTATAAAAGAAAGGGAAAGCGAAGGAAAAAGGGACTGGGGTTTTACCCTATGGTTGGATGGAGTAGATTATGTCAAAATTGAGTGGTTACAAGCTATAGTTGAGTTTGGTGAGATAGAGTGTTACAGAGAGGGGAATCTTGAGCCAAGAGAGGCTCACCTCTATCAGCTAGCATTTTCCTCTGTTTGTACAACTCCATTGCATCTCGGGGGTCCGCGGGGAAGGAGAGTACCCAAGGAGTAGGTTGGGAGGTTAACTGGTGAGTCACTACATTCGGCTTGAGCACGAAAAACATTCAGGCGTGGAGGTAGACGACATCAAAATAGCTCGCAAAGTAGCAGGTCCAGTTTGGCTCTCGTCTCAGGGTGTACGGTACACATTTAGTTATATTGCTTTTATTTATGATGATTTCATTGTGCCTAGAATTCACAAGTTAAATGGATGTATGTGTATGAAGTCTAATTTTATGAACTTGGATATAACTGATATAAATTCTTGTGTTCATATTTGTATGCTTATGGTATAAATAATTTAATTTTACTAAGTTTTCAGAAACTTGTATGATTATGGTTTGAAATTTCTATCACTGCGTTAAAAAAATAAATAAATAAATAAAAATAAATTTTAAGCCTAGCGTTCATCTAGTAATATATATATATTTCGGTCTCTACACTTGGTATCAGAGCAAAGGTTCAACCTCTAGGACCTATAGGCCCATAAAAACATTGATCATGAATGCTCTCTCTTGTTTCCTTGTCTGGACGCAATACAGTCGGCTGCTCTAGCCATAGTAACCCTCAGAGTCAAGCTAACAGGGCACTAAAAAATAAGAAAAAGAGATAAATGTTAACCACAATTTTGCAGATGTGAGTAACCTTCACAGCGTTATGTTCTAATGCTTTATGAAGCCATTATATAAGTTTTCGTTGGAGATGTGGGTGCTGGAAACAGTGTTGAAAGAGTTATTCTCCCCATCAACTGACTCCAGGCTTACATGTCGCTTGTTGGTTTTCTAACAGAGTTTATAACCAAATTTCTGGATACGTTATTCGATTTCCGGGGAGCTATGTTAACCACCTGCTTTCTGCCTACGTTATTTGCAGAGGTTACATAATCTTCACAGTGTCTTCTTCTATAACCTTTTGGAGCTCATTATTTAGGTTTTTGCTGGATATATGAGTGCTGGAAACGCTGGTAATAGAGTAATCTTCCCCAATAACTGATCATTTGTTTACGTGGTCACTTAATGGTTCTCCAATCAAGCTAGATACCGATTTCTATGAGACGTTGTTCAATTTCCGAGAAGCTGCATTACGCATTTATTATAATTCCTGAGCTAGCGTCTTCTATTTCCATACAAGGTCTCCTATTTGCGGTTTTTTTTAATTGCTAAATTACACTCGCTCTAAATATCTCTGTGCACTTTTCTGAATTAGAATTACAAAACACTTAAAAGCTTCAGCTAGTCAATCCAAGTCTTGATTCTTCGAGATTGGTCATGGATAATCATTCAATAAAATTTCCGCACACTCAAAAAAAAAAAAAAAATCTGCAGCTAAGTGTTTTCAAGTGTGCCAGAAAGTTTGATTACTGGTATTTTCCCGTGTCAAATTTTAACCCTTAAATCAAATTTGTCAAACGGTGACAAAAATTTTGATCTGATACAAATCACTGGCATGAAAATTTTTCAACCCATAACTTGATTTTTACTAGTGATGATAGAAAATCTCGATTTGAATCCTTTTCTGTCAAATTTTAATGACACACAGAGATTTCCAGGTCTTTCCTTTTACTTCCAATTGAGTTGGTTCGATTCTTTCTTGTCTTCAACTACACAGGTGTTTGATAGTTTTCCACTTCTTATCTCGACTCAACCTTGACTGTTTTTATAACTGATACGTTCCAATATTTAGCGTTACATTAATAACCATTTAAAAATTTGGGATTTTCGAGCTTCAATCAGCAAATTTTCCGTGATTTACAGGTACTTACCTTTTTTACGAAGAGTTAATTGTTGATGTGTTGACCGGATTTTACTGCATGAATTCAACTTGTCAACCCCTACTTACCAACTTTACGAAGAGTTAATTGTTGACGTGTTTTTTTCAAGTAGAGAGAAAAAAAAAAAAAAAACTCTGCATATATTATGTCCAGTTCAATTTAAAACTCATGAAATCTTATAGGCAAGCAATAACCAGCCTGCCATAGGGCATTTAAGTCTCCTAAGGCAGGCCCTTTCACCATACATGGCCATGCCTTGACATTACGATGGCGTGCCCGGAATGTTCCTGACCGGAAAAAGACTCCGTTTGTGTAGAGAGCCTGGGGATGACCGAAGCGGTGAATTAATTATGAACTTACCAACGCAAATCCGCGCCATTATTATTCTGAATTTGAATTGATATTCCCGAATCACTGATTAGATTTGAATTTCAATTGATCTGCTGCACTCCATTTGATTTTTAATTTTGATTTGAATTTCAATTGATCTACAGCGCTCCATCTGATTTTTTATTTTGTAAAAGATTCACACTGGTCAGATTAACCAGCCTTCCTAACTGTGCAGGAAAAGATGCGGTGAGGTTGTTCTCTCACAAGCACAAGCTTTCCAAGTTGACCCAGATCTACGATTGAGAGCACTTATGCTCCTCCGCTCGTAAATATTGTGTGAGATTTGTCTAGAGAGCTGGTTTTTCGAGAGAGCTGGTTTTGGGGATTTTGCTTCTTATGCTTCTCAGATCGTCAATCCATTCCATGCTTTTTATTCAGATATTTTGGTTTTGATTTGCTGGATATAAATATAACATTATTTCTAGTGTGGTTTTTACTAAATGTCCAATCATGAAATTTTGCAGTGAAGGCCAGAGCTGCATGCAGAGGACACGCAGAAAACTGCAAGGGCAGTGCAGAAAGAATGAAAGAAATAATAAACACAGTAAAGTTGGAGGGAAAAGCACAAACTCATTCTGAAATATATAAATGAAAAATGCCTTCATCCACATGTGACCAAACAGGTGCTGCTTCTATTAGGAAGCCCAAAAACTGTGAAGGCTGCTCTGAAAAAAGAAATGCAGTATCATACTGATAGTAATTGAGTGAATATTGGCAAGTATTTGAATTTTAATGTTGGGCATCTCATTTTTTATTTGTTTTATTATTATTTTATATATTAAAATTCAAATGTTTTATTTTTATTAATAAAAGATAAAATTGATGATATAAAATTATAAAACTAAACAAATTTTGATATTATGTTAAATATAAATGTAAAAAATGAAATTACAAATATCTCATTAAATCTTAAAAAATTTTGATATCACATTAAATCTTAATAAATTGTGATATTGATGTAGCTTCATCCTAATTTTGGAATTATTAATTATTTTTTATAAATGACTGATTTTTTAACAATCATGATAGGTTAAGATTTAAAATAGAGCTATGGCTATCATAAAGAAATGAGAGAGTAGACATTATTTCATACACCTAGAAAGCTCATAAGCATTGTGTTAAATCCATGTAATAGTACATATAAATATATCAAATTTGAGCTTACCATAAATACACTATCTTAGCAAATTAACAGTTAGTGGAAAGAACAACTCAACTTCACACCAAACAAAAAATCAACTAGTCATTTCCAACTAGATCTAACAACAGCCTAAAATATAGAAACAAACCTATGTAAAGAAAACCAATAACCAATAATAGTAACAATCACACATTTAGATCTAAGACTTTTGTGATCCATAATTTAGATAAATGTCTTTCCGATTAATCACATCATTAGGATTTTGTGATCCACCTTGTCCTGAGGATGAACCACATTAGATGGTTCGAAACATCGACCTAATCCTAATGATGTGATTAATCCGAAAGACATTTATCTAAATCACACATATGACAAATATGAGTTAATAATTCTAAGACTCTCCCTTAACAAGTGTTTGCATTAATATTTGTTAAGCGAGTTCATCATCATCTAGGCCTTTCCAACAAATTCTCCATTATGAATTGAAGAATATTGTGGTCAAAATCATGTATATTTGGTTCAATGTGACATTTCCACCTCATACCTCCATCATGTCTTCATCACCAAACTACCAATATCCATATAAAGAAACAACTATCCACTAGAATCCACAAGTGTCTAATTGTTCCAACCATCAATTTAATTGAATATCCTTCATGTACATGGTTCATTCAACTTCTTGATGAATTTCCCCATAAATTTAAAGCAATCATTTTTAAGCTTCTTCTAAAGTTGAAAATCAACATGGTCCACTCATAAAGCATCCAATCAAAACATGGCCCACTCCAACAATAGTTTAACAATTCTATAACAAAAAAAATTGCACTATATTGAATAAGTTTTTCAAATCATCACGAACACATGGCAAAGGGGTATGCATGCCTTTTCAACTTTTAAGTATAATTCACATACTCCATCCAATGGGGACACCAAGTACATGCCTTGAAAACAATGCAAAGATATTCCCACAATACTTCACTTAAGCAACAACTCTTGACAAGATACATAACTTCATATGTTGCTATAAATGCAAGGTGTAGCTGAAATTGTTCACGATCATTTCAATCTCACCATTCCACTTCAAATTTTATTCTACAATTAACCTTTGACTTCTCTAATGAGAACAATGTAACATCATCATATTTTTAGTTTCCATAATTATATTCACCCAAGTAACTTGTTTCCATATCAATCTGAAAAAGTGGCAATGTTCTTCCATTCACTTGTTGCAGTGTTATTTTGAACAACTGTATCATCCCTTGTTCTACCCTTGTTCTCATAATGATAATTTTGATTGTAACGCCAATGTGGAAGAATCACGACTAACTAAAACTTTGATTAAATATATGATAATTATTATTTAAACTTAATTAAAACAATTGAAGGTTGGTGTTGACACCTAATATTTGGGATTGGGTAAATCCATGTAAATATTCTAAATAAGAAAATAAGGAGAATTAGAAGATGTAGAGGCACTGGTATATGAAACCCAAGAGTGTCTCCCTACATGTATATATCTATGATCAATCTCAATGCAAAAATACAATTTGTTTTGAGGAGTTACCTCACACATAATCAAAGGAACAATTTGATTATGTTGGAATTTGGTTGGCATTGATGTCAACCCAAGTAGCATCCAAAAGAATGCTTGCTTTTGATGAGGAAAATATTTGGGAAGATAATTTTTTTTTCTCTCATGGCCATCATAATTTGATTTTCCCTATCATGTCGATTCCAATGGTAGGTAGCATGCCACAAAACTCCTCACAATTAAGGAGATATGCCCTATCAATTCAGGAGCCCCATAATGTGGTCAAGGTGCCCCAAATGAGATGTTAATGGCAGCTTGATGATTAGTCCTATTTAGGCTTGATGATTGATTACAATTGGCATTCATATTCAAAAGAATCTTATATAGCTTATTTTCTTTGAGTTTTCTAAGTCAACCTTCCAATTATGACTTCTTTCATTATGAAACCAACCTAAAATAGTGAATGAAGTCGACTCCCTAAAATGATTTCTTAGAGATTCAGGTCGACCCCTTTTAAAAGTAGAATTATTGGTTTATTTTTGTGTTCATCTTAGGGCTTATGGGCATGTCATTCCCTCCTTCTATAAGTATATAGTTTGACTCTCTCCAAAGGGCATAAAATTCACTTGCTATCATCAAACAATTTCACTCTTTTTTTATGTCAGCGCAAAACATTACATTAGTAATCTAATTTTTTCTATCTCGGCCTTAATAATTTTTATTTTGGTCACTGTTATGGATCATCTTATTTGATTTGTGCTAATGATATCTAATGCTTTGAAAGAAAATAAAATTAAGTGAAATACATATTCACCCACCCTCTTAATATTTGCAACAATTCATATTAGAGAAGGTTCGTTTAGTTGTAGCAATAGTTGGAAGGCAGATCTCAAGAGATAAGAAATGGGAAATCCAAGGAAGCATGCATCTAAACAATCAAATGAAGTCTATGATATTGCAATAATCTCAAAATTTGTTACAATTATTGAGTTCGATGAAAAATAATATGAAATATGGGAATCTAGAATGAGTGTCTATTTTAAAGTTCATGGTTATGATGTATGGGATTATGTTATTTCTAGAAACACATCTACAAATGAATCAAGAAGGTATAATACAAAAGAAATCAATGGAATTCTTATTTCTTTATTAGATTCTATGAAACTCAATGTAGGTCAATGCTAATCAGGTAAACAACTTTGAGAGAAGCTTCAAAGTCTCTACTTAAAGAAGCATGCAGGTCAAGATGAACATGATGATGATACTCAGAGTAAAGATATTAGTTATGATGAAGAAGAAGAAGAAGTGGACGTGGAGAGAGAATTTACCAGTGCTTTAAGTGATCTTAACAAAACAAGGAAAAAAAATCAAATACATGAAGCTGAAGCTATTCAAAATAAAAAGGAACTTGATGCAGCTTTGGTAGAAATAAACAGGCCCAGAAAAGAAAAAGAAAAAAAGGATTTTGACAAAGCAATAGAAGAGTTTCCTTCCCGAGATGTCAAGTTGAGGAAGGAGAAAAGAGAGACAAAATATTAACAACCTAGCTGAAGGAAATTGCTTTGAAGATGCAAGATGTTGAAAAGAATAATCATGTGATTAAATGAAAATGGTCAAGAAATTATTAGGAGATGAAAGGAGCTATGGAAACCCTTGCGATGGTTAGGGCTTCACCCTAGATATTCAATATTTTATTTTTTTGTACATGGATTTTCTATAGATTCCTTTTGTAGACCATGCAATGAAGAATCCTTGTGATTTGGTGAAAATTTTGTTTCTTTTGCATTTATGGCTACCAATCAAACTAGCTCTTCTTTGGTTTCATACAACTCTATGCTGAAATTTGGTTCTCGTCTTCAAATGGTACAAGAAATTTCTTCTCTCAGTGTTCTCGTGGATGAGGACGCTTTCTATTGTGAAAAATATTTTTTGAAGAATGGCTTGGTTTGCAGGTTTAATTGGTATTGGTCATGGCTGGCCGATCTGGATCTATGAGAAATGAAATAAACTTTCAACAGAAGAGTTGAATATTTACCCTATGGCTCGGAGTTTTTTCACTGTGGTTTTTAATAGCATTGAGGAAAATAAACCCATTTGTGAAGTTGCGTTGTGGTTTTAGGGGAGTGTTGGTCTCTTCATGCTTCCCTAGACTTCCACTTGTGACCTAGTGATGGCATTAATCTCCATAACCCCAGTTTTGGTAAGGCTTCAATAAATTATACAAGATTATATTGAATATTAATGCCAATTGTAATCAATCATCAAGCTACCATTAACATATCATTTGGGGCACCTTGACCACATTATGGGGCTCCTAACTTGACAGGGCATATATCCTCAACCATGAGGAGTTATGTGGCATGCCACCTACCATTTGTCATTTTTCTCTTAGTTTTGGTGAGGGGTGATAAAAATCACTTGAAACATTACACTAAAAAATACATAAGACTTGGTTATCTAGAAGCACTTTATTGACCCCTTAACTTCAATAATAATGTTTTTTGAAGGTAACAAAACTATAACTTCACATTGACACTTCAATATCACAATTTTATAGCATTGTTGTAGGCGTTGGAAAATGATTTTCCAATGCTCCTATAGGCATTGGAAAAGCATTTCTAGCACCAAAAGAAATCATTTTCCAACATTTTTTTGAAGGAGGCGTTCAAATTTTTTTTGGAAGTTAAAGTTGTAACATTACAAGTCAAATTTTTTTGTAGTTTGAAGTTTGAATAATTCATTGCTTTACAGGGTTGCCTGTTATTCACTTAATGGATATCATTTATTGTTGGAGGAATGAACACTGATTATAATGAAATTTATTTGGATTATATATTATTTAAGCATGAGTAGGGTTGCTTCTAATGTACCATATTTGGATAACTTAATATTATTTTTAGGATTAATTATAGCAGAGTTTAATGTTTCTCAATGCTTTCTGATTACATTATGTGTTATTCCAGGAAGAATTATGGGTTCATCCATTTAGGACCATAATTAAAACATATGATAAGAAAAACAATTCCATTCTTATACATGCTCCTGAATTGGCTCGAGGAGGTTCCATTATTGTTACAAATCAAATTTTTCCTGGTTGTGCTTCGTGTTCCTGTCTTTCCAACCTCATCAGGATGAACACTTTCAAGTGTGTTTGTTAGCCATTTTGGAGGACCTTTCTAAGATGGCCCAGGTTGCTCAGTTGACTGAGTTGGGGATGAATCAAGATTTATTCTACCAATCATGTCAATCACATCACTCAAAGTTTCATTAGTGGTTGGAGCTTCATGTGGGGGAGAGAGTGCTTCAGAATAATATTCCACATATTGATCAAGTATACGAATCTGCCCTTCAATATGTGGAATCTCATTATCAAATTATTGAAAATATTTTTCATGTACGAATATATCCAAGTGATCAAGTTGCCGCTCAGAAACATTGTCAGACTTGGCAGATTCAAGAAATATGAAATCTATAGATATTATAAACTTCTTGTTCACTACGTCATAGAGACATTATTCTTTGGAGGTATTTGAGTACCCCAAGAAGATACATTTTTGACTCCTTGCACCGAGTTTGTTTTTTTTTTCCTTAGGTATCAAGGCATAGCAGATGGAACAAAAAACCCTGATCTGCCTCACTGAAGGAATGTGGCCATACCACATTTCATAAGGGCTCTTGTTTTTTATAGCATTATATGGACACCTATTCTTTATATAAACGACACATAGAACTACATCAGCCCAAAACATCAATTTAACATTCTTGAAAAACATCATGTAATGTACCAAATTTAAGATTGTCTTGTTCATTCTTTCAACTACCTCGCTCTATTGGGGTTTATAAAGCACAGTATTTTGATGTTTGATCCCATGCTGAAGAAGATAGTTTTCAAATTCATTTGAAGTGTACTCTTTTCCATCATCAGTGTGAATAGAGCCAATATGAGATAGTGCATCATTTTCAAGCCAGGCATGAAAATTCTTGAATTTTTTAAAAGCTTCATATTTTTTCTTTAATAAATAAACCCAAAAAATTCTGGTGTAGTCATCAATAAATGTCATCATATATTTATTACAATTTTTAGAAGGAGCAGACATTAGGCCACATAAGTCTGAATTAATGAGTTCAAGTTTTCTATGTGCTCTAGAATGAGAATCATGAAAAGCATGTTTTCTCTGCTTTCCTAGAATACAAGCATCACATTGCTTAAGTTTCCTAGGAATTGTAGGCACCAATAACACCAGTTTATTCAAAAAATGAAGGTTATCATAGATCAAGTGTACAAATATAACATGCCATAAAAGACTTGATGGAAATGTACCTTCATCATAGTGAGAATTGTATGAATTTTTTTGTACACGAGAATCATAATTTTTCCTTCCTCTTCCTCTTCCTCTTTGGCCACCTCTTCCTCTAGAAGAATCTTGTGCATGATTCTTCTCTCTATGTGCAAGACACACAACTTCTTCAGAATATCCTAGGATGTCAAAACCAACCTATTCCTATGTCTATTTCAACACCAACGGTTTTTATATCATGCATAATTGATCTTACTTCTGATGCTAAGGAAAGAGGGTCATCATTTTTCAATTCAAGACTAAACAACTTAATCATCAATTGAAAAACTTCAAGTTCGGAGTGTGAGTCATACAATTCCTTAAACTTGTTTAAAGCTTGAAAGACATTTGAAAATTGTGAAATATATCGACTCACCTCTTCATTTACTGATGCTGCAACCAAGGCATAGGCCTTGTTGTTCTTGTTTTCCCAAATGTAAAGATCCTTATCTGATGTGGGATTTGTAGGTGAATTATCTCCTTCTCCTTCACAAGTCCCGTTCCACAATCATTGAAAATGAGGGTGTGTTTTATCTTCCGAGGCTACTCAAGGTAGTTATCTTTTCTAGAGAGAACCACTCCCACAATGGAAATTAGTGAATGCATCATAAAAGAGGACTATTTCCAAAACAGTTGTAACCTTGTTAAATATATAAAAGTGGAAAAACGTCACTTTACACTATGTAAAAAATTAATATATATATCACCACTCATATATGACATATAACATATATCCTGTCCACCACTCATATCTTGAGAATTGCACCCACTCTCATATTAAATACCACAACTTCAACATATAAAAGGATTTTGAATTCATAAAACATGTGAACCATATCCAAGATTTAACATAACCAAGGCGCAAATATTTCATATATATCTCATAACATATGGCTCCACCATTTATGCATTCACCATGTATGTTCAACATACCATATGCATTCACCTTACCAATACCATATGGACCCTATAAAAACATTCAGTGCATAATATATATCGAATATGTCTGGATGCAATATATGTTGAACAACATACCTACTTCACTCACGACATGTTCATTTCATCTCGGTATTCCATGCAACACAAACCTCCATGAATATTATTTAAAGGGCACTGACCTCTAGGATGCAATATTTAAAGGTGCCTCCACCCAGGATGATACCAAATTTCAGGACTTCTCTTTGTTGCATTACAGTGGAATTCTTTGATTCTAACGATGGAGGTGAGCTTCAATCGCTGCGTAATTCAATGGGTGATATGATGGGAGGTGAGCTTCAATGGCTGCGTGCAGTGTTCCTTGATCATACTCTCTCCTTCAGCGATGGAAGCCACTAGAATCATTCGTTGAGATAGTATAGAGGTGGAATCCGCCCAACAATGAAGGTGAGAAGTCAGTTGGATATAAACACAAAAGCTAACATATTACTGAAATCGTAGGAAAAAGGTGCATGTTCTGAAAAAATATGCATAAATATGCAAAAAATAGGTAGGAGGGAGCTACAAGGGTATAAGGGAAGCCAAAAATAGAGGTTGGGACCTATGCTCTATACCATGTCAGGCCATGAGGCAAGGGAAGCCAAAAATAGAGGTTGGGACTTGTGCTTTATACCATGTCAGGCCATGAGGTAACTCCTCAAAGAGAATTGTATTTTTGCATTGATATTGATCATAGATATACACATGGAGGGAGAGACTCTTGGGTTTCATATCCCAACACCCCTTGATCTTCTAATTCTTCTTATTTTATTATTTATAATATTCACATGGATTTACCTAATCCCAAATATTAGGTTTCAACACCAACCATCAGTTTTTTTAATTAAGTTGAAATAATAATTAACATATATATAATCAAAGGTTTAGTTAGTCGTGATTCTTCCACACTGGCGTTACGATCACAATTATCATTACGAGAACAAGGGTAGAACAAGGGATAATACAGTTGTTCAAAATAACACTACAACAAGTGAATGGAAGAAAATTGACACTTTTTGAGATTAATATGGAAACAAGTTACTTAATGGGTGAAAATAATTATGGAAACTAAAAATATGATGATGTTACATTGTTCTCATTAGAGAATTCAAAGGTTAATTGCAAACTAAAATTTGAAGTGGAATGGTGAGACTGCAACATGAATAATATACATGTTCTTGATATGATAGAAAGTTATTTTTAGAGTTTGTTCCAAGGGATGTTGATGATAGTTCTTGTGGGAATAGTGCAAGTGAAATGATCGTGAACAAATAAAACAATTTTTGTTAGTTGTGTTGAATAAAAATAGACTTGACCATGTAGGAATGTGATCTACACCTTGCATTTATAACAACATATGAAGTTATGTATCTTATCAAGAGTTGGTGCCTAAGTGAAGTATTTGGGAATATCTTTGCATTGTTTTCAAGGCATGTACTTGGTGTCCCCATCGGATGGAGTATGTGAATTATAATTTAAAAGTTGAAAAGGCATGCATACCCCTTTGCCATGTGTTCTTGATGATTTGAAAAACTTATTCAATATAGTGAAAAAAAAATTGTTATAGAATTGTTAAACTATTGGAGGAGTGGGCCATGTTTTGATTGGATGCTCTATGAGTGGACCATGTTGATTGTCAAATTTAGAAGAAGCTTAAAAATTATTGTTTTAAATTATGGGGCAATTCATCAAGAAGTTGAATGAAGCATGTACATGAAGGATATTCTATTAAATTGATGGTTGGAACAATTAGACAATTGTGGATTCTAGTGGATGGTTGCTTCTTTATATGGACATTGATAGTTTGGTGATGAAGACATGATGGAGGTATGAGGTGGAAATGTCACATTGAACCAAATATACATGATTTTGATTATAAGATTCTTCAATTCATAATGGAGAATTTGTTGGAAAGACCTAGATGATGATGAACTCACTTAACAAAGATAAAGGAAAACACTCGTTAAGGGGGAGTGTTAGAATTATTAACTCATATTTGTCATATGTGTGATTGTTACTATTATTGGTTATTGGTTATCTTTACATAGGTTTGTTTCTATATTTTAGGATGTTATTAGATCTAGTTGGAAATGACTAGTCAATTTTTTGTTTGGTGTGAAGTTGAGTTGTTCTCTCCACTAGTTGTTAATTTGCTAAGATAGTGTATTTATAGTAAGCTCAAATTTGATATATTTATATGTACAATTACATGGATTTAACAGAGTGCTTATCAGCTTTCTAGGTGTACAAAATAATATTTACTCTCTCATTTCTTTATGACAACCATAACTCTATTTTAAATCTTAACCTATCATGATTTTTAAAAAATCCATAATTTATAAAAATAATTAATAATTACAAAATTAGGATGAAGCTACATCAATATCAAAATTTGTTAAGATTTAGTGCAATATTTATAATTTCATTGTTTGAATTTATATTAAACCTAATATTAAAATTTGTTTAGTTTTATAATTTTATTTTATCAATTTTATTAATAAAAATAAAACATTTCAAAGTTAATATATAAAATAATAATAAAACAAATAAAAAATAAAATGCACAACATTAAAATTTATTTTAGATGTTGTTATAAAAATATTATTTATTTATTTTTTATAAATATTATTTATTCATTTTTAATCAATAAAAATTTATTAGTCCTAAGGGTTAATTCAAGTAGTCTATTTCTTGTTGCTATGTACCTGATAGATTGGGAGTTCATAGAGTAAGTTCTCCTTCATGCTCTTCGGGTTAGGGCATGCTAGTTTCGCCTACTGAATTTGATTCCTTTTTGGTTTGATTTGCCGATATTTTCCCATGGATTCCGCGACCACATAGTGTTAATGAACAACCATATAAAAACAATAAAAATTTATTATTATTATTAAAAACCAACATATATCAACTTTAAAAATAGTGATCTAACATGAGCTATCAAATTTCTTCACAGTACAAACTTCTTACAATGCAAAATACAATGTGTTATTTTTTATTGTTTAAATTGTATTTTGAAATCCTATATAAAATATATATAACCAAATAAATGTTTTAACCATATAACTTAAGTTTTTCTTGATATATAAATAATTTTTTTTAAATGATATATATTATATATGTAATTGATATTAAAATATTTACCGAAACATTTTATCACACAAATTAAAATTGTTTTTTATAACAGATATATTTTTAAATATATATCATTATTAATTAGTATTAAAATATTCTATAATAACCCACATTAATATTTTTTATATAATATTAAAATAAAAAAATTTCACAATAAAAAAAATTAACCCTACAAAAAAAAATTAACATTATGACCAACAACATAACAAGCCAACAAAATCATCATATGTACAACAAAATCAAGAAATCCAAAAACAAAGAAAAACTAAAAATTATAATTCATCACTTAGTGACTGAAACTAAAAACCATAATTCATCACTTCCACTCTTTTCCAAACTATGTGAGTGCAGTCCATAAACAAGATAATTGTTCTTAACTCGCTCTGAACTCTCACTCCAAGCCATGGAGAAGTTGTTCCTATGATCAAATGAAATTTTCATATTTGACATTGAAAACCTGTGTAATCTCCTCACACAAAACTTGCCAATATTCACTCCGTTGTCGATTAGTACTGTCAGTATGATACGTTACTATTGCTTTCTTCAGAGCAGCCTTCACAGTTTCTGGGCTTCCCAATCGAAGCAGCACCAGTTTGGTCACATGTGGATAAAAGCATTTTTCATCTATATATTTCAGGAATGACTCCCTGCTTTTCCCCTCAAATTTACTGCATTTACCTTTTCTTTGCCCTTGCGGTTTTCTCCGTATTCTCTACATGCAGCGCAAGCCTTCACTGCAAAATTTCATGGTTGGACATTTAGTAAAAAATGCATTAGAAATAATGTTATATTTATATTTAACAAATCAAAACAAAAATATCTAGATAAAAAACATGGAATGGATTGACGATCTGAGAAGCATAAGAAGCATAACCTCCAAAAACCATCTCTCTAGACAAATCCTTCACAATATTTACGAGCGGAGGAGCATAAGTGCTCTCAATCGTAGATCTGGTCATCTTGGAAAGCTTGTGTTTTTGGGAGAACAACCTCACCACATCTCTTTGCACAGTGAGGAAGGCTCGTTAATCTGACCAGCGTGAATCTTTTACAAAATTAAAAATCAGATGGAGCACGGCAGTTCAATTGAAATTCAAATCAAAATTAAAAATCAAACGAAGCGTGGCAGATAATTGAATTTCAAATCTAATCAATGATGCGGGAATATCAATTCAAATTCAAAATTGTAATGGTGCGGATTTGCGTTGGTATGTGCATAATTAATTCGCCGCGGCGGTCATCCCAGGCTCTCTACATAAACGAAGCCTTTTTCCGGTCAGGAACATTCCGAGCACGCCATCTTAATGCCAAGGCATGGCTATGTATGGTGAAAGAGCCTGCCGTAGGAGCATTAAATGCCATATGGCAGGCTGGTTATTGCTTGCCAATCTTATATGCCTTTACAACAATAAACTGAAGATCCTTTCAACACTTATAAAACTTCGAAAAGAAACTGGAGTTCCTAATGAACTGTCTATAAAACAGAAAAACAGTAAAGTTTAAATCTTCAGTTCTTCCGGGAAATATGGAAACAGTGGAATACTTAACTAATTAATGCTCTGAACACCAATAAAATGACCAGTGTTTAAACAGTCACTGAAAGGAGCTAAACATCCAGGGGAAAAAGGAAAGAAAATGTGTCAAAATTTCAGCCCAATAAAATATCCATAGGAGTCTATTTACCTTATGATACGGCCATCATTAAATGGGTGAATCAATACTGCACCAGTTCCTTCCTTTACTTTAGCAGATTCTCTCTCTCTCTTGACTGCATTGTTGGTTCACACACAATGACCTGTCCACCATTTCGTTTAACATTTTCTAGTTCACAAATCGGAGCATTTTGAGGGATTACAATATATGCTGGAATGCCACGCAATTTTGCAGCCAAAGCCAATGCTGCTGCATGATTACCACTTGTTACAACAATAACAACAAAGTGAGATCTCCAAATACCTTGAAAACATTTGCTTAGACCAAACAGATAGAAATCCCTCTGAAAACCCGTGCCTCAGTTTTGCCAATTCTGCCTCCTGGTTTCACGCTAAAGGTGTCTCAAGACCTGTTCTCTAACAATGAGACAAGCTTTCTTGATTATCGGCCCAGGTACTGTGACTTTGGCAGTAAACTTGAGTTTTGAACAGCTATTCTGAAGCCTGAAATACACGTTGAAAATCACTCTCAGCCACTCTACAAAACAGCGCAGGCCTAGACTCAGAATCTCGGCCTACAATCCCTTGATTCCCGTCCTGGTATCTCTGCCCGAAAATCTTGGACTCCAGATCCGGCGTAACAATACAAAACTCTGAGCATTTGATTTGATGTATTAAGTTAAGTGAAGGATTTAAGTCAGAGTGACGATATTCATAATTCGTTTAAAAAAAAAAAATGGCATCAGAGATGTATATATGTTGCTTCAATTTTAAGTTTTAATAGTTTAAGAATAGGTGAGGTAAGTGTTTATCGTGATATTTTAAATTTTAAAATATAATTAAAATTCCCAATTAGGAATTCTCCCAAAATGACCACTGTATTTTTCAGAATGTGTACAAATTTCCAGTGGAGTCTTTCGTCAAACAGTTTGAAGAAGTACTAGTGTAGGTGTTTTTTTTTATAGTTCAATTCAAATACATACACAGTGACTATTTCAAGGCATAAGAAAGTTTCGAAAACACTCTTGACTGATATACAATGAACTCAAGAAAATATACAGCGCAGACATAAGTTTTAGGGACAATAAATCTGAGCATAGGAAGCTTCATAATTCACTTAACATGAATACATACAGTGAGTAATAAGAACAAAGGAATCTGGTATGTTTTCTCCTGCAAAACAACTCTCTGAGTATTAGTCTTCTTCTAAGAGAACAAAGCTATATATATCAGTCATTTCCAGCAGTGTAGATTCCAAGATTTGGCTCAGCTACATGTATAAATTTGTTCCCATCTCCTGCGTACACCCAGCAATATAACGAACATGTATTCAATGTACTCCAACTCTCTTAAATCGGCCTCTGCTAGCATATACACACAGCGTTTATAGGCCCTTATTCCCAGCTTTCGATTTGCTCCAGCTACCAAGGGATCTCGACCTCCACCCATTGTAATCTCATTAAATAGAATGAAGACAACTTGGCGTGAGGGATAGGATGATACTTGGCCAGCCAAAGAACTGTAACCTCGGCCCTCTTAAAGTCACTGCTGCATGAATCTTTGTTAAAAAAAAAATTATGTTATTTAATTTTATTATTTTTTTCAGAAGAAAAAAAACGCTGCATATATTAGATATACCAGTACATAGTCATAATCATTCTCAATTGAAACGAATTCAATGAGAAAATCTGCATTGCAAATTCAAACTAAAAACTGCTGATTCATGAGGTGAATTAGCAAGTTAAAGTGTGTCTGGCAAATCGCAATCAGGGGGAAATTAATCAACCCCAACCAAATATACTGTGCATTTCTAAAATGATAAACAAAAAACAAAGGGATTACAGCTTAATGTTAATCATGTACCCTAGATAATAACTATAGCTGAAACATGTGGAAAAGTTAACTATAACGATTTGACAAAAAAGGCAGCAAAAAGAAACCAAGGAGCTTCCAGTCAAAAGGAGAAGAAAATTCTATGAGAAGACTCGCTTGTAATAAGAAACAGGCTCGCTTGATAAAAGTGTCAGGCTCATTTGACATGTGGAAGTCCGGCTCGCTTGATAATAGAATCAGGCTCGCTTGATAATGGAAGGACTTTACAGAAAAAATCCCAAAATCCCTTCCCTCTTGATAATAAAATCAGGCTCTCTTGATAAAGGAAAGACATTCCAGACAAAATGGCGCCATATGACATTGATTGCAGATTCGCTTGATGGGGCATGATCCAGCTGACTTGAACGATCATGGCAGGCTCGCTTGATTCTGACATATCGATGATACCACCTACGAGTAATAAACCCCCAAAAAAATATAAGTTTTGAAGGATAATCGATAAGGATCCCGAATGGCGATCATACCCCCCGACAATCCCACCGAATACACAGCAGCCGCCTTCCATCCTTGCTTAAAATTCAAAAAATACTTGATCGCAATCACCTGATGACACATAGTCTCATGTCCATTATCCATCATGAATTCTGAGTGCTTCGGAATAAGAATAAACGGCAATCTGATCTGACTGAGAGAGAGCATTGAAAGCCCTATATCTGAGACAGGACAAGATCATTGATTCTGAAATGCCTCCCTCTCTCATGACAATTGTGTGCAATGTCTCTCTATAATATTATATGCCTCGATGTTCGTTGCAACTGAAGCCCAAATCACTTGTGGGATGAACCGTGGAACAAACAACACAGCAAACCCTTGTCCCACACAACCTTACCACCCCGAGCAAGTTGAAGCCAAACACCAATTGCACTACACGCATTTGTTTCGTCCCAACGGATCCATCTGGTCTTGCGGTCCATGCATTAGCCACATACCCGACACACACTCCAGACAGCACGCAATGTCCGAATAGCGAAAATCCAGAGACCTAAAGTACGTACAGAAAAATCAAGGAGAATCGTCCGGATACCAACTACTACCAAATATTTAATTGGAGAAATTCAATAGATAGATATGTAAGATCTCTGGAAAAGGGATGACAACGGTCACTTGCCACAGCTCATTAATAGCAACACTCATGTCGAGATTTGATTAAACAGCTCATATAGAGTTTATATTCAAAATCAATAATATAAGCTTATATATCAGATTTATTTCAGCGAATTGTTCTAACAACTTGAAATTAGCAGGTGTTAATATAATAATAACACGGTTAGGTACATCAAATTGTAAGCATCATGAAATAGGAAGGGTAGACAGTAATAATTTAGAAACAGATCTAGGTTGTAGTATTTCTGCTACTTTGAGTACAGTAAACTCAGCATTCATGTAAACTCCGCAACAGGAAAACAAATGCTAGAAAATTTCAAAAGATAATTTATTGATATTCAATACACCCCAACAATAATAAGACAAGGAAAAGTCAAAAATAGCTTGCCAACTTAGTGATAGCTGGGTGATTTTAATTTTTAGTTACTGTATTTTTTTTTTTCATTAGAAAGTTTACTTCTACATTCCTTTAAATATATATATATATATGTTGATGGTATACGTGCTTGACTATATTTATGAAGGTATTTGATATATTTATTTGGAAAGTGATCAATTTAAAATGTCAACCTGGTTGAATGGAGTTTAGTGTATTAGACCGTTAAATTTTAAATTTATGTCGGGGTTTTATTTTAAAAGATGTAGGTAAAGGATTTGGACGCTACCATATGTTTGAGTTAATGATATTAGAAAATTGGGGCTTTCTTTATGAGGCCATAAATTTGCTTAGACAGTTGTTTGTTTTGCTAGAATTTGGTAAAAAGAAATTCAAAAAAAAAATAAAATCAAATGGGTGGATGGTTGAATAATGGTAGAAATAGATTCAACACCAAAACCATTCAGAGCTTTATGATACCCACAATCCTAAAATTATAATCTAGATTTTATAATCCTAAAATTATAATCTAGATTTTCTAAAATTTCAGCCGATTTTATTTTAATTTTGCCCAAATTTCCATTATTATCAGGTTAATCTATAAGATATTTTAAACTAAAAAAAAAAAAATTGGAGAAATTTTAGGCCACTGAATCCTAAATTTATAATCCAGATTTTCTAGAATTTTTGCTAGATCTGACCCAATTTCCATTATTTAGGTTAATCTAGTGTTTTTGTTAAAATCCAATTTTTTTGGAGAGCTTTTAGGCAACTTAAGCAAAAAAAAAAAAAAAATTAAGGCTGAGAAAGTGTAAATTTTGAGTTTTAATGGTAACCAGTAGATATTTGAATGTATTAATGTAGTAGCTTATGGATGGAATTGTCCTACATGAGATTTGAAGGACTTCTTGTAATAAATTGACATAGAAAATTAAAAATCTAGACTTAATTCATAACTTAAGGTTGAAATTTAAAAGATGCAGTTAAGGTTTAGTTGATTTATATATAAATAGAGAGTATATATATATATATATAGATATATATATACTCCAAAATCTTTGATCCTAGAATCTTAAAAGTTCTGTTTGAAAGGTTTAAGTTCATCACAATCAACAGTTCTTGAGTTCATCACAATCAAGAGTTCATACTACTTTCAATTTAAAATAAAATAAAATAAACATTGTGACCAGAGTTCTTGATATGAAGGTATTTATGTAATATGCTTGCAAATATGTCAGTCTAGAGTGTAATCATGATGAACACTGCTGTTACTCATTGTTCGTAGAAGAGATCAAGGGTTTGAGAAACGCAAGGGTGTTTTGAGGTCCAGGTTTAAATTTTGGAAGATCAAGTCAAGTCTCAAGAATGGAAGGATATTAACTATTACAATGGTCTAGCTGTAGCATAGTGATATTGACACTCCCCTGCTAACAATTTTAGGGTCAAGGGTTGTAGCGACTGTGATTGTAATATAATAATTATAGTGGTGGGAATCAATTTGAAAACACCGCTCTATTTGACTCCAGTAAATATTGCAACACTGCTATAAGTAAATATGTAAAAACAACTAGCATCTTGGATGTAATGTTAATTTGGTAGCTAATTTTTGTTTTTCTTAATTAACAAGCCTCTTCATTTTAGCATACATTTATTTCAGTTTGAGCTTTCCAGCTAAGTGCTTTCTCTCCAGTACATGCGCGTTAAAATATTTCGAGTTTTGTCTACTATTCAAACCTATGCTTATAAACAAAATGTGAATGCCTGAAAATTTTCCTAGTAGTTTTTGAATGCTTAGTAATCACAAGTGATTTGAAACACCTAGGGACATGTTGGTGGATCCAATATTGGCTCAGAGATCATTTACTTTAAAAAGATACTATATACATATATGGCTTGGTACATTGTACATCGGGGAATCAACATATTGAATAAAATTTTCATGTCGATTCCTTTATGGGAGAAGAAGAGGGAACATGCAAATTGCTTATTATTCAACAATTGCACAGTAGAGACGTGCCATGCATATGATACATGAGGGAGTTCAGCTTAGGTGATTGTTGCGCAATGATGATTAGACACATTGAAATTGATAATTACAATACTCTTAGGTTCAAATATGTGACAGCTAAGAAATTCAAAAAGGATTATTACTAACTTGATATAGGTTGATATTGAGTGCTAGTTTTTGGAGCCTATCATATACTTGTATGGTTTTATTTATTTTGTTGGAGCTTTATCATATAACGATATTAATGATATCATGTTATGTGAAAATTTTGAATAATAATTATTTATCACGAGATTATCCCAGTCACATACTAATTCGAATTCATATGCAACACATAATCTCTTCTACAATCAATCATCATCAATTTGGGAAATAGAAACGGTCGCATGCGCACATAAACACAATATGTAATGGGGAAGATTATAATGAAAACCCCCGGATATTTGTATGTAATAGAAGAGAAACATGTAACAATCTCGGTGCAATACTCCTCACCAGTACTCGATCTTGTCTCCCAAAAGCTACACACAAACTAGCTTGATTTTGAACAAGTCAAGGGTTCAAAACACATCCACAAGTGCACCGCACACTGTTATTAGCAATTAAAGTGCAGGGTCGTAGAGATCAAGTTCGAATCTCACTGGCTCCAACTGCGCAATCATCATTGGCAATCTCCTCCAATGCTTGTGCAAATCTCATGCACAACTGCTGTCGCAACTAATAGCAAACTCACCCTTTCATCTACCTATTCCACTGGTCTCCACTGAACTGTCCATGCACTGTAGTGAACTGATGTGTTCTTGAGTTGAATAATGAGTTAATAATTAGTGAATTAAATAATATTTAATTCACTTCACTCATTACTAGTTGATTAGCTAGTTAAACTAATCACAACTAGTTCAACTAAGTTAAACCGAACACAACTCCACCAACTGTCTCATCAACTCCACTAAACTTCTGCCACTGAAGTCCTAACTGAAGTCAACCATGCATGAGCTCACCAAACCCCAAGGAATAGCATAATTCCTTCTGTCAGATGCATGGGCTACATCCGTAGCTCCAACTGAAGTGCTGTAAGAGAATAAACTGAAGTTTAGAGTCCAAATATTATTAAGGGCTAATAATATTTGACTGACCTATTTTTAGACAGGCAGTCTAAAAATAGACTTCGACCTGTATGTCTAAAAATAGAGGTCCATATATTTTTTACCAACTCGACCAATCATCCAAGAATAGCATACTGCAACTCCTAGACCATGCTCCATATGTCTAAAAATAGACATAGTCTAAAAATAGACTTTGCGCCAAAAATAGCCTGCGGGCCCACTTAGTGAAGGCTACTTCATTTCACTAAGCTCCATCATCTTGCTGCATTTTCAACACTCCCTCTCAACAAGATATGGATTATCTGCAACCCCTATCCTGCCTCTGTGGAATTCGAACTTGCTCCTGGTGAGCGCCTTCGTCAAGATGTCGGCATCTTGATCCTCCGTGGGAACATATGAAAGCATCATGATTCTCCGCTGAACACAATCTCTGATATGATGGTACCTGATGTCGATGTGTTTGGATCTATCATGAAATACTGGATTAGCCGAGAGTTTAATGCAACTTTGGTTATCATAGTAAATCACTGTAGGCTCCAAATGCAACCCGAACAATCCAACGAGGATCTTCTCATCCAAATAGCCTCGCATGCAGCCAAGCTTGCTGCCATGTACTCGGCCTCTGCTGAACTGAGTGCCACGGATCTCTGCTTCCTGCTGTACCAGGAAACTGCTGTCGACCTAATGCTGAAAACTCCTCCAGATGTGCTCTTTCGGTCGGGTCGGGCTCCACCCCATACGCATCGGTGAAGACGAAAACAACTCCATCCTCATCCGCTTCCGCCAGACCATATCCCGATGTGCCACTAAGATAACGTAATACATGCTTGCCTGCCTTCCAGAAGAGCTTGGTGGGCTTAACCATAGCTTGCGAAAGCTGGTTAACAGCATAGCATATATCGGGTCGTGTATTGACCAGATACATAAGCGACCCCACCAACTGTCGATAGACAGTGGCATCCACTACCTCTGCTGAAGTAGCATCCTCCTTCCTCCAACCACCGGGAAGAGGGGTATCAACAGGCTTGCAGCCTTGCATGTTGAACCTCTCCAGAATCTCCCGGGCATACTTTCACTGAGAAACAAACAGTCCTCCACTGCGCTGCCAAATCTCCAATCCCAGGAAATAATGAAGGATGCCCAGGTCCTTCATCTCAAACTCTCGTGCAAGATCCTCCTTGCATGAAAGTATCAACGGCTCGTCGCCAGTCAAAATCAGGTCATCTACATACAGTACGATGATCAACAGCTTCCCCTCCACCACAATCTGGTACAGGTTTGGATCCGCCTCACTCTTGGAGAATCCAGGCAGGGTGGCTCTTCATCTGTCCGTGTGTACCAGCGAGGTGCCTTGCTTCGACCATCTCGGTGCTCTCTTGAGTTGCTTTGTCGACTCGCTGCTTTGAAGATCTCGCGACCTTGGTACCGCGCTCTATGTACACCTCTTCCTCAATACCTCCATTGAGGAACGCAGTCTTCACATCCATCTGATGAATGTGCCACCCCATCTGCGCTGAGAGAGCAAGGATCGTCCGTATGGAAGAGTACCTTGCGACAGGTGCAAAAGTCTCCTCATAGTCAATCCCCTCGATCTGTGAGAAGCCACGAACGACAAATCTCGCCTTGTACTTCTCCACACTCCCGTCAGCCGCCTGCTTCACTTTGTAGATCCATCGCGAACCTACAACTGATTTCCCAACCGGTCTTGGGACAATCTCCCAGGCACTGTTCCTGATGATCGAATCATATTCTTCGATCATGGCATCAACCCATGCGGGTTCCTCCACAGCTTCCTCAAAAGAGGATGGCTCTGTCACAACACAGTGACTCATAAGAGCCATGTATCCAGTGTACCGATCCGGTGACTGTCTCTGTCTGCGCTGTGCTGTAGGTGGTCCTACAACCTTCTCTGCATCCCGAGCCAGTCGCTCAGCTTCTGTAGTGCGCATGCGCCCTCTGATGGTTGGCACTGCATGGGTGGTTTCTTCCACCTCCTAAACTTCCTCTTGTGGCTGATCCACATCCGGAAGCTCCTCCTTAGGAACTAACAGCTCCTCATCTGCATGCAAGTGTAGCTCCCTCTCAAGCGAACACTGCATGGCTTTCTCCTCCTGAAATTTTATATCCCGTCGCACAACAGTCTTGCGACTGTCTGAAAAATACACCCGATAGTTATGAGGTGTATCAGTGTACCCCACAAATATTCCAACCTCAGCAGTTGGATCCAGCTTCCTTCTCGCATCCTTCGTCACATGCATGTAGACAGGAGAACCAAAAATCCGCAAATGGGAAATATCAGGCCTCTTGCCAAAATAAGCCTCCTCCGATGTACTCATGCCAAGAACCTTGTGAGGACAACGGTTCTGCACATACACTGCTGTATTGCATGCCTTAGCCCACAAGTGAAGGGGTAGGCCCTGATCATGCAACATCGCCCATGCAGCACCCACGATCGTTCTGTTCTTCCGCTCAGCCACCCCGTTCTGCTGTGGGTTATGGGGTGTGATGAGCTCTCTCCCAATCCCTTCTGCGCTGCAAAAGTCCTTGAATTTAGTAGAGATAAATTCACCACCATTGTCACTCCTAAGAGCCTTCACATGCTTCCCCGATTCCTTCTCAACCAGCGCCTTGAATTCATAGAACTTTGAAAATGTGTCGCTCTTCTTCTGCATGAAGAAGATCCAGCACTTCCGAGATAAATCATCAACAAAGATCACATAGTACTTGTGCTTTGCTGTCGAAGCTACAGAGAAAGGACCACACACGTCTGTGTGAACTCTCTCAAGGATCGTCGTGGTGCGACTATCCTTCTCGTGAAAGGTGGATTTCACATACTTCCCTAAAGTACACCCCTTGCACTGATCTGACTGCGCAAGAGTGCCCTTAGGAAGCCCAGTAGAAATCTGCTGCAGTATCTTCAAAGCTCCATGGTGAAGGTGGCCCAATCTCCTGTGCCACAGTTCACCCTCATCATCCCGGCTCACCACTTCTCCCAGCTTGCATGCCATTGCTGCGTAGCCATCTACTTGCAACTGATAAAGGTTCTTGACTTGAACCCCTATCTTCTGGGTCTCACCAGTAGTCTTACTGCGCAGGAAGGCTTTTCCTTTGCTGAAGACCACATCATACCCATTGTCTTCCAACATCGCCACAGAGACCAGGTTCTTCATCAATCCTGGAACATGCAAAACTTCCTTCAATATGAAAGGTTTATCAGACTCCCTCTCAAAGGAAATGGTACCGATACTAGTCGCACTGTATCTACCATCATCGCCCATCTCGATGTGCAATCCAAGATCTTTTTCCTCCAGATCTGAAAACAGATCTCGATCTCCGGTCATGTGAAATGACGCACCACTATCCAAGAACCAAACGGATGCCGCCACACTTGAAACCAAGCATGCGATCAGTGAAAAATCCAGTTCGAATTGAGAAGCCAATGCCTCTCCCACTGCAGATCCGACAGCCTTCTTATTTTTCTTCTTTTGCGAACAATTTGTGGCATAGTGTCCATGCTGGTGACAATGAAAACACTTCACCTTGGACATGTCTTGCTTCTTTCCTTTCGCACTAGACTGAGAAGCCTTCTTTCTCTTCCCCTTCTTTGCTTTGGCAGCCAAAGCGCAATTTTCTTCATCAGGTACCTTTGATGAAGATCCATCCCTGGTAGTCCTCCTTATCTCCTCCTGCATGAGATCTGCCCAAAGGCGCTCCCATCCCGGCAACTTCTCCCGACCATTGACACTATCTTGATATGCATGCCAAATTTTCGGAAGACCAAGGAGAGCGAGGTCCACCATATCCTCTTCTTCGACAGTCACCCCCACACTTCCCAGCTCATCTCTGTATTGAGTGAACTTCGTGAGGTATTTGGCGATACTGTCACCTTTCTCCATCTTGATGTTTCTGAGCTTATCTTTGAGTGCCAGCTTCCTTTGGTCGCTCTTACTCTGGAATAGATATGTCAGCGCTTTCCACATTAAATATGGAGAAGCTTTTCCATGCAGGCCGGATACAATGTGATCCTTAACGCCCTCCAACGGAATCCTTCGACATTTCGCCATCTTCTTTTGCCAAGCTTCGACTTCAGCAGGATCAGTGGGCTTTTGGACATCTGTATCTACGAACTCCTTCAGACCATTATCTTCTAATACTGCCTCCATGCGATCTTTCCATGCAACATAATTCGAACTGCCTTCAAGAGCATATTCGAGTACTTAAGCCCAGATTGAAAGACATTTTCAACTGCGCGCAAGAAAAAAAAAACTAACTGCCAAAATTCGAATTCCAGAAACTCAACAACTCAACTATTACGGATACTGACGAGAACAAATTATTTCTAGCACGAGAGATTGGCTGTAAAGGGCATTTCTTGAATATATCACCTTTAGGAGAAAGGATGGATCGAGAGGCTACACAACCGTTACGGACTCTTGTCTAGAAATAATGATAGCAATCTGCTTGCAATAGATCACGATGATTGATTCACTACGATACCATGTAGAAATTTGTTTGAATAATGAAGATTTATCCACCAATATTATCCTTATACATACTAATTCGAATTCATATGCAACACATAATCTCTTCTACAATTAATCATCAATTTGCGGAAATAGAAACAGTCGCATGCGCACATAAACACAATATGTAATGGGGAAAGCTTATAGCTGAAAACCCCTAGCTATTTTGTATATTATAATAGAAGAGAACATGTAACAATCCTAGTACAATACTCCTCACAAGTACTCATTACTGTCTCCAAAAGTTACACACAAACTAGCTTAGTTTTGAACAAGTCATAGGTTCAAAACTCATCCACTATTTTCCTGCCTCTATTGCGCAATCCAAGTTGGTCTAATGAAAGATCCAAGTTCGAATCTCCTTGAATCCAACTGCGCAATCATCATTGGAAATCTCCTCCAATGCTTGTGCAAATCTCATGCACAACTCATGTCGCAACTAATAGCAAACTCACCCTTCCATCTACCTCCTCCACTGGTCTTCACTGAACTGTCCATGCACTGCTGTTAACTGATGTGTTCTTGAGTTGAATAATGAGTTAATAATTAGTGAATTAAATAATATTTAATTCACACCACTCATCACTAGTGTATTTGTCAGTTAGACTAAATACAACTAGTTCAACTAAGTTAAACCGAACACAACTCCACCATTGTCTCATCAACTCCACCAAACTTAACGCGAAGTCCCTGATCAATAATACACATGAGCTCACCAAACCCCAAGGAATAGCGTAATTCCTTAAATGCTTCATCAATTTCATCATGGGCTACATCAAGTGGCTCAAGCTGAGAATCTTGTGAAATAAGCGGGATTGCAAGTCCAAATATTATTAGGGGTAAATAATATTTGACTGACCTATTTTTAGACAGGCAGTCTAAAAATAGACTTCGACCTGTATGTCTAAAAATAGAGGTCCATCTATTTTTACCAACTCGACCAATCATCCAAGAATAGCATACTACAACTCCTAGACCATGCTCCATATGTCTAAAAATAGACATAGTCTAAAAATAGACTTTGCGCAAAAAATAGCCTGCGAGCCCACTTAGTGAAGGTGACTTCATTTCACTAAGCTCCATCATCTTGTTGCATTTTCAACATGTTAAAGGATATCTACTATGTGACGATCTCTAACCTAAAATCCATTTTATTAATTAAACCTAAGTGGTGTAAGTGATGTAGTTGAGATTAATTCACAAGAAGAATTGATGCACCTTGACGTAGGTTCATTACACATGTGGTTTGAGCTAATGGTCACTCACTAATTGTACATTCTCTTGTGAGATATTTCATGGTGATAGATGTTAAACATATATAACTATGATCATTTTAATTTCATAAGAAATCAATTGTATTAATATATGAGAAATAAACATATGTAAGTTGTAGAGATTTTGTTAACTTACTTGGGGATGGTGTTTATACGAACTAAAGGTTTAAATATTGACGTAATGTATTAGGCATATCCATACACATATTATACATTGTTGAATGACATTGTGTGCCCTAAAAGCATTGGCATCAAGAATGATAAAATATAATTGTGGGGCTTGATTGTCAAAGAATGTGACACAAAATCACCCAAGCCCATTTAAACACTATATAAGGAAGGTAATCAAAGTTAAAAAGTAAATATGATATTTATATTTCCTACATAAAGGGAACCATAAAGAAGATGGAAGATGTTTTGAGTATGACCCTCAAATATTTTGATATTCCTTAATGGACAAAAATCAGGGAGAAATTGATTGATTTAAAAATTGAGGATACTTGGCACAATGAGGATAGCAAGATTTTAATAGAGGATATGAAGGATATGCATCCCTGTCTTCATTTCCTTTCCTAATCTAAGGACTTCGGGGCGAAGTCCATTATTAAGAGGGGGTGAATGTAGTGCCCCACTTTGGTTGATGAACATTGATCCTTCATACTTTATTCTTTGAGGACCTCAGGTTGAGGATCCAGACACATGATTCTAATATTAGTAGATTTTATGGTTATATACGTTCTTTATCAATACTTTGATGATGACATCATTAATTGATATGCATGTTTTCTATTGATGTTACGATGATGATGCCTTTGATTGATATGTCACCACTTCCATGTTTTGAAACTTCGGGACGAAGTTTAATTTAAGGGGGGGTGTATGTAGTGCCCCACTCTAGATTTCTGACCTTGATATGACATTAACAATGATTTAGCCTTAAGGCTCACACATTATTATTTGAGGACCTCAGGTGGAGGATACTGACACTTCACTCTACTATTAGTGGATGTGTTTATTTCCTAGTCGGTGGTAGGATGATGGTGGCTTTGATGGATATGCATTTTCTATTGACGTTATGATGATGATAGTTGTGATGAATGTCTCTACTTACATTACTTTTGGTTCACGATAAACATTGATGTGGATGACTATGTCATGTTGATGATTTTGTTATGAAATTGACTAACGCTAAGAAACTTGGTGACTGATGATTATTGAGTATTACAGGAAACCGCCAGAGGCACTCGCATATGATGAGCTGACAACATCTGGTTTGATAGAAATTAATATTTTGTCTTGAAATTATAAGTTCAGTTTGGAACTTGATATCTATATATATATATATATATATATACACTCTAATGATATGTCAATGGTTGCAGGAACATGTTAGTTGCTTGGCCGAATGACTCACATATGGGTGATGGGGTTGTACAATTAGATGGAACTTCATGGGAGGGGTGGGACAATGTCCCTGATCTCACCTACTAGCACTCCCACCATGACTTAGGCTGGAAAGGTCGAAACACCTTCGCCTTGAAGATCATGATGCAATGGGGGCAGGTCCCAAATTGGGTTCGCTCACGAGGATTTCTGGGGGGCGCGCATCAAGGCGGATTCCTTGATCCCCAGCACCATTAGTCTCACTATAGCAGGCAACATACGAGATGATAAGGGTCTCTGTAGTTTCACATATAATTTCCCCTCGTAGCCACTGGATGCTTGAAGGGCAAGTGGTGTGGCACCCTTGGAATTTCAAGAGAAATTCTTGAAGGGCATGACCAACTTGGCACCCTTGGCATCAAAAATAAATTCTTAGGCATGGCACCCTTGGAACTTCGAATGGAAGTTCTTGAAGGGCATGACCAAACTCGACCCTTAACATCATTAAAGAAACTAATAAATATAACCAATATATGAAATCCAACTAATTCAGAACAAATGATATACGAGGTTAGAACCAAAAGAATTAAATCAAGAATAAAACTTAGGGTAAGGGAGGAATAGGAAGAGATAAATTAATTACCATGATAACTCTAACCTTTCCATGATAAAACAAAATACTAAATGGATAATGTATATAAGTAACTTAATTAGGCAAAAGGGGAAAAGAGGGACATAGAGTTAAATATAAAGATTTATTAAAAACTTCATTAAGAGAAGAGGGTGGTGAATTATAATAAGATTAATAAATTAAAATTTGAGAAATTTGAGAACTTCCATGTGGCAAGAGCCAACATAAGAATATTCATCATAAATGCAAATTGAGGTAGTTTAGGGGACCAAATCTGAGACTTATCATTTAACTTCAGTAAGAACACAAATTAAGGAGTAGAAAAGGGGGATCAAGAGACAACTAGGAGAAGAAATAGGAAGTCTTGTTGGGTTGAGGGAAATACTATTTTAAATGAATAATTAAGTAAATTATTTTTGGAGAGACTTGATGAGAGGATGACACATGGGTGGGTGAATAATCAAATTTTGGGTTAATAAAAAATAATTATTTATGCATGAAGTTCCAAGTGTCACCTATGAAGCATTCTATAAAAGAAAGGGAAAGGGAAGGAAAAAAGGGGGACTTTTGGTTTTACCCTATGGTTGGATGGAGTAGATTATGTCAAAATTGAGTGGTTACGAGCTATAGTTGAGTTTGGTGAGATAGAGTGTTATAGAGAGGGGACTCTTGAGCCAAGAGAGGCTCACCTCTATCAGCTAGCATTTTCCTCTGTTTGTACAACTCCATTGCATCTCGGGGGTCCGCGGGGAAGGAGAGTACCCAAGGAGTAGGTTGGGAGGTTAACTGGTGAGTCACTACATTCGGCTTGAGCACGAAAAACATTCAGGCGTGGAGGTAGACGACATCAAAATAGCTCGCAAAGTAGCAGGTCCAGTTTGGCTCTCGTCTCAGGGTGTACGGTACACATTTAGTTATATTGCTTTTATTTATGATGATTTCATTGTGCCTAGAATTCACAAGTTAAATGGATGTATGTGTATGAAGTCTAATTTTATGAACTTGGATATAACTGATATAAATTCTTGTGTTCAGCTTTGTATGCTTATGGTATAAATAATTTAATTTTACTAAGTTTTCAGAAACTTGTATGATTATGGTTTGAAATTTCTATCACTGCGTTAAAAAAATAAATAAATAAATAAAAATAAATTTTAAGCCTAGCGTTCATCTAGTAATATATATAGATTTGGGTCTCTACAATCACCACAGATAGTGGATGATTGTGCAGATTATGACATTTTATTTTTTGTATCACTATTTTTTCCGATTCTAACGTGTTTTAAACCTATAATCGAGGAAGATGTAATATTTTTGAAAACATTACTCTATTCTATGATATTTCTACTATTTCCAGCTATCTGTTCAACATGTTTATCGAATGTTGTTTTGAATTACTGCTTTTAATGTTGCAAATGTCTATTTATAACTCTAGTAGCTAATGCATCAGCCAATGTGTTTAAATTTCTCAGAATGTGTTGATATTCAATATAATCAAACTCTCGTTCCAAGAGACGTACCTTCAAAAATAATCTTAATAATACTGGGTTTTTAATTGCGTATACTCGATTTAAGTGTAATACAATGAGTTCAAAATCTAACCTAACGATCAAACGTCGAATTCCAAATGAAATGGATTCAGATAATAACTCAATCATTGCGCTATATTCTATAATATCATTTGTTGTTTGACCGAGGCTTACCCCATGCATAGATATTAACTCATCAGTGGGTGAATAAATAACCCAAGATGTGGAAGAAATGTTTTGTGTACTACGACAAGCACCATCAACAAAACCAATATACGTTTGAAGGGATGTCGACATCTGCAATATCAAGAGTAATCCTAATAAGAAGGGATAAAAACAAACTTAAACTAGACACACTCTTCTAATCTGAGGCAACTAGCTACGAACATAACTAATATAAAAATATCTCCACACAAGATTTAATCATAATATCTCTTCAGATAAATCCCATTTCTGGGTTTGTCTAAAGAGTCCCCATCATAATCAGTCAATTCATTGGCCCCTTTTGCAAGAAATCGCTTGACAATATAAGGACCATGCCACATGGGTTCGAATTTCCTAGCTCCTAGCTTATCATTAGCTTGATCGTATACCAATACTAGGTCACCTTCTGAAAAAACATGAGGTGTAACATTCCTATCATACTGAGCTTTCATTTGTTTTTTATGAGCCTCGATAGCTAATGCATTGGTGCGTCGAGTCTCATCTAGTTGAGCTAAGTATAAAAATCATTTTTCCTCTTCAGAGGTAGCTGGTAATAATTCTATGGCTAATTTGAGTGACGATATTTCACATTCAATCGGTAACACAGCTTCTAAACCAAAAACTAGCTGAAAAGGAGTGAAACTTGTTGTAGTTTTTGTTGAGGTTCGATATGCCCAAAGTGTTGAGAAAAGCATAGTATTCCAATTCGATTTATGAATTCCAATTATCCTTTTAATCATAGTAGTTAAGAATTTATTTACAGCTTCAACTTGACCATTAGCCTACGGGTAATATGGTGTAGAACTATCATGGCGCAGGCCAAGGTAGTCGAAAAGTTTGGTCATCATAATGTTTCGAAAATGGCTCCCATGATCAGTAATGATAGCTTGGGGTACACCAAATTGAGCAATCACATGATTGAATACAAAAGTAGCTGCAGTTTTGCCATCTGCCGCAAATGTAGGCATCGCCTCGGCTCATTTGGTAAAATAATCCACTGCAAGAATAATATACCCATGCCCCCCGGCCGAGCGAGGGTTACATGTAATGAAGTCAATGCCCCATTTTTCAAAAAGACCGACATCAATGATTGGGTGAAGAGGAGTTGGTGGTGCACGCATCTTACGATCAAAGATTTGACAATTGTGAAATTTTCGGATGGCTAGAATGCAATCTTTAAATAACGAAGGCCAAAAATAACCAGCACGCAATATCTTTTGGGCTCTGGCATACCCAAACATATGACCGCCACATGCTCCAGAGTGACAGTCATTTAAGACCTTTTTAGCCTCTTTGTGTGTTAAACATCGTCGAAATACATAATCTGCACCATGACGATAAAGCCTATCTCCAACAATAGGGTATTGTTGAGACTGGTAACAGATCTTTCGTCATTGTGAACGTGAGAGTTCGGCCCGAAAAGTTTGGGTTTGGAGATAAATGATGATATCTCCATACCATGGATTAAGGGTACTGATAAGAAACAGAGATTCATCAGCGATCAGATGTTCTACCACAGTTTCTGTTTCAGTATTTGGGAAATCACACATCAGTTCGGCGAACACTAGTGATTTCTTTAATTTAGATGTTTCAAATTCTAAATCAAACTCTTGAAGGATTATGATCCATTTAGAGTATTTTCCCCCTAGTAATTGTTTGGTAAAAATATACATCATAGGGTTGCAATCAGAGATCATTGTTGTTTTTCGTAACAAGATGTAATGAAGAAATCGTTGGACAGCTTGAACTACTGCCAAGGCCAAATTTCTCCACATGTGAGTATTTGATTTTAGTCAGATTTAAATTATGACTGAGATAGTAAATCACATGTTCGTTGTGAAATTCATGTTCCTGAACTAATACCATTCCAATCGTGGAATTAGCGGCTGCTAAGTATAAAAAGTAATCTAGGTTGTAATTGGGTGGATGCAATAACGATTCATGGGTCAATGCGTGTTTTAGAGCATCAAAATATCTATCAGTGATCTCGTCCCAAATGAAAAGAATATTTTGTTTCAACAACCTTGTAAAACCTTTAGTTAACTCAGCATAGTTAGGAATGAATCTACGCAGAAAGTTTGCTTTCCCTTGCAAACTTTGGAGTTGGCAAAGTGTAGAAGGAGGAGGTAAATTGATAATAGCCTCAACCTTTGAAGGATTGACACGAATTCCTTGTTTGAAATGATAAATCCTAGTAATCGACTAGATTGTACACATAAAACACATTTGTGCGGATTCAGTCAAATCTTATAGTACCTACATCTCAGAAACATTGCTCATAAGTGGGTTGGATGATCTTCTCTGTGTAAGGAATGAGCAGGTAGATCATCGAGATAAGGTTGCAGGATGTGTTTAATGTCATGGAAAGCATAGGACATAGCCCTTTGAAAAGTTGCCCCAGCATTCTTAAGTACAAATGGTAATTTATGGTAAGCGAAAGTTCCCCATGGACAACTGAACGCTATCTTTGGTTGATCAGTAGGGAGGATGTTTATTTGATTATAACCGAAAAACCCATCCATAAACAAAAACATTTCACTTTCGGCAATATCGTCAATGATTTGATCGATATAAGGGGTTGGATAATCATCTTTCGGACAAGCTCTATTTATATCCCTATAATCGATACATACTCTAATTTTTCCTTGTTTTTTATTAACAAGAACAATATTAGATACCCAATTTGTTAAAGGGATTGGATAAATAAATCTTGCGCGAAGTAATTTTTCAACTTCAGCTTTGATTGCAGCGGCTTTTCGTGGATGTATTTGACGTAATTTTTGTCGAATAGGTTTAGCATCCGGGTATGTTTTGATTTCATGGAAAAAAAAATAGGATTGATTCCTGGCATTTCTTCATAAGACCAGGCAAAAATGTCGTGGAATTCTTGAAATAGGGCTTTGTATATATCAATTTCTTCTTTTGTACATGAAGCGCCTATATGAATGTGTTCAGCAATTCCTAGTTTTACCGATATGTCAATAGGAATTGTGGAAGAAATATTTCCCAAATTCACTTCAAAGTTTGAATGTGTGTTGGATATTGGATTCTGGGGTTCCTTGACATAATCAATAGTGAAAAGTGATGAAAAATTATCTTCAATTTTTTCAAGCTCATGTAAAAATAATGATCTATGACGGAGATCATCCTAGGGCAGGTCATCTATGGATAAAAATTCACGAATGTTTTCGTCAATATAAAATACTTCTGGAAAAGTATCCAGAATCGATGTTATAGCTAAGCTTGAAGATGAAAATGATTCTTCATTGACCACATTCATAGGGTCAGAATCAGTTGAAGTTAAATTGGAAAAAGACTATACTACTTGATATGCCAACTCAAATGGACTTAAAGACATCGTGCCTTCAAACGAATCCAGTTCTGACTCTAAAGGCACTATCCAAGTATCATCAAATGGAATAGTGCTTGATGTAATCATATTAATATTAGAGATAGTATGTGGTACATTAGGTGGAGGCAAAGAAAAAATTCTCAATAAAACAGAATCTTTAATTAAGCCTACTCCTACATCCTTATAAGGGATAACTTTTTTTCCAACATGCTGAATGCTATCCGTAGAAGCTGGATCAGACGAATAATATGAGAGTTGATTGACCTTCACAATCTTTCCTTGATGAGGAAACATGATGATTTGAAAGACGGAAGATATGACAACAGTCATAGCATAAGACCAATTATGACCCAGGAGAAGGTTGTAATCTAGAGGGAAATCAACTACTTCCACATCTAGATTAACATTTTTTCCTTCGACCTCTATAGGTAGATCCTATAAAATACCATAGGGATGGAATCATCTTCCATCAAAATCTTTGAGGATTGTCGGAGATCGGTTAAGCATCGGAGAACCAAGTGATTTCCAACAACTCAACAACATGATACACGTAGAAGCCCCTTCATCAATCACAGTATGAAAGAAACGTGTGTTTTTTACTATCACTAGAATTTGGAAAGCCATTTGATGGGGTAGGCGAGGTGTAAAATTTTCTAGATCAAAGATCATAAGATTCAAATCCTGTAGATCTATGGCTCCTAAAACTAACAATAGTAATTTCCTCTATGCTGGACATGATTGCAACACTTCCAATGCTGACATTGCCGAAGGGGAAATTGCCAAATCTTCAATGATGTTGTAATTCTGAGCAGCTCTTGCATGTGGATTGAAAGCTGATTTATGAAGTACACCTTTAGGAGGCGGTTTGATTACTAAGTCAGGATTTCAGTTCTCGATGTGAAGCGGATCGAAAACCGAAGTAGATGCAGCTGGTGAAGAATTATAATTTTCTACTTCTTTACCAGTAACATGATTTTTACTACCATAATCTTGTGATTGAGTTGCAACCATCAAAATATCTACTAAAGGATTAGAAGAAGATGCAACCATTTTACTATCTTGAATTGGAAAGGGATCCTTCAAGACAGTAGGAGTGGGTGAACCTTTGATGAACTTAGAAACTTCTTCCCTATGTAGACATTCCTTGGTAAAATGATCCTCATCATAGATAAGACAAGGATAACGAGGTTTTCGTTTGTCATCAGTTGATTCATTTTTATCAGTTTTTTCTTTAGGAGGTGAGGTTTGTTTATTATTTTTCTTCCCCTTTTTATTTTTTCCAGATTTTGACTTAGTAGATGAATCTATAATGTGAATATTGGCAGTAGTTTCCAAGGAAGATTCTCCTTTAGGTGAATCAGGTAAAGTTATTATAGGAGAAGTAATATTTGAAGATTTCTTCTTATTTTTAGTTGTAGTAACCAAACCAATTACACCATTAGTGGAATGAGAGCCTGAAGGAGTTGTAGTTAACTGACTAGGTCGTGGTAAATCAGGGATTTTCTCATACAAAGTTCTGGACTGGGTATAGAACAAGTCTAGATATTGAGCTTGAGCAATAACGTGTTCTTTTGTAACAACTCCTGCTTTAGTTACATCTTCAGTGATTTTTGGTAATAATGATTTAACAAACCATTCTACTAATATTTGATCCAGGATAAAAACTTTTACCAAACGTCTTCTACGTCTCCATTCATGAATATGATCTGATATATAGGTAGATGTAGATTGTTTTAGTGAAGTTAATAATTTTGTGCCATTGTCGGATCTGACAGGCAACTAAAAATGAGTTAAGAAGGCATTTTCTAGGGTGTTGAAATTGTTAAACGAGCCGTGTGGAAATTCAGTATATCACTCAGCAGCTAATCCTATTAACGTTCTCTGAAAAATTCAAAGTCGAATAGAATTGTCAATTAATGAATTAGATGTGCACCAAAGGTGGTAAGTCATAACATGATTGGAAGGATCCTCTCCTGTTTTTCCTTCAAATTTTGGAATATCACTGGATAACTTATGAGGCATCGGTGGCTAATACGGATGATAACAAATAGGATAATTCGTAAGGCAAGATAAATCTGGTAAATCTAAATTTTATATGAACGGCAATCGACGGGCAGGGTCTTGTGGATAACCTTGTGAAATTAAACCAATCCCAGGAGGAGGATGTTGATCAGCAGTTGTCATTGATGTCAACCCAAGCAGAACTAGGGGCTAACCCAATATTGCATGGGAATTTTGACCTACTAAATTAATATACTCTGGGTCAATAATTATTTTTATGGTTTCTACTTGTCGAGATGTTTCCGTTGATATATGGCACGCCATGTAATTCTTCACAGTTTGAAAGATATTCATGTTTGAAGTTTGTACCCCCAGTTAGTGGGCTAAAACCCCATGGGGTTGGGGCATTGGTCATTGAAAAGTCATAATTAATATTTTTTAAGCTCCTAATATCCCTCCCACGTTCACTTGTTGAAGCCCATCTCAACTTAAGAATTTATATAAATTGTGATCTTCATTTCCTCCTTATGCAAGGGATTTCGCCATCTGAAATAGGTCATCGTGGAATTTGCGCTCTAAATTTTTTTCTATTAAGGTTCAGATGCTGAAATTTTTACAAGGCAAAGCTGAGATCCTGAGGACGCGGCTGTAAAAATTTCAGATCAAGGTGCGCAATATGTTTGGAGATATGATCTGTGGAAGTCAGGGTTTTTGCAGGCTCTTGAAATTCATCTCAAAGAAGTGACCTTGGTAAATTCGTCATAACTCTCTCTCTGAGTATCAGATTGGAATTCCGCAAAAATTGATGGATAATGCATAGTCTGTACTTGTATCTCTATCAATTTTAGAGCCAAATAAAGAAACAGTGACACGTGGCACGCCGTACAAGTGTGCTCTGCTGAAACAGTCCATAATTAGGGCATTGTGAGAGATTGGGTATAACTCTCTCTTGAAGAATCCAAATTGGGTCAGATCTATGGCATTGGAAAGACAACTCAAAGGAATACTACAAGACCAAAAATAAGATATTGAGGATCTAAAATAATAGAGATACACCAGATTCACTATCGAGCTCCTAGAAGGAAAGAAAAAGCTAGATCATGTGTTGCCAAGGGTTGCAAAGGACAAGAATTTCTATGGCAGAAAAACAAAGAAAGGTGCAGCAGAGGGTAGTATGACAAGAGCAGCAACCAAGGTGCATAACAGTAGCAAGAAGTTCATCATATGAAGTCTTCAAGTGAGCAACACTGCATACAATCATTGTAAAGGTATCATTGTACTTAGTCATTGTAAATACATTATTGTACAAATTGTACTAGTTTCTATCTGCCAAGGGTTGAAGAGGCAGTGTTGGGAGGTCTAGGATCATCATTGGGTGGTTGTGTCAAAGTTGGGGTTATGGTCTAGTATATCTTCTTCTTCTACATCATTCTATATCATTGTAAAGTGGACCATTTTCCCTGGTACGGGAGTCCATTCTTCTTTTATTCTTCTATAGGGTGGTAGGGTGGTGCTAGGGTGAGTTGTAGCTCATTGGGTGTTGGGGCATCCATTTAGTTGACTACTGAAGAATCTCGGGAATTGGAGCGTCCATCTAGTGGGAGCTGGAGAAGAATGCTTTTCTAGATTCTAGGAAGTTGGAGCTTTATTTTCAATTGGAGTTGAATATTAAAGAATTATTAGAAAAGCATTAGGTGGTTTTTGTCTCAGAGTGAGTTTCCACCTTAAAAAATGTGTGCATTTTTGTTCCTCTTGTTTGATTCTATCATTGTATAAACACTGATAATAATTGAAGATTAAATAATGCTCTAATTTAAAGGAATACTGATTCACACCCCCCCCCCCTCTTAGTATTTCCAACAGAGGATATCCAGGATAACCTGGAATAGGATGTGCATTTGGAATCATAGTACCTCCCAGATAACCAGGAATAACCAGACCATACTGAGGTTGAACAGGTGTTTGATATGTATATCCAGGGTATAGTTGTTGCGGGTAGACTGAAGTTTGTGAAACAGGTCCATATTGGTACGACCCCTGATAAATTTGATAAGTAAATTGAGGTTGATTCGTTATTACTGTACTTGTACTAGATTTTCCTACAGGTATCTGAACAGTAGTTTGAATTGTTGGTCCAGACTGCGGAATAGAAAATTGAGGAATCGGTATCGAAGTTTGAGGGGTAGATGTAATAGGAACTATAGACACTGCAGGAATGGGTGTGGTAGGTTGAATAGAAGTCTGAACAGCTGTTTGTGGTGGAGTACGAGATGAGCTCGGACCAGGTTTCTGAAGAGGACCAGATGCACGTATTGGATTTGAAGGCTGGACTGGTTGTTGGGTTTGATTATAACCAACAGGTTGTCCTGCTTGATAATAAGGTACTTGCATATTTGGTTGTAAATTCTGTTGGAATTGGGATGGATCCCACACCATTCCAGGATATGAGGGTCCCATTGAAGGTTGTACATAAGATGGCCCATAACTGGGTTGGATAGATGGCTGATAATTAACTAGATAATTTCCACCTCCCTGTAACATTTGCTGCTCTGTATAGAACTGCTGCCTTGAAGGAGGCTGCAATCCTTGAGCAGGATACTGCCCTTGAGGTTGATATTGACCTTGAGGTATGTACTGACTCTGGGGTTGATATTGACCTTGAGGTATGTACTGTCCCTGGGGTTGATATTGACCTTGAGGTATGTACTGTCCCTGAGGTTGATATTGACCGTGAGGTATGTACTTGTCCTTGGGGTTGAGATTGACCTTGAGGTATGTATTTTCCTTGGGGTTGATATTGACCTTGAGGTATTTACTGGCCTTGGGGTTGATATTGACCTTGAGGTATGTACTATCCTTGGGGTTGCCCCCCATGCTCTATCTGGCTATTTTGAGGTTTCCCCCTAGGCTGTATACTACTACCTTGAGATGTGCAGTTTGAAATATTTCCAGACATCATATAAATTTTCTCATTGTTCGAAGTTCCAGTATTTTATTCATTCAAATCAGATGATGAAATTGGTTTGCTAGGAAAAGGAGATGCTCCTAAAAATGTACCAGAGAGCAACTGATAGCCTGTAGGAATAGACATACCACCATAGAGGAATGTTTCTGGTGATTCAGAAAACATATATGACTCACCTGACATGTTTAACTGAGGTCTATGACCTATTGGTGTAGTGTAAAAAGGTATTTGGGGTGGTGAATATTGAAGACCGATGTTTTGCAGAAAATATGTCAATGAATAATACTAAGTGTCTTGTCTAAAAGGACTGTAAAAAAAATGATTCACGTTGTCTAAGTTCTAAATTTTCTTGAGTTGAAGGGAGAAGGACTTCTTCTTCTGTATCAGTGATTTCCTCAATACTAATAAGACCACGAGGAAGACCTTCTGTAATTCGACTCTTTACTCTAGGTGAATCAGGATAATCAATGAATTCTAAAGTAGGTTCCAATGTAGCAGGTTCAGTTTCCGTTTAGAAATTCAGGTTCTTCAGGTGATAATTCACTTGTTGTAGAAGCAACTTTAGTTAATTCGGAAATGGAAATTGTTTGTGGAGGATGTTCTGCTACTTGCGATTGATCTACTTCGAAATTAGGATGAGGGATAATAGATGATTCTCCTTGTTCTGTTAATCCAGTTCTACTGATAACATTTGGTATTAGAGATTTAAGTCCTTCTAGCTGGCTAGGTGTGTACTCAGGGGGTTTCCCCTGAGTTCTGCGTGATCGTCTCAGTAATTCAGCCATGATTAAAACTTTTAACACACGCAATCAAAGAAAATTTCAAAAAAAATTCCTAAAGTCATTAAGAAACAAACAAATGCTCACATGCCTATAGAATCTAAGAGATCAAACCACACACAAACAGTAGATTCCCACACTAAAAACACTAGTTGGTGATGAAATCCAACATCGCAGTATTTTAATGCAGAAATGGCGGTTGGAATAGTTACCACGAAAACATGCTGAGTGAAACAACTGGTACAAGTTTCTCCACTTAACCCATATCAAGTGAAGATAAACCTCCGGAGAGTCCAAGTGAGTATAGCCGACGTCTGTTCTAGGTACAGTGGGATCTTCCCTCCACCGTCACCTTTGGAAATAATCCTAGAGTTTTTGGCCACTAAGGTCACCAACAGGAACAAATATACCTGGGGGAATATTCTACGATCCGATACACACGCAAGGGCAGAGTAACAAAGCTCAATCCCCTTGAAGGCTCCTTGACATAATCCAAGGTTTACTAACAAGTGACCCCAGGCTCCTTGACAATGGTCAATATGAGGTTTATCGTTGTTAATATGTGTATATCTGCTATCATTCCCAATGAGGAAGGATTTATTACCCCACTGGTTTAGATATGATCTCGTGCTTGACTCCTTTAAGAGGAGCTTCCCAGAGCATACATGCTACTATTGGAATTTCCCTACTGCAAGATTGACTACTTGTTTGTTTTTACTACCTTGGAGAGTTAACTAAAACCTAATCCAAGACACTAGCGTAAGCTAAATTGGTGGAAAGAGCCCTAGAAAAATAAAAATTGCTAGGTTGATTTTAATTAAGCGTTAATTTTAATTGGCTGCTTCTTAGGACAATGGGTATGAAAGTGAAAATTGAATGGTGTATAATGAGCCGACTCCAAAAAGCACTAAAACGCATCTATATGAGAAAAAATTCGTTTCTTTTCAATGAAATCTATATAAAAGAAAGAGTTGAGAAATGAAATTGCTTTAAAACTTCAATCCTTATTTTTAAAAACAAGAATATATGAAAAGAAATATTTCTCTATGAGAAATCAATGATTAATTGCTCAAAAAGAAATCCTTTTTATCGTTCAAGTTTGAAACTACAAATAAAATAGTTTCCAAAAGAAAAGTATGATTACTTAAAAACAAAATTCAAAATTAAAAACACTAATTTTGAACTTTTAAAACTCTAAAAAACTAAATTTTAAGACTAAAAACTCTAAAAAATTTAAGGATGTTTTGCTCAGTTTGTAATCTAACCAAGAAATTCTTTGCTTATCCGAGCAAGGAATCAAAATCATCCAATGGTGGTTTTGAAATGAGATTCAAGGCTTATTAAACTAAAAGTCTCTTAAGATTTGCAAATAAAAAATAATTCTAATTTTTTATAGAAGAAAATTTTGCCATAAAGTCAAAATCTCATTAAAAAAACAATGAAATACCAGTGATCTAAGGTATCTCAAAGTTTCTGATCTTGGAGAAACACAAATACAAAACAAAAATCACTTGTAAAATGAAAATACTTAGAAAATCACTCAAAACTTAGAAATGCTATAAGAAACTTTTACAAGAGGCTTTTGACAGTGAATACAAGTCTCGGTAATCACAAAGAATCTTGTAAGCTAGTACCAGAAAAGAGAATTTTGAGTTTTTCAAAAAAAATTCTCAGGGTCCACAGGTTACAGAGTACAAAGGTGTGGTGTCGCACTGTTCACACTAAGAAACTGCGGAGGTGACCGCACTGTTTTGAAAGAAAAAATGCGGAGACTAGAAAACTTATAGAAAAATAAAAAATTTCTAAATCTACTTTTCAGGGATTCTAAGGTTAATTTTCCCAAACTAGTACAGACTAATCAAAATCAGAAAAAATGGTTTCAAAAGTCAAACTCTAAGAAAACTAAGTTCAAAACAAATCTCCCCAGTATGGTCGCCATTTTGTTAGGCGGATAAATTGTTCTTGCAGACAAGAAGGATCTCCCTAGTATCACAAGGATAGCTAGAAACAAACAAGACAATTGGTAAACTATTTTCTCTAGATTGCATATGATTTATAATTTTCTATGATGAAGAAAGGACCTACCTGTGATCCAATGCTAGTTGATTTCTTCTTTCCCGTTGCACCAAGAAGTCACCTCTTAAGATCTACAAAAAAAGACATAGAAGAGGATCAGCAGCACCTGCAACATATACTAATTCAGAAATCACAAATCTATCTTAATGATCAAGGAATTTAATAAATAAGTCATTCAAGTAAGCACATAAACAACTTATTGAGAAAACAGGATCCAATTGTATTATATTCAAATAAAATAAGGAGTCTTACAACTGCGTTCGCCTTGATGTCGTACAGGTCCTTCCGGGGGTCTGGAACAAGCGTTTTCCTTAGGTCTGAAAAGCCCTTCCACTCTTCCAAACAACCTAACTATGAGTATGTAATCGTTCTCGTAGCTAGCAAAGAGTATGTTTCTTCAGCAATTCCCTTCTCTATCGTAGCTACCAAGTACAAAGCAAGTACTAAGTGTATACAAAATGCATAGAGAAGTTTTACATATGTGAGCATGTACCCTTGAGACTGAACCAAAGCTTCAATTTGTAGGAGAAGGAAAGTGGTTACAGCTCCAAAATGGAAGGGTTAGAGTCCCCTTATCAATGGATTAAGTTCCAAAATCCAAGGAATAGGCTCCTTTAATGAAGGAATGAATGTTCATGATAATGGAGGGAGTAAGGCTTCAACTGGATAACACATTCTAGAAGCTTCCAGCTAAGAGAATATTCGACCAGCTGGGCTTCTAGAATTTACTTTTTCCTTCATTTTACCTTTTACAGGGGTCCACATTTTTAATGAAGAACATGTGCGATCGGCTTCGCAATTTCTGGAGCAAAAGAGTGCGGTGCCGCAGGTAAGACTAAGGAAAAGTGTGGTACAAGTATTTTTATGATTTTTACAAGCTTTTCTCCAAATTCAGAACTTGGTTTAGGAACTTTAGGGTTGTATACTTCTAAGGGAGCATTATATAGGTATTGATGAACCCATATAGACATTAAAATGTCATGGTGACAAAATAATGTGTAACAGTTCATCCTTGACAATGTTCTTTAGAGCGGGATTCATTCTTCGTTGGGGTTGTCTCACAAGAAAAAAATCTTCCTTAATGTAAATATGATGAGTGCATAAACTAGCAGGAATCCCCTTCATGTCGATATAATCCTAGGTGAAAGCTTCCTGATGGTTTTGAAGGACTTTTAGAAGCTGCTTTGTCTGGTATTCTGACATGTTCGGGTTGATGTTGAGTGCCTTCTTGTTTGAATTTAAATTGGAATACTATCATGGGATGAATTTGCAGGGATGTCTTCAATTTCATCTTCTAGTTAAATATTTTCTTGCATTTCACAGCTCATGGCATATTCTAAAATTTGATGGGTTGAATCAAAGATAGAACAGGGATCATTAATAAAATTGTTAATGGTATCGTCCTTAGTTTCTGTTTTGAATTGAAGGGCTTGCCCAATGGTAAGGATCAATCTAATTTCTTCATTTTCAGGTTCAGATTCTTCCATTGGTAGAGGTTTTCACATCGCTAATAATTTCTCTGATGGGCTCCGTTCCTGAGGAGGATAGAGAGTGAGGTTGTTTGTAACCGTCTCATTTGATATGATCATATGTCTAGATCGATACCCAATATAGGCATCCACGGTTGTGAGCCAACGTCTTCCTAAAATCAGGGGATGACCACCGGTTGGGGATCGTGTCTGTAATACAAGGAGGTCCATGGGATAGTGCCATGAGTCCATCGAAATAGTAATATCTTCCAACTTCCCTATTGGTTTGATTGTAGACCTATCTGCCAATTCCAAGATAGTAGGGGTTGGCTTAATGTTTCTAAGACCTAGTGCATTTATGGTAGCACCCAAATCTACCAGTACATTTGGGATTTCAACCCCACTAATTTGTACTGCTAGAATTGGGTTCCCTGGGTCCCCATATTTTACAGGCATGGTTTTTCCCAACATGATGTCAAATAGTCTTCCCATCACATGGATGGTTAACGGATCCCTTGATTTCTTCTCGGGTTTCTTAGAAGAGTATTCTTTGAGAGTTTTTGCATATACAGGTACATCCCTCATAGCTTGGAGCAGGGGTATTTTAACAAAAAAAAAATTTAATTCTCCCATAAAGTTGAACTCTACTTGAGGGCTCTATTTACTCAGGGTAATCTTCCAGGATATGGCAGATTAATTGGATGAAACTGGTTAATAACATGTTAGGGAGGTGTTTGATTCTTAATGTTTTTGTCTGGGTTATCCCTAACTGTTTTTGGTTATGGTTTTGTAACTTCATTGTCAATATGTTCTATGATAATAGGTGAAGTTGGAGTATTCACTAACTGCCCAGATCGTAAGTTTATCTCATTGAGTCCTGCGGTAGAAATGTTATATGATGGAAGGTTAAGAGTGTCAGCTTGTTTGACCCCTTTATTATTAGGATTCGGGTTGGGTTGGATAGGAAGTTGAGGTCGAAGGGATGGATTACCTGGAGGTACATTGGAAGGCAACTGAATTTGTTGTTGAGGCATGGATTGGGGAAACTATCTAGTAGGAGAGGGTCCACACCAGTTCTGAGTCCATGAAGGATTTGAACTAGTCTGGGGAACCCATTGTTTCCAGGGTGGATGTTGATATTGAGACCACATTGGTGAAAAATGTACAAACTGGGGACCCATACTAATATTATTAAAATAATGAGACAGATCCTGAGGCATACCTGGATTCATAATTGGTGGTCAAGACTGCCAAGGCTTCTTCGGTCCCATGAAGTACATTTTATCCACCACACTATCTTCACTTGCTCCTTAAAAAACTGCCTTCAATCTTGGGAAGGAAGGGCACGAGCTGGTTGCATGGGTTTGTTTGAAAATTGCAAAGGATTAAACTGTGTTCAATGGGCATTCTTTCAGCGGATGCTTCTTTCTGCACTGTGGGCAGAATATAGCCATAGTATTTTCTAAATCCATTTGTTTCTGTTTCGCTTGCAAAGTGTCCGTCTGGGCAGATAACTTAATTAGGATATCAGTCCTTAGGTTATCTAGTAGATTTTCGATTTCTGCCTTTGTGACCTCTCCACCAAAAATTTTTGATGACTGAATCCCTTGTCCATTTCTTGCAGCTCCTCATGAACACTGAATGCACAACCCACATATATTGTTGAAGTCTTCCTTCAAGACGTCCCCCTTTCCTACTATGTTCAAAAGTTGCAAAGAATCTTCCTCGAGTGCTCGGAGAAGGATGATATTCATAATATCTTTGTCCAAGTCACTATGGCCTGACCTCTATAGTATGTATTTAAATCGTTCCACACAATATTCCATATTCTCATCTTCTTTCTGCGCAAACTTAAAAATCTCCTCCTTGATGTCACAGGATTTACAGTAATCCTGGTATTTCTCCAAAAAGACTTCCTTCATCGCATCCCATGAGGAGATAGTATTTCCTCCTAAACTCATGAACCATTGTAGGGCTGTTCCATTTAAAGTAGCAGGAAATATCTTTAATTTTTTAGCATTAGTGATATAGTCGTTCCCCTGAAAAACAATGCCAAATTCAAAGAGGAATGTATCAGGGTCCTCAGAGAATATCCGATGAAAATTAGGGAGAGTTGTTAAAGGGATGGGATTCATTGGTGCATCACCTATGATGTTTCCAATTGGGAAATCAATAGAGGAACTTGCAGGTGCCATAAATATATTCCAATACTCACCTGAGATTTAAATTGGTTCTGCAACTGATAATTGGGGTGATTCTATTGTAGGAGGTTTCACATCACTCCCTCAGTCTCGTGGTGATGCAAACTCCTTCAGGAGTTATTCTTCCCAATTAGAATTTCTCAATTCCTTTGACCCTCTGCTTGGAGTTTCTTCTCCTTCTGTCAGCAACATGGTTATTTCTTCTACTGATGCTTTATTTACTTCTTCTTCTATTGTTGAAAGGATTTCATCTGGTACCGTGGATGGCACTAGCTACTCAACCGACTGCCCCTCAGACTTTGTATGAACCCTTAACCTGACAACAACACAGGAAGATGCTTCTTATTCAACCTTTGCGATGATCTCCTGGATATATGTATTCCTTCCCAGATCCATTCCTTCTCTACCCCTCTTATTTGAATATTTTTTCATGCAATTGGTGGGAAGAAATCATTAAGATAACAGAAGTGGCGAGGACCTGGAGCAGGACAAATAATTTCCTCCCCAAGACGAGAGATTGAATACAAGAAGAAAACCAAACAAACTAAGAAATTCAAAATTTAGGACCTGAAGTAGGGCAATCAAATACCCTCCCCAGGATGAGAAATTGGTCGCTATGAAAATAATCAAAAAGCGAGAAAGAAAAATACTACACTCATGACTTAGAGCAAGGTAAAAAATTCCTTCCCTGAGATGAGAGATTGATTTCAAAAAAAAGAAAATCGAAAAGAAAGAAAACAGAACACTACGCTTAGGATTTAGAGTAGGGTAACAAATTCTCTCCCTAAGATGAGAGATTGGTTATAAAAAAATAATCAAAAAGCGGAAAATCAAAACACTATGCTCGGGACTTAGAGCAGGGTAAAAAATTCCCTTCCTAAGACAAGAGATTGACCCTTAGATCAATTACAGGTTGTGTTATTGCACCTTGTTAGCCTTCCCCAGCAACGACGCCAAAATGTTGGTGTCCGAGTGTGAATGAACTATTCCACCCTTTTCCACATTAATTTATCAATCCGGGTGCATACATTATTTCAAGGTAACGTGGAACGTATATGTAGGAGCAATGGTACAATCTGATATTGATCACAGATTCAACAATTAAAAAAACCAAACCTATTGTAACAACGATTAAAGATAAATTGAAGAGTTATAAAAGAATTCATAGCAATTGAAGAAGCATACCATAACATTAGTTAAAATAATCAAACAAAAATGTGAAAGCAACAAAAGGAAATAACACAACACCTGATCAGAAGAGTGGGCCCAACTCTTTGACTAGGGCTGTAGTAAACTCATAGCTTAAAGATGGAACGGAAAAATGATGCGCATTCAATTAATTAAAATTCTTATGTTACAAAATTGGTCTCTTGCACGCTAACCTCGATTCACAGACCTAAGACCCTTCTTATACAAATGTTCAGAAAACCCCATCTTCCCAATCTGATAACTAATATCTACAAATATACAATTGTTACAACGACCAAACTAGTTGCCGAGTGAAAACCAAGAAAGGTCTGAAATAGATCTAGGGTAGGTTTGGATCTGTTGTGCTATTACAACATTTCGAAATAACGTTGAGAATTCGGAGTTGCTTCTGTAACTTGCAGATGCGACCTTTTAACTGTCAGATCTGCGGAAATAATAGAATTAATACTTGCGTAGGTAAAATATCCATCTCTATTATTTCATTAATCAAACATTTCATATAAGACAGTGGAAAGGGATTTTGCCTCGTGTGTTTAGAAAAATTAATGATACAAAGAGATAGAAGAGTGGGTGAAAATAGAAGAGAAAAGTATGCAGATTTGGTACCCAACATGCTACAAGAGAAGAGAAAACAGCAGGTGAATATGCAGTTAATAGAGGAGTTGAGGAAGCTTGAGCAGATTATAGATGTTCAATTGAGGGTAGAGAAGCTTGAAGGAGTTGAGCTACAACAGGACAAAGTTGCTAGAGAAGAACAAGTTTCTTTTGAACTTGAAGATGGAGCAGTGATGTCTGAAACATCAGTTGAGGCAATTGAGCCTTATGATTTTGAAATTAATGATTTGTGTATGTTTGCAGGTGATGTCAAAGAAGATAAAGAAGAGAGACATAATTTCAGTTCTGAGACAATTAGATCTCATGAGGAAGTTCATACACAATTTGAGGGAATATTGTTTTTCAACATATTGCCAGAGTTGTAAGCAAAGGAATTTTAACTTATATGAGTAGCCAAAAGAAAGAATAAGTGGAGAAGGTATTAAGCAACCAAGTGAAGTACTTGAGGAAACTGAGATGAAGACTATTGAATATTTTCTAAGTCATGTAGAAGACTTGGAACATAAAAAGGATTTGATGACAGAATCATCAACTAATACTATTGGGTCTTGTGGTTTTACAACTGAAAAATTGTGTGTGATTGCAGGTTTTGAAGATTTTATAGGTGATTGAAAGTCACTGGAAATTGTCATAAAGATGGAGGATGAGGCTATAATATCTTATGAAGATAGCCAATGAAAAGCACATGTACAATTGGTTAGTAAATGGGATAAAGAATTGGATTTATTGGAGAATTGGTTGAAAGCACCAGTAGAGAAGAAACAACCTGATGAAGACTGAAAAGGATCTGCAGCAGGGGAAGAAAATTTTATTACAGTCAGGGAATTGAAGAACAATTTAATTTTTGAAAGTAAATTTGCAGGTAGTGAGCAGAAGAGGTATGTTGCAGAGGGATATATCTTAAGAGATATTTGGGAACTTTTGGAGGTAGCAATGTCCATAGAAATATCTACAATAGTATTAAAGTAATTCAGATCAAGGATCCTGAAGATATATAGAATGTAGAGATGCAACAGATAGTAGGCAGCAACAACAAACTGAAGCAAGGAGGTAGAGGTAGTAACAAATGGCAGAGTGTGTACTAGCCCAAGGATATGTTGGACATGGAAATTGAAAGAATAATAAGGTTGATCATGAAAGTGTCTCAGAAGAAGACAATAGAAAGAAAGCAAAGCAGCAGCAGCAAGATAAAGAAAACAACAAATTGCGAGAGTATATCTAGTGGGGAAATGCAGCATAAAGTATGGAGACCTGGAGAACAACAGCAACAAAAAAACAGAAAGGAAGAGAGGCAGCCAAAGAAAAATTACAAACTAAATTATTAGATCTAGGAGGAATTCCATCAGAATTGAAGACACATGATCTAGAGATCATGATTAATTTCTACCTTGGGAGTCTGATGCAGGAGGATCATGGTTCCAAAAAAATTGTACATTTAGTAGAATATAGGGGTCTTGTGTTTTTCAAGGGAGTTGGTTTCCTAAGTATTTAATAAATGTAATTTTCAATGTTTTGAGTGATTTTATGTGAGATGTTTAGAATTGGATTTAATTAAATATTGTGAGGCATATAGGAGAACATGAGAGATTTAGGCTAGTTGAGATTTCAAAGGGATTGTGAATCCTAGACTTAGGAATTAGTTGATGATTTTGTGGATTTAGAGGATTCTTAGGATTTAGTTGAGAAGATTGAGGATCTGAACCATAATTGGTTGAAGAACCTTTTGTGTATATTTGTAAAGCCTCAAAGGCATAAGGACCATTAATATTCCTAGATAGGAGATTTGATTGTAAGCCTACGAGCATAGAGAGAGAGAGAGAGAGAGAGTAGTGTTGAGAGGCCACTAAAATAGAAAATCAGGCGAGAGGAAATTCATTATTGTGTAAATATTTACTTGTGAATAGAATACTCGATTCCGAGTTCGTGAAGAGGGTGTTGTGTTGATGAATTATAAAAACTGTGTGATTGTTTCTTTTATGTGTTGAGTGATCTGTAAAAGGGAAAATCTGATTCTATGTGATATTACATTGTTGAATGAGTTTTTATGAATGCATAAGTCTTTTATGAGTGATAGAAGGCTTAATGGTTGGGTAGAATCTGTGTGATTCCAGTTTGGAGTAAGTAAATGTGTATGTAGATCGAGAAGGAGAAACAAATGTGAATTCTGGATGCATGGAATATGCAATGGTATTCTGGATTGGAAACAGTGTGCAGAGCGTGGAGAGAGTGTGAAAGCTATATATATAAGTGAAAACCAGAAGAGAAATCTCAGGAGGGTGTAACGTGGATGAGACAGAGTTGCAAAATGATGGTAGTCAGAAAAATAAAATTAATTAAGGAAGAAAATCCTTAAAATATTCCAGAAAAGAGATCGGACGACAAGGATTAAGTCGAAGATCTGAGGTGAAGATGGATGGACAATATCACTTCACATTGTTCATAATATAGTATAGCACATCACAATCAGCGATTATTTTATTTACATGTTAAGACATTGCAAGGTAAGTAATTTAGGTTGCAATGCGATTAAGAGCCACGTGTCGGGTGGAGTAGCTTAGTGCATATCTGACATCACATATGATAATCTATTGCGGTGATCTATGAAATGTTAAGTTTTCTGAAGTGAGAAATGTTAAGTTCGCCAAAGTGCGAAGTGTTAAGTTTTGTGAATGGAAAAATGATGTATTTTCTGATTTGCGAAGTGGAAATAACAAGGAAACTGTGATAAGTATTGGAAATGCGCAGTGGTGTATGCGATAAGGGTTGTATGGTGAAATATTTAAATGAGATATGGAGGTAATGCATAGGTGACGCCACGAAGGAATATTGAAGCCATATGTGGATAGTTCATTTGAGAACGTGATTGGTCATGAAGGATCCTAAAGGTTTTTTTAAATAAAACTCACAGATTTATTAGTATGTACTCCATAATGTTAATGTGGGTAATTAGTGGGGTTAATTCCGCTAACCCTGCTGTCATTTGGAATCAGAGGTTGATATTTATGAAGATGCAGTTTTTTCTGCATCAAAAAATAAACCAATAAGTATCTTCCTCATCCAAATGGCCTCACATGCTACCTAACTGGTCACCATGTACTCTGCCTCTATTGAACTAAGTTCAACTGATCTCTATTTCCTGTTGTACCAGGAAAATGCTGCTTACCCAATGCTGAAGATGCCCCCTAATGTGCTCTTCCTGTTGGATGGACTCCCTGCCCAATCTGCATCTGTGAAGCCTTGAACCTTCACTCCCTCTGTCTATCTGTACCATAGCCAAAAATTTGTATTTTATCTGAGGTATCTTGTTGTAGAAAATTTTGTCATCCCCTAGAGACAGTGTAGAGTTGCCATAGACCAGTGCCTAGGACATCTTATCATAGCAAGAGAACATGAAATATAGCTTGGGTGTCAATCCAAAAGCTCTCTTACTATCTCTTGTAAAACAAGGAAATTAGTTTAAATGGAACCAAACTCTCTCAAAAGTTGATACAAAGATAAGAATAATGTAGGAACAACATGCAAAACTCCAATACAAAAGCATCAGACAGTTAAGAGACAAATTACTGTAAAGAGGGCCAGTTCAAATAGTATGCCACAGAAATCAAATATCAGAAAATGGATGCAGTGAGGAAAACATGAAGGAGATACTAGTTAACATGAGGTTGATACCCAGATACACAACAGAACCACATATGGGCTTATCCAACTAAGAATCCATACATGACAATGGCGTTTTAAAAGCACCCTCCTCGAGTAACTAATATAGCAGAAAATATGGATGAAATGAACATGGAATAGTATATCATGACTAGGCCTATTTAAAGTGCTTGACTAATCTAAGTATGGACACCAACTAGGATGAATCCTTACTTAAGACCAGAATCATCATTACAATTATAACTCCTCCTCACTGAGACCCTATGGGCTCTGAGCTTTCATACAGAAGCATTACAAGATGTATACAAGAACTTCTCACTGCACAGTTTGCTGATAGAAATCTGGAACCCTTACAATGTGTTTTTTCATAGTTTTTATAGGAGAAGCAGAAAACTCTAGAGAAAGGAGGTAGGTGATACACATTTAATGATCTGATTTGAATAAAATGGCGGAAAACATTCGTGCCCACACTATGAATGACTAAATATAAATAACTGTACTTTACAATCTACCTCCAGAAATAAATGCTGAGGATGAAAATCTCCTCATGAACAAGACACAAATAATAAAATATACAATGTTCTGCCCTTTACTGAAAGGGAAAAATCTGCTGCCATAAAACCTTGAGATAGCTTGTGGTTGTGCATAGTACTCTCGGCCCTCTATCTTTGAATTGAAATCCTAGATCTTTAATGCAGGGCATGGCATTTCTCGATCTTTCACTGATTTTTGTAGGCTTCCCCATTAATGTTTTCTCCGTCACAGATCTGCCTTTTGATTTTCTCTGGAGGGTTCGAGGGATTTTCTTTCTATTCACATCAAATGGAGTCACATCACAACAACTACCTCCAGTTCCCATCTTAAATTTCTCCCTCAGAGACTGTTAATGGCGGTGCTCTTGGTCCCTGTAAGAAAAGCAGTGCATCATGGTAATTTTCCATCGCGGCGAACCTGCAAAACCACAAACCTGTTAAGGAAAACCAAACGGGGACGACGAATCATGGAGGGGTCGACGGAAATGAATACGAAGGCATGATCAAGCGGGAGGAATGCACAGGGTGGCGGAGGGATTGAAAGATGGCGAAGAAAATATAGTGGGAAGCGAGGAGAAGAGTTGGTGGAGGTTTTTAACTCAGAACCCCAAAAACAACGTATTAGTGTAATATATGCATGGTGGAGAAAATATACGGTGAGCACGTGGAATGGTGACATGGACAGTTTGGTCAATTCCGCGGGGGTCAAATGGATCTAGACCGTCCAACTCCAGAGTAAGATCTACAGCTACAAATGCATTGAGGCAACGGAAAGGTGGGCCATGGACGCAGTAGACACGGGTTAAAGTGCTTGCAGCTTCGGAGACTATCCACCGTTGGATGAAAGACGCAGGATCGGACGACGATGATTGATTCCGCTACATATCCTTTGGCCGAGATTTAATGCGCCGGGAGGGCGGAGGCCTGAGATAAAGCGTGTGCATCTTCGAGGCACGATGGCCGTCGGATGGAGGCCCCGAAATTTGACGGTTGCCATTAATTCTGCTACTCGACTTTCGTTCGGGGAATAATGCGCGAAATGGGCGGTTTTAAAATCGTACCCCCGGGACACGCGTCATGCAATTTGTGGAATCACTGGCACAATGGGAAATACCACTCGCCTTGGGTAGGCGGTGCGGAATTAACCAGCTGATTCGTGAGTGGTAACTCAGGCGTGGGGACCACTATGGCAAGTAAAGCTCCGCTCCGTTGATTTGTATTTTGATCCGACGGTCCAAGAATGGCGCGATAGATATGTACTTTTCAGCGCCTTTGGATTTAACCTTTGGTTCTGAGCCCTGATCACATGGAACGGTAAAATATAGAGGCCACGGCTAAAGGGGCTAGACGTTTTACTTTTTTGTATGTATGCCTGTAGTGTTTTCTAATTTGTTTGAGGAGGTGGGAAAAGCAAAGGTAGATAGAAACGAATTTCTCAAGCTATGATAAGGAATTTAAAAGCTCTGTGGAAGTTGAAAACCAAAAATTGAAATGAGGGGCTGACATGTACAACATCGGCTCCAACTAGGGACAACGCGTTCATCCCTGAACGTGTCGAGAACCTGCAGACCGTCTGATCATGCTCTCAGTGGATTCTGCTCTTTAGCACCTCTAGCTTTCACTTCATAATTAATCAGCACACACACATTATTAAAAGAATGATGAAACAAAAAAGAAAACTAATGTACAATATAATACACCAGGTTTTTTTTGCCTCCTGAGTCCCATACTTTGCTTTGCTGGTATCCACTAGTTGCATTATTCTTCAACTGTACCCTTCTATGTTTCCATATTTTGTTCTACAACTTGCCTCCAGCTATGCTTTCACATTCTGTTATTGTTTTTCCATTGCTGAATTTTCTCTGCTTTCTTGCTGCTATCTGCTGTTTCTGAGACACCTTCATCATCAGTCTTCTGATGCTATCAATTTCCATGTCTAGCTCTTGTTTTTTCTGGAACTTACTTTGCCCACTGTTGTCTTCAATATGGCTCTTGAAAGCCTGATCGCCTTCTTCTTGTATTTTGAAAGGCAGTGGGATCTCTTCTTTTTGTTCCACAATAGCAACTTTGAAAGATTTTCTCTCTGCTGGCAACATGCTGCTAGAAAGGACCCTTGATCCTTCTTCAAATATTTGCAGGTAATGCACATAAGGATCATGAAATGATACATGGTTAGGAGTATCTGGCAGGCAGGCTTCAACCAGGATTTTATCTCCTTTCACTGGATCAAGAAGAAGACTCTCTTGAGAGAGAGAATCTCCTTCATTCTCTAAACTAGAGGACTCATCGTATACTGGAGCTGAGTCCTTTTGGAGCTCTGGTATATTCTGCTCTGCTGTGCTGAGCTCTATGAAAAGATCCATGAATTCTTGAGCAGGGGCTTGCTCCATTATTTCCTCTTTTTCAAGAGAAAGCTCGATGTTTTCATCTTTCTCAAGAATCTCTTCTTTGCTCTCCTCCTCTTCTTTCTGTATTGAATCATATTTATTCAACATTATCTCCAGCAACCTAATTTCTTCATTCCATGGGTTAAAATCTTCCACCGAATTTCCTTCCTCCTTTCTTTGACTATCAAATGGTGTCAAATTCCTTTCATTAGCATCAATCTCTATGTTGGAGAATTCACCTTCTATTTCTAGGAATCCCGTCATCTGTTCTTCATCCTCAAAGACCTAGCAGTGCTTGATATTATCTGGGGTGAGTGGTGCTTCTGGAGGAAGTATGAAAGAGGTGACCTGAGATTGATATGCTGGTTGTTTCAACAGTTCAGTCAAGGGGACTGGAATTTTGATCTTCTCAAGTTCTTTTTGCAAATTGAAAGCAAAAGGGGACTTTTCTATTGAGACTTCTTTGGACTCTTCATTTCGATCTTGAATTCTGGTCCGCTTCCTTGAAGATTTCAGATTATATCTTCTATTGAAATGTGCTTGCATGAAATCATTAAATTGTTTACAATAATGGTCAATCTCTGCTTCTTCTTCTTCTTCTTGCAATGGGCATTCCATTTCATCATGGTTTGAGAAAGAAATATTTGAATCTTCCAGTTCATAAGCAGCATCTTCAGTGGAGTCATCTGCTGGACTTTCCAGGTACAAGGGATGTGGTACCTGATCTTGCTGCTCCTTTGCTTCCCTTGGCAATATTTGCAATGGTGGTCTCTTATACTGGGGATTGTATCCTCTGTTTGGAGCATTATAGAAATTCTTGGGATCTGCATTTTTAGCCTCCAACTCAAGCTTGACCATCTTCTTTATCATTTTGCTTATTTCCTCCATTTTATCTGAGTCCTTATCCTGGTTGGAAGTGGATAATTCTTCTTTTCCCTTCCTTCTAACATCTTGTTCAGCTTTTCCCTTTAATTTTCCAGTGGAGGCAAAGTTTTCTTCCAATTCAAGAGCGTCTGACTAAGCATCATCTAGGGTAGCAGGTTTTCTTTCCCTTAGAGAGAAGCCAAAATCTGAGTCAAAGGTTGCTATGAAAACCACTTTAGCAGCGTTCTGATGAGGCTTCATGTCAGCAAGGAGATTTAGATATAACTTGTTAAATCTTTTAATAAACTCTGACACTCCTTCATTGTGTCTCTTCTTGAGTGTATTGAACTCAGTGAGACACTTTCCATGATCTTTCTTTTCTCCCCATTTCCTGAGAAAAATATTCTCCATGTCATCCCAGGTGGTCACTGAACGGTTTCCCAAGGTCTTGAACCATTTTCTGGCTTCACCCTCCAAAGATTGTACAAATAATCTTAAGACCACATCTAAATGTTCAACATTAAGGTTCTCTGCAAAGGAGCATAAAGTCTCAAGATGTCTCTGAGCATCAATTTCATTTTCACCATTGAATCTAGGCAAAATCTTCAAATAATCCTGTGGCATATCATTGAGCACTTGAGGTAAGGCCAGTGGAGAATATTTATTCAAAAAGAAAGCAAGAACATTAGCCATTGGAGGAGGTGGGGCTATAACAGTTTGATGCACAAATGGGGGAAGGGGAGGAGGAGGAAGTGGGGTATGAATAACAATGGGAGTATACTGTGCAGAAGCTTGAGGTGTAGCTGGAAACAATTCACGATTAACAGGGGCTACTTCTATAACTTATTTAACTTCCTCAACCTCAGGGGTAAGACAAAGGTTCTCTTTGGTTCTAGCACCTCCCCTGGGTGGGCTATCTAAATAATATCCAAGATTTTCCTCAGTGCAGTCGGGATTTTCTATTTGGACTTCTTGAGAAGAAGAGGATGGGTAATATTCTTCAGAAAACTCAGGGATTTCAGAACGGGCTGATTGTCTTTCTTTCCAACTTCTTCTATGAATAATATTCTCTGGGTCAGATACAGAGGATGTTTTTAACTTAGATGAATCTGACCTCAAATGTGGCTTTCAAGGAGCCAGGACTACCAATAGATTTATCAAATAAAAAGTAGTGGAGTCTCCAAGGTGAGAGATATGCAACTCTTCAACTCTCTGTGCTCACCTGATTAGAGAGTGAATATGATTTGTCGAGGCCCAGGGAAAATTATATTCTTAAGTACAATCCCCGGCAACGGCGCCATAAAGATGTTGTAGACAATTTTTTCATCCCCTAGAGACAGTCTAGAGTTTCCATAGACCAGTGCCTAGGACATCTTATCATAGCAAGAGAACATGAAATATAGCTTGGGTGTCAATCCAAAAGCTCTCTTACTATCTCTTGTAAAACAAGGAAATTAGTTTAAATGGAACCAAACTCTCTCAGAAGCTGATACAAAGATAAGAATAATGTAGGAACAGAATGAAAAACTCCAATACAAAAGCATCAGATAGTTAAGAGACAGCTTACTGCAAAGAGGGCCAGTTCAAATAGTATGCCACAGAAATCAAATATCAGAAAGTGGATGCAGTGAGGAAAACATGAAGGAGATACTAGTTAACATGAGGCTGATACCCAGATACACAACAGAACCACATATGGGCTTATCCAACTAAGAATCCATACATGACAATGGCATTTTAAAAGCACCCTCCTCAAGTAACTAATATAGTATAAAATATGAATGACATGAACATGGAACAGTATATCATGACTAGGCCTATTTAAAGTGCTTGACTAATCCAAGTATTGGCACCAACTAGGATGAATCCTTACTTAAGGCCCGAGAATCATCTGAGAAGTGGGTTAGCTCCCATCTCAGGGACCTTGGGTTCTGATCTTTCATACAGAAGGGTTACAAGATGTATACAAGAACTTCTCACTGCACAGTTTGCTGATAGAAATCTGGAACCCTTAAAATGTGTTTTTTCATAGTTTTTATAGGAGAAGCAGAAAACTGTAGAGAAAGGAGGTAGGTGATACAAATTTAATGATCTGATTTGAATAAAATGGCAGAAAACATTCGCGCCCACACTATGAATGACTAAATATAAATAACTGTACTTTACAATCTACCTCCAGAAATAAATGCTGAGGATGAAAATCTCCTCATGAGCAAGACACAAATAATAAAATATACAATGTTCTGCCCTTTACTGAAAGGGAAAAATCTGCTGCCGTAAAACCTTGAGATAGCTTGTGGTTGTGCATAGTACTCTCGGCCCTCTATCTTTGAATTGAAATCCCAGATCTTTAATGCAGGGCATTGCATTTCTCGATCTTTCACTGATTTTTGTAGGCTTCCCCATTAATGTTTTGTCCGTCGTAGATCTGCCATTTGATTTTCTCTGGAGGGTTCGAGGGATTTTCTTTCTATTCACATCAAATGGAGTCACATCACAACAACTACCTCCAGTTCCCATCTTAAATTTCTCCCTCAGAGACTGTTAATGGCTGTGCTCTTGGTCCCTGTAAGAAAAGCAGTGCATCATAGTAATTTTCCATCGCGGTGAACCTGCAAAACCACAAACTTGTTAAGGAAAACCAAACGGGGACGACGAATCATGGAGGGGTCGATGGAAATGAATACGAAGGCATGATCAAGTGGGAGGAATGCACAGGGTGGCGGAGGGATTGAAAGATGGCGAAGAAAATATAGTGGGATAGCGAGGAGAAGAGCTGGCGAAGGTTTTTAACTCAAAACCCCAAAAAAAATGTATTAGTGTAATATATGCATGGTGGAGAAAATATACGGTGAGCATGTGGAATGGTGACATGGACGATTTGGTCAATTCCGCGGGGGTCAAATGGATCTAGACCGTCCAACTCCAGAGTAAGATCTACGGCTACAAATGCATTGAGGCAACGGAAAGGTGGGCCATGGATGCAGTAGACACGGGTTCAAGTGCTTGCAGCTTCGGAGACTATCCACCGTTGGATGAAAGACGCAGGATCGGACGACGATGATTGATTCCACTAGATATCCTTTGGCCAAGATTTCATGCGCAGGGAGGGCGGAGGCCTGAGATAAAGCGCGTGCATCTTCGAGGCACGATGGCCATCGGATGGAGGCCCCGAAATCTGACGGTTGCCATTAATTCCGCTACTCAACTTTCGTCCGGGGAATAATGCGCGAAATGGGTGGTTTTAAAATCGTACCCCTGGGACACGCGTCATGCGATTTGTGGAATCGATATCACAATAGGAAATACCACTCGCCTTGGGTAGGCGGTGCGGAATTAACCAGCTGATTCATGAGCGGTAACTCAGGCGTGGGGACCACTATGGCAAGTAAAGCTCCGCTCCGTTGATTTGTATTTTGATCCGATGGTCCAAGAATGCGCGCGATAGATATGTACTTTTCAGCGCCTTTGGATTTAACCGTTGGTTCTGAGCCCTGATCACATGGAACGGTAAAATATAGGGGCCACGGCTAAAGGGGCTGGACGTTTTACTTTTTTGGATGTATGCCCGTAGTGTTTTCTAATGTGTTTGAGGAGGCGGGAAAAGCAAATGTAGATAGAAATGAATTTCTCAAGCTATGATAAGGAATTTAAAAGCTCCGTGGAAGTTGAAAACCAAAAATTGAAATGAGGGGCTGACATGTACAACATATCTCAACACATGCTTTCCTGCCTTCCAAAAGAGTTGTTAGGCTTAATCATAGCTTGAATAATATGGTTAATTTCATAACATATTTATGATCGTGTGTTCACCAAATACATGAGTGATCCCACAAGTTTCCTATAGATGGTAGAATCTACTAATTTTCTTGAAGTAGCATCCTCCTTGCTCCAATTTCTTACTAGAGGAGTCTCCATGGGTTTGCTTCCCTCCATGTGGAACTTCATGAGAATCTCGTTGGCATACTTTCCCTGAGATACAAATAACTCCCCATCTCTTTGCCATATTTCCAATCCTAGGAAATAGTACAAGAGCCCCATGTCATTCATCTCAAATTATCTTGCAAGATCATCTTTGAAAGACTTGATGAGCTGCTCATCGCCTGTTATTACCAAATCATCGACATAAAGTACAATGATCAAAATTTTACCTTCTAACATAATGTGGTAAAGGTTTGCATCTACATCACTCTTGATGAAGCCCAACCCAGTGATGTATATGTCGATCCCGGTGTACCAAGAATGAGATGTTGCTTTATATCTCACTGGAAACAAAAACATACTACCCATGGAGCTTTATATCTAATCCTCATGCAATATTTAAAATGAATAACCTGCTAAAAAACATAACCAACATAATGACATAACAACATGAGAACCATACCACTTTTTGGAGCTTTATAACACAACTCGTGGTAGTATTTACATCCATATGCATATATACATATACCAAAAATGGTTTTCCTCAACCAAGAAATAAGGAAGGATACGTAGCCGGCATTTGATCAACCATCTCCCATTTAGCTTCTTCAAGCCCATAGTGCTTCCACTACACTTTAACCTACTCGATTGCTCGATTCTGGAGCATGATCATCTTTCTCTCCAAAATGCACTGAGGTTCTGACCAGAATTATCCTTTTGGTTCCACTTGCAATACATACCAATAAATAACATTATCAAAAGAAATGAAACATGGAAAACATCATGGACTTTCATTGTCGAAGGCAATGGAAATCTATAGGGCATTGGTCCAATACTCTCAAGGATCTCTAAAGGCCCACAATACCTAGTTTCAACCTTCACACATGACCTAATCCCCAAGGAGCTCTTCTTGGGCTTGATGCACAAGTATAAATTCTCCCAAACCTGAAACTCCTTAAACATTATGTACCAATATGCATAAATTTTATGTCTATCCCGTGTTTCCTTTAGATTCTGTTTGATAACCTACATTTCCTGTTCCATATCTTCTAACATATCTGGTCCAATAAACACCCTATTCACTTGGATCACTCCAACTAATAGGAGTATTACAAATCCTCCCATGGAGTGCCTTAAACAAACTCACCCTCAGTGACTTCTGATACCCATTGTTGTAAGAAAACTCAACTAGTAGAAGATACTCTTCCCACTTCTGTTGTTGGTGCATAACATACATCCTCAACATATCCTCTAAAATCCTGTTGACCCTCTTTGTCTATCGATATTTCTGCGGATGATAAGCTATGATGAAGGCCAACTATGTACCCAAACCTACAAATAACTATTTCTAGAACCTAGAAGTGAACTTAGCATCTCTGTCTGAATAAATATTCTTTGGTACACTATGAAACCTCACTACATATTTGATGAATATCTGTGCTATGTCACTAACTAAATATGTGGATTTAACTGGAATGAAGTGTGCTACCTTTTTCAACCTTTCCACCACAACCATGATATAATCATATTGCCTAGATGTCCTTGACAAAGTTGTAATGAAATCCATAAAAATGACCTCCCATTTCCATTCTGGAATCAAAATTGGTTGTAGTAAATCATTTGGATGCTTGTAGTATGCCTTCACCTATTGATATTCCAAGCATCTAGCCATAAAATATGCCATTTCCCTCTGCATATTTGGCCCATATTAGAACTTATTCATTGTTGTCAATGTTTTCTGATATCCTGGGCGACATGAATATGGATTAGCATGAAATTACCCGAAGATAAGATTCTTGAGCTCACTGTTGTACAAAACATAGATCATGTTACTAAATCTGACCAAACCATCCGATGTGAGACAATAATCCACATCTTGATCACCTATACCCTGTTATAACATGTTCATAATATCCTTGTACATGTAATCCTGCTATCCTCCCTGTAATATCCAATCCTAAATATTTTTCCCATATGAACTCATAACTTCTAAATGATTACTTGTACTCTTCTGCTAAGATAATTTGCAACCCTATTCTCTTTACCCTTAAAATACCTGGTGTTATCACCAAATTGATCTTGATTGGATGCTCATCAATCAACTCAATGTAACTCTTTCAAACCACTTCTAACTAAAGATTAGCCTCTTCAGTTTGAGAGGGCTCTCTCAAAGGGTGGTTTATAATTTTGAATAAAGATAATAATAGATGGCTAACTCTATAAAATGTAACTTGTTTTTGTATGATTACAGGTTGAAAAATGTAGGCTTGCTACCATTGGGCTATGGAGTCAACATCAGTAGTTTTAGTGACAATGGTTCTTCACATGGAAGCTGAGGTAGATAAAGGTTTTTGACAAAGATAATTCATACACATAACATAGGAAAACATAGTAATTCCATCCCTAAAGTAAGTGAGAGCATAATATTATGAATTATTAGTAATTAGAGATAAAATATACTACAAGTGATTAACATAAAGGTACAGAGCAACAACACATAAAAAACCTCATGAGAATCTCAGTCTGGAAGTAGAATGTCACTTTGTATTAATGATAATGGACAAAAACATATAAGTAGCAATTTGGTACAATATTCTCCAACCCTTTGCTCTTCGATGTTTAGTATATAAATAGACATTATTTACATTGTAGATGATCTACTTGGCTGGATAGATCTTCAAGTTCTACTCTGACACCTATCATAACTGAAACCACTAACTTGAAATAGAAAATATGACAGCTACCTTTTAAAGAAAACAAACTCCTAATGGGACTCTATCTCCTATTTATTACATTCGTTTATCCTATTTGTGAAATAGTCACATAATGGCTACATAATGAATGTCACATGCTCGAAAGACAAATCACCATAATTCACCACCACTTTACATCTTCAAAGAACCCCTAGATCTGTTGAACACAATCCTGCTTTTTAGGGATGGATGACCTTCACTTTAAACACTATTTTGACTGATGAGCTGGTTGTGTGGCACTCCTTTTGAGCCATGAAACTCTGTTGGTATGGTCCTTTGACATGTTGGAGGTATTCAGCTAGAAAATGTGCTATTGAGATGCTCAAAATTATTCAAAAGCTCCTCGCTACGAAAACAGGGTAGTTTAGACAGTTTCGTAGTGAGTTTTAGTAGCGTGTGAAAACTTGCTTTTCCATCTATCTTTTTGAATCCTTTGCAGTTCCAACACCTCTATCATGCCAAGACACCTTGAAAACAATAAATATCCCTTCATAAAACCTGAAAAAACTGAGTTTTGAGGAAAAAATACACCTACAGGAATTTTCATAGCATATTTTTGGCCTCAAGCTTGAGGTACACTACGAAACTGTGTGAAAAAACAAAAATTGTTGTTTTCAAGCTTGTCTTAAAAATTTGTTCTTCAGCTACAAAATTTAGGTTCCTTGCATGTTATGAACCTCATAAAGAATATTCCATCTCAATTTTTTATTCTTTTGACATTTCTTCTTCATTCACAATTAGTTGGCTAATGGTCTCTTCTACCACTTTCATCTTCAGTCCCTTCATTTCCAACTCCACTTGAATAAAATCCAACTGCTCCTGAAGATCTTCCACTTGGTATTTTAAAGCATTTTTTTTGGATTTCAATTGCAAGTTTATCCTTTTGATGTGTTTGACCTCTCCTCTTAATGGCAGGGTCCATTTCAGAAATGTTTGTGCATTTTCCAAGGTTTTTGAGAAACTTATGACATGTTCTTCCCATATTTTCTTCATTTGTTCAAATTGAACCTTCTGAACTTTGTGTTTCTTTGCCTCTTGATTCAAAACTAATATCTCTTTACCTGCCTCCTTCAATTTTTCTTTAAGGGTTTCAATTTCTGATTTTTCAATAATTTTCTCTTTACCCTTTCTTTGTTTGATAACCAGTTCTTCTTTTGCTAGTGAAGAAATATCTATGATGCTTGGTGGCTAAGCAGTTTCAATTATTTTCTCAGTCTCTTTTATTTCCATGACCTTCCTTGCATGTCTGGTCATTGGTTTCCTAGGTTGAAAAATGAAACCAGCATCATCACCTGCAAAATCTAGTTTTTTAGCAGTCTTACCTTTCTTTAGCTTTCTTCCTTCATCTTCAATGTCTTCAACTTGCACAATGGGTGACTCTTCAATGTCAATTGCATGCAAGATGTATTCCAAATTTCCTTTAGCCAATATATAGCTCCTAGTGACTCTCTTGCTGCCTTGCTTGCTAATTGGTTGCTTCTGTTTTGCAGGTGCTATTTGACATGTGTTAGTCTCCTGAAAAGGTTCTTCTTCCATGTTCACTAGTTCTAGAGGAGATGATCTATTTTCTTCTTCAACTTCCCCTTCCACAGCTAGTGATGAATTAGTTCTAGGTTTGGAGACTTTCTTAGGAGTAACCACATCAATTTCATAGCCACTCATGAACAAGAAGGAAGTCTAGTCTCTTTCTAACCTCCTCAACTCCTCTAACACTAACAGCTTAATTAAACCATGATGAAAAAGAGAAGTCTCACTTCCTTCTGTCTTGATTTGAAATTTTTCTGACATTTTACCTAGACTTCTGTATAAATAAAAAGGCAAGTCAAGTGACCTCTTACCCACAAAATGTAGAAGAAGTCTGAGATTGTAGAAGTAGACCATGTGAAACCTTCATTCACAAGTGAAATAATTCTGAATGACCATCAACAACTTTGAATAATAGTCCTTCATGAAACTCCTAGGGATAGCATTTTTCAAGTCAATTTCACCGTGTTCTTGCTTGATGAACTCTTTGCAATCTTGCATTGTGAATTTGATTCCTTTAAACCATTGTTCTCCTCCTCTAGGTATTCCTATAGCTGATGAGATGCTCTCTGGTGTTACAGTAAGGTTCAAGATTCCAACCTTTGAAGTTGTTCCTGTGAAACTGGAGGCAAAATCCTTTGAAACCTGTAAATGAAAGCCCTGAAACCTTTGACTGAATTGCAAGCAACCAGTTCTTCTGAAAACATCCATGGCAGTAGGGTCTTCATTGAATAAATTCATGTCCATGGGCTCATATTTGTGATGATGACCACCCTTATTTTTTTTTATTCTTGAAGCCATGGATGTCTTATAGTCTTCACAGCCTCTCTTGATTGATAACACCTGAAAAGATCAACTTGCTAGCCACCTGCTTAGCTTGATGAAGCAGCTCTCTAGAGATCGGCTTACATGCAAAGATAAAGCACAATATGACAAAAGGAAAATTACGTTGAGGTTTAATGGTTTAACTGACAGCTCAAGCTTAAATCATGACATGTACAAACCCAAAAAAGGTAATGATGACATCAAACATGGGTATGTACTTTTGAATTTACCATAACAGACTTGAATGAACTTCACCCTAAATCCTCTAATCATAAGATGACACTTCATACAAATCTGACAAGATAGGTTAAAAAGCAGATTTTTGTAGCGAAATTACTTATGCCTGTGACAGATTCGCTACGAAACTATTAGGCAGTTTCATAGCGAAATTTGTTGCTTTCCTGTGTAGAACGCTACGAAAATTTGAAAAACCGACACATGTGCCCTTTTGATTTCGAATGCATTGGAAACGAAAACTAACACCATATGAGGATTGATTTGACATGAAATGACATAAATGGAGGTGATCATGAAACTTAGGATAGGCTAAAATGTAAAACATTTCCTACACCACCTTGAAATGGCTTAGGAGACCTTATCCTTTTGGGGAGTGAACTATATGACCCTATCAAGAAATGTTTCACAACTTTATGAGTGATAACACCTAATATCTAAATTAAACTCACTAATTGTGGCAAACCATATAGCTTACCTGGCATTCAGATTCGGTTGGTCAAATATGTATCTCAATCCACTGTGGTCAATCATTAAGATGAACCTTCTACCAATAATATATTGTCTCCACATATTCAAAGCATGGATGATCGCTGCCAACTCAAGGTCATGTGTCACAAAATTCTGGTCGTGCTCATCCATTTTCCTTAATTCATAACATACCACCTGTCCCTCCTGCATCAAGACTCCACCAAATCCTCTCTTGCAAGAACTTGTACCTACTACGGACTCTTTATCCAGATATGTAATCTTTAGAACTGGAGCATTTGTCAAAAATTTCTTCAAATGCTCAAAACGTGTTGCACATTCCTATGTCCATTCAAATTTATTACCTTTCCTTTGCAACAATGTAATAGGATAAGAAATATATGAGAATTTCTTGATGAACCTCATGTAGTACCCTGCCAACCCCATAAATGGCCTTACCTCATCCACATTCCTAGGAGTTGCCTAATCCATGATAGCATTTATATTTTCCGGATCCACTATTATGCCTTCCTTGGACACAACATTCCCCAAGTAATGTACCTCTGTTTGAAAGAAACTTCATTTGATAAGATTGGCATACAACTGATGCTCTCTTTGCAACCTCAGTACTACTTCTAAATTTTTGACATGCTCTTCATCATTCTTAAAATATATCAATATATCATCAATGAAAGCAATAACAAAATTTTATAGATAAGGATGCAACACACTATTCATCAAGAACATGAAAGTAGTTGGAGCATTAATCAAACTGAAAAGGAACTACAACAAAATCATAATGCCCTAGAAATAATTATTTTAAATATCCTTCTCTTTGATGCATACCCGATGGTATCCTGATCTCAAATCAATCTTCGAGAACACCTTTTATCCCTTCAGTTTATCGAACAAGTCATCAATCCTTGAAAACAAATACATGTTCTTGAATTGTTAACTTGTTCAACTTCCTGTAATTAGTGCATAACTTGAGAGTACCATCCTTCTTCTTCACAAACAACACTGGTGCACCCCATGATGATATACCTAGACTAATGTATCTAATATCAAGCATTTCCTTAAACTACAACTTTAATTCCACTATATCTGGAGTGCCCATCCTGTACGGTGCCTTCGATGTTGGTCCTTAGTACCAACTCAATAGAAAACTTTGCTTCCCTGTGAGGAAAAAACTCTGATATACCTGTATAAAATACATCCTGAAACTATTGTAGAACCAAGTACCTATTCAAGAACTCCATACCCTCAACATCCTTACCTTTATAATTGGAGATATGCATTTCAAATAACACACACCCTTTCCTAGTACTGTGCTTTTCCTGCATAGCTCTAACCATTATAACTGACATTTCCTTGTTATTACCCTGTCCTCCTCCATGAATAATCCTAAGTGGTCCTTGTCTCTACAGATATGATGGAATCTGAAGGATCAATTCATTAACCTCTACTTTTTTCTCGTGTTCCTGAATGATCCTGTCATTATCTTCCTTGAAACTTCTTATTTCTACCTTCAAGATTCTCAAAGTGTCTGCTATATCAAGAGAGTACCTATCACCATGCGGCTCATCTAATCTATATGGAGAATCTTGTGAACTATATTCTACCACATTTCTAGTCATATTTGATCTTATTCCTGCAAGTATACAATGTCATCTAAACCAAAATATAAACATAACCAACACACTTCAGTATAATTCAGGGGAGGATATCTCATCTTCAATATCAACTAGATTAGCATGATACATGTATAATCATAATCATAAAAGTATATCAAAATCATGACTGAAAACACCAACTTCATACCATGAACTCATGCACCAAAAATATAGCCATGACAATGCATGGCACATCTACATGGACAATGAACATTCACAACAAACACATTCTTCCCATCCAGTCCAAGGGGTGAATCGTGCACTAATACCACTCTCTAACAACCTCCTCCCACATTTACCTAAGCTATTATGGTCCAATGGGGTAAACATGTGATGAAGAGTTACTATGATATAATTCAACTCCACAAGTACAGTTAAGGAAGTGGAATTGACAAACCAAAACCAAAGTGACCTTCCTTAAGAGCTGCAGGACCCCTAAGGGCTAAGAAACCACTATAGGTGCTCAATCACTGAGTTAAATTTATGTTTAACTGAAGTACATCCCCAGTTGCACCCATGAAAATCCCTCCATGTGAATGAAACCCTCTAGTTTCATGCACAAAAAGGGCATCCATGCAACTACAGATTTTTTTAGGTAGTTCTCTGCCAATGACCCTAGATTATGGGCCACTTTTTTAGGGCTAAGACTCAAGCCTCTGCCCAGAACTTGATGAAACTACCATAAATGATAAATAGAAAGATGAAAAAGACTCTTATGCAAAAAATGAACAAGAACCTGACCTGACAAGGCCTAACCATGAAAAATATTCGGTCAAACACATCATGAACATGAAATCTACATGTCATATAAACACATATGAGCATAGGGGATTCATATTAATCTAAGAATTTTCAACAAGTTTTCATTTCCTCTCAAAATATCTTCAATATCATCTGTTAGTTCATGCATTCATTAACATTTAATTTAAGAAACAAAACAAGATAAGAGCAATAGCTCAAGTATGTCATAAACCATGCTTATAACCAACATATAACCAACACAAAAATGATAAAACAACAATTATAATAACATAATAACAAGAAAATTTACACATAATATCCAAGAGGAAAACAAATCTTATTATCGTATGCAAAATGAAACCAGGTTAGGGACTTCCACGTACCACCCACCCGTAGATTTTTATGAACCAAATATTTCTTTTAACCAAACATCCTTGTGCCATATTCCAAGCATGAATGTTAGACTTACAAAAAAACATCTAGGGATTCCTCAGGATTAACTACAATACACCAAGGGATTCCTAATACAAATCCATCATCTATACAACCAGTATTTACCACAATCCCTCCAAGGGATTCCTTGTCCCAAACAAGAAACATACACTACCAGGCTTTACCACAATCCCACCATATATCAATCTGGGGATCACTAGGCATATACTAGCATGGATTCCTATAGATCTCTCCACCTAAATCATGAGGAATTTGTCTGTCTCCACCCTTTGGGATTTATCGTATATCTCGCCATTCATCGGTCTAGGATTCTTAGGCACAATGAGAGTATACACAATTAGGATTTATTTCAATCCCACCTTCACCAGTCTAGGGATTCCTAGGCCTCATGTTTCCTCCTAAAACAACCCCACTTAGTTTTGAAACCATTTGGAAATCTAGCTCAAAAAAGTAAGATAAACCCCATCACACCATGGCTATATGGAAATGGCAAGGCAAGGCTGAAAAACCGCTATCACACGTCGAAAAAACCATGTAAATGAAAACAGGAGAACTGAATACACACATTCATATACCATGCATTCCAAAACTAGCAAGGAAATCATACATGCAACTCGATACTTGCAGTTAATCCCACTGTAGCCACTTGATCCAGCTCTTCCTTTCTTGATCTTTGATTCCCTTTGCCTTCTTTTTCCTTCCCTTCCTTTCCTTGATCCAATGCTATAGTTTCCAAGAATACTCTAAGAGTACAAGAGTATGAGAGAGAGAGAATAGAGAGAAAGAGCTCTAAAACTAAACTGTCAAAAGTTGTGTACTGATTCTCAGAAGCCTTTTTTTATCAATGAGGTCTATTATTTCTTCAATTTTCCATTATTTTCCTTCATTTTCCTCCTCACATGAAACCCGTGAACTTTCACCTTCCTTTTCTCCTAATTTACTTTATTTTCATAAATAAAATGTAAATTAATGTCTCTTTCCTTTTCAAATCCTTTTCCATTTCCTTTTCCAATTTCCCTTAGCCATAATAAACCAAATGAACACCCACACTAGGATGTTTTTTCCAACAATCATCTTGGAATACGTGTCCCATGACCTTGGCTATTATTTTTCCTTTATAAACTTCATTATATTTTTAACCTGGGGTTGTTACACCTAGTTATAGATATAGTATCTCCTATCCCATTTCTTAGCTAAACACATTTACAAGGCTTACTATATACCAATTGTTTCGATCGTGGAAAAGGATAGTATATATTTGTAAGTTTGAAATGATCAGAGTTTTAGTTCCGTATCCAGTGTTTCTTCGTTGTCAGTAGACCTATTTAGTACCTCGAAAAATTCACTATAGGAACAAAAGCATTACTTTTCTACCAGCGAGCTTGTTCAATAACCCTGAGAATTTTCTTGCTTCATGTCTCTGCGTGGGAAGCCTTTCTCTTCTTTCACCCCTTATTTTATTTTCAATATTCTCATTGGAATTTTATCGGTGTTTATATAACCAGGGCAGAAGAGGGATCCCGACTTATTGAGATAAAGAGAGGTTATTCCTTCAGAGACTGTTATTTACATCTGAAATTAATATGCTCGCTCTTAGTTTTATCCTTTCCCTTCTCTACTTAATTGGATCAACAAGAAAAACACCATTCAATTACCACACTGAGTCAAGGAATGAAGATCATAAAATAGATATGTGCATCATGGTTATTCTTATATTTTTTTGTGCAAATAGATCATATTTTCCATCCATACATCATTTTCCTTAAAAGATATGTAAACCCAAACAAAGAAGGGGATCACATATTATCCAAGCATTGTTTGACATCACAATTACCCTTTCAAATCTTTGCCACATTGTCTTACGAGCAAAACAAGAGCAGTTTTCATGCATGGTATTATTAACAAAAGCAAAAGAAAATACATGAAGACAAGGGAACAAGATCAAAAGAATAAAGAAAATGGAAAACTGATCTAAAAAGCAACATGCAATACAAAATCAAGAAATCAAAGGAAAAACTAAATGGAGAGAAAATGCATGATGGAAGTAAGCAGAAACTAGAATGAAATTGGTCCTACTCATAACCTAACTGGCTAGAAGGTCAAGGCTAAGTAAAGTGAAATTTCTAATGTAGTCATAGAATATTCTCTCGACCTGCAAGTACAAATATGCGAGTGATTAAAAACAACGTAAAGTAATGTGCAAAAGTAAATATAACAGCTTGAATAACTTGCACAAAAAATTGAAGGTTTTTCCTTTGTGCCATAAATAACTAACTTGCAATCATACCTCTTTTCCCATAATGATACAAACCTCAAAATATTTTTGTGAATGTACCTTCATATGTGTTCTCATTCTTATCAAACATCGAGAAATATCGAAACTTATTATTAGTGACAGAAAAATGTTAAGTAAGATTTCTCGAGTCAATCATAGATTCGATCATGGTACCCAAAATAATCCTCTTGAAAACCCTAACATTCTTGAGAATATGAAATTTATAGCAACCCAAATGTATTAATCAGAGAATATTGTCAGGGAAAATTGATCTAATCAAGTTCAAAAGCCTTTTAAAGATCACAAGAACCTGACATAACCATAAAAAAAGGCTAAAGTTCCTCAATTGCTTCACAAGTATTTGAACTGTGAGATGATAAACCATAAATATCAATTGGTTCAACAAGATCAAATGATGTAAAAAAAATATCATCAGATCTAGTAGTGGGAAAATGATTAGTTGCATGACATATGTTAGACCAAATGTTATGATTAAATGTATCAATTATATCATAAGATTTTTGATTCTTGATTGGTTCCTTTTGTATCTGATTACACACTAGGCCAACAACATAGGAATTAGAAGAATTGAAAATGAAAGCTAGTACAACAAATACAGGAAACCAGTTAGGGTACAATGGATCAATATAAACTTGGAAAATCAATCTATCAAGATAAGTAATTTGATTTACTAAATAACTTAAGCACTCATCAACACTCAATAGGATAACTTGTGCCATAATGAAAATGATTAGCATCATAATGTTCACAAGATAGACTAGGAGCTATTTTTTCTCACAAGCATTTGACAAATGTGACTCTTTCAACCAATGTTAATATTTTATATAATAATTAAAATGACCAACTTCATAGCTTCGTGCATCCATGAAAGGTATACATTCCAATCCTGGGTTCGATGCAAGAGATTTACATGAAGATGAATCAGCTGAAGTGAAATTCTCTATCCGATCAAAAACTAAATCTTGAAAATTAGGAAAAATGTCTTGGAAATACCCAAAATATTTCAAGAATGAGTTTGCATCCATTGAAATAATATAGAGAAAAAAAATTGTGAGAAAATATAGAGCTGACCTAGTGTAGGGACCTCACCAGGATTGTGAGAACCTGACATAACCATCAACGAGATTTGAAGTTCCTTGACTCCCTAAAAAGTCCCAAAACTTTTGAAAGCTGAAAAATAAAATTTTGAAAGTTGAGTCAGATTATAATTGTAAGTGGACAACTACTAATGGTTACTGCAAAAATATCACTATTATCAATATGAAAACCATCTACATCACTGGTTTGATTATATTTATTGTTTTCAAGAAACATATTACTCAAGTCATACAATTCTTCTAACTACATGTCTGAGGCCAGAGGAGCACTGACCCCTTCGGGGAGTCAGTAAAACACACAACAGGTTACGCCACGAGGTAATATTCCCTAGGCACCCCCCATACATCATCACACTCAGATACATGTGTTTCCACAGTATACAATGGAATTCAATACTCAGTTACCCTTTTTATAATCATTAAACCTTCCAAATCTATCAAATCTAACTAATGAATGCATTGCATACAACCCCAATTGGCACTCCATGCCCACGAAGCTCCCCTCGGACATACCAAAATTCAAAGGGAAGCAAGCGGAAGACCCTGGAAATCATGTTGTGAATTTCCACCTATGGTGTTCACCCAATAGTATTATTGACGATACTATTCGATTGAGACTGTTTCAACGCACCCTAACCGGACATGCAGTGGAATGGTATGTGGAGTAGCCTTCTGCTTCACATGGAACCTTTAGTGCCCTCACTATTGCGTTCCTCACTTATTTTCATCTACCCATTCACCATGTTTCGAGGATGGAATTTTTGACTCATTTTAGGCAAATGTCAGTTGTCCATATCTCGGACAATCTCCACGAATGGCAGCGACGTCATAGTTTGTGCAAATCCAAACTTGACAATAGAGTTTTACTGGAATTGTTATTGAAAAATCTCACAGCAAAGATCTCAAAATATGTGATGACACAAGGACCTACCTCCGAGGAGGACGTAATTTGCAAAGCCCAGCAACTCGAACTCATCTATACCCAATCAGGATACATTTACAATGTCCTTCCTAATGCCCTGCGCCTGCAAAATTATAGAGAATTTTGAGGCGCGAAGAAGACCACAAATGGCTTGATCGGGTTATTAACTCAAGGTAACCTAGGCAGCAGTATCCAGTACCCAGGTTACTCGTATGATTCTACCCAAACATGATGCAACCTGGCTACCACCGAAGTCAATCTGCACCTTTACAAAATATGAAAAATAGGGTGTCATCATACCACCAACAACAGGGAGGATCGTACCCTCCCTCGCAGGGGACCCATTACTCAACTAGGAATGTTGATGGAAGAGATTCACCCCAGCAACCATACACTAGCCAAGGACAGGGAAACCAATATTCTCCTTCCCTTGCACAAAACCCACCACTGCAAAACAATGCGTCAGTGAAATTTTTGCAACCATCTCAGGCTCAATCGTGCCAGTCCTATGACCAAGAGAACTGTAATAATCCTCCTAATGCTGCAAGAAAAATTCCTAAGAATAAACAAAAGGGAGACTTTGGACAGGGGGGCAGTAACCAACAACACCCCCCACGATCTTAGTCTAGGGGAAATATAAACTGAAATCACAAGCAGGAGCCGAAAAAACAACTCCCAAGGGAAAAAAAAGAGGTCCAGTTTAAGGACAAACCATTCTTGTGCCATATGTGGTGAGTATGACCATTACACCCACCACTCTCTTGAACTCCCTTAACTGAAAAAAATTTAGAGTAACTGTGGACAAGGGGCAACTACATAGCAGACCATTGTAATGCAGGAGTGCTTACCCCACCAAAGAGTGGTTAATACCTAACAACAACAACCGCCCCAAAATTATTCTGGGAACGATAGCCACAAAATTTACATGACTAGTGAAGAAATTTTATTTGAGATAAGGAATCGGAACTATGACGACCCCCCAGACACTAACCCACTAGGTGTGAGCACGAGTGCACCTACCGCACCATTGACCATATCCAAAGTACCTATTGAGCACCTTCAAAATATGGCTAAGGGGCCAACTAGGCATGCAGGACACCACTCGAAAGCTGCCCATAACTATAACATAGTGGACGATATAGCACAATCACCCACTGCCATGTCATCCTTTGAAGTCCTACAATCATGCCCAAAACAACATAAATCCTTACTTTCCACATTAGGCACAATCGACCCCTCTGATTCACTCCTAATGGATTTTGACCTAGACAAAGCCACCCCTAGGCTTAATTCTTTGGTCGCCTTCCAGATACCGGTGTTAGTCCAAAATATCACCATACACCGATGTATCATTGACCAAGGTGCATCTACATGCATCATGTCCAATTCTGTTTGGTAGAAGTTGGGATCACCTGAACTGAAACCATCCGACATCATGCTTAGAGCATGTGATGGTCAACCTTCATCTCCCATCGATCTATATCAGAATGTCCCTCTAAAATTGGCTGGAAAGATGGTACTCATAGACATTGAAGTCTTGGGCGCACAACTTGACTACAATATACTCCTCAAGCGAAGTTATATGCATGCCATTATTTCCATAGCCTCCTCCATTTTTTGGGTGATGATGTTCCCCCATGAATATCGAATCATCACCATTGACCAACTTACATTCTATGATAAGAAACCCACGACGACTCTAGATGTTGTTCTACCTTACGTAGAAACAACTACGGAATCGCTCATGTGGAACCAAGAATATGGCCCTTGCCAATTCAAACCATCATCAATCTTAGGATCATTCCTAGGTGTAGAAATTATAAAAACATATGTATATCAATGGATTCAATCCGATCTAACAATGTACTAAAGCTAGATATTGAATCCTTCTACAAATCAATTGTGGAAATTAAACACAATCGCCAATCACATTAAGCAAAGAAAGAATCAAATCAAACCACAACACAGATAATTTCCCGGGGAAATATTTTTTCTGAAAACCCCTCTATATTCTATTGCATATTAACCATGGAATAATGAAACAATTACAATGCACTCTTATCACAAGAGTCTCTTGCACTCTCACAACTGTCTCACACTGTCCCAGAAAAAATCGGTCAACACTTAGCCAATTCTCAACCTCTAAACAACCTGCCTTGCTTGCAAAATTCCTGATGAATGCAATCCCTATTCTTTGGGAATTTTGGCCTTCCAAAAATGCGCAAGGATCATGGGAAATCCAATGGATGTCTGGTTGCATGCGGGCAACCTACTAATCACACAAATGATAGTTAACATCCCTTTAACCTTTGTCTCAATTGGGTCTCCACTAGAATGGAAATGCATGCAACTATTAATAGTAAATCATCAGTTGCATGGAAGATCACTAATTGTGAATTAAATAATATTTAATTCACTTGATCTCTCACTAGTGAAACAAACAGTTACAGCTAGTTCAACTGACTCTAACTCACCTAATTGAGTTAATTGATTGCTCATGCATTAAACTAATGCACCAACTGCATGCTTTACCAACCACCCTCAACTTGAAATACATGAGCTAATTGAGTCTATCACACTCAGTTAACTATTACAAGTGATCATGAGATAGGATTACATTTTATTGTCCAATTTAATTAAGGGAAAATTAAATTAGTCACTGCACCAATTTAATTAATTAAATTGGCCTTCACACTAATGTACCTCTAGGAACTATTGGTCCCACACTAGTGTGTGTGCTGCAATTTCTTGTTGGACTTCAACACCCGTTCTCAACAAGAAAGGGATTATCTTCCACCCCAATCCTACCTCAATGGTATTTGAATTTGCTCCTAGCGAGTGCGTTCATCAGAATATCTACATCCTGATCCTCCGTGGGAATGTACTGAAGTAACAAAATGCGCCTCTGAACATAATCTTTGAGATGGTGGTACCAGATGTCTATGTGCTTGGACCTATCATGGAATACCGGATTAACCAAGAGTTTAATGCAACTCTGGTTATCACAATGTATCACAGTTCGATCCATTTGAGAACCAAACAAACCAACAAGGATCTTTCTCATCCAAATGGCCTCACATGCAGCTTGAATTTCTTCCATGTACTTTGCCTCAGTGAACTGAGTGCCACAGATCATTGCTTCCTGTTGTACCAAGAAACCACTATCGATCCTATGTTGAAGATCCCCCTTGATGTGCTCTTTTTTTCTGATGGACTACCTGCTCAATCTGCATCTTTGAAGCCTTGAAGATTCACTCCCTCTATCCGTCTATACCATAATCCATACTCCATAGTGCCCCTGAGATATCTCAAGACATACCTCCTCGCCTTCCAAAAGAGCTTGGTCAGCTTAACCATAGCTTGACTTAGTTGGTTAACTCCATAGAAAATGTCTGATTTGGTGTTCACAAAGTACATCAGTGAACCCACTAGCTGCCTGTAGACAGTAGCATCCACTACTTCTCCTGAAGTAGCATCCTCCTTCCTCCAATTTCCTAGAAGAGGAGCTTCCATGGGTTTACAACTCTCCATGTGAAACTTACCCAGTATCTCTTTGGCATAATTTCCTTGAGAGGCAAAAATTTCACCATCCCGCTGCCATATTTCCAAACCAAGGAAATAGTGAAGGAGTCCCATGTCCTTCATTTCGAACTCTCTTGCAAGATCCTCCTTACAATAAGTTATCAGCTACTCATCACCTATCAAAATTAGATCATAAAAATCAAGTACGATAATCAATAACTCACCATAAACCACAATCTAGTACAGGTTTGCATCCGCTTCACTTTTGGTGAAGCCCATCCCGGTGAAATAGCTGTCAATCTGAGTTTACCAAGCACGAGGTGCTTGCCTTAGCCCATACAATGCTCTCTTGAGTTGGCACACATGTGAATCATTGTCAAATATCTCGAAACCTTCTTGCTGTTCTATGTACACTTCTTCCTCAAACACCATTGAGAAACATTGTTTTCACATCCATCTGATGAATGCGCCACCCCATTTGTGCTGAGAGTGAAAGGATATATCTAATGGAAGAGTACCTCACAACTGCTGTGGAAGTCTCTTCATATTCGACCCCCTCAACTTGTGAGAATCCCCAGGCCACAAATCTCGCCTTGTACTTCTCCACACTTTGATCCACTGCTTGCTTCACCTTATAGATCCATCTATATCCAACCACTAATTTTCTGACCAGTTTTGGGACAACTTGCCATGCACTGTTCTTGAAAATGGAGTCATACTCCTCTACCATAGCATCAACCCAATTTGGTTGTTGCACTGTTTCCTCAAAGGAAGATGGTTCTGTCATAATACACTTGCTCATAAGAGCCATGTATCCAGTAAACCTATTTGGAGACTGTCTTTGTCTATGCAGTAAAATAGGGGATCCTACATTATCTGCCGCATCAAGTCTCAATCTATCAGCTTCCATGGTTCGCCTTCTACCATTTCTGGTGGATGGCTCTGCATGAGTCTTTTCTTCCACTCCATGATCCTCCACATGTGGCTGCTTCACATCTTGAGGTTCATTCTTTGGAACCAATAGTTCCTCCTCTACATGAAAATCCAGCTCCCTCTCAAGGGACATTCGCATGGCTTTCTCCTCATCAAGTTTTATATCCTATATCACAACAGTCATCCCGCTCTTTGGAAAATACACTAAATAGTTGTGGGGAGTATCAATGTACCCCAAAAATATCCCAATCTCAGTTGTTAGTTCGAGCGTCTTCTTGGCGTATGTTGTTTAATCTTTAACATTAGTCATTGGTGTATTACAAGGTTGACAAGTCATGCATTAAGCTTTGTATCAAAGGACAAAACACTTCAAAAGTGGGTCGAAAGGAGACAAAGCAATGAAGGCCACGTGCATTAAAGCCAAAGGTGGAATTAACACGAAAAGAATGGAGTATAAAGCCAAAAGCTAACAGAAATATAAAAGGCAATAGAACGCTACACTAAGCGCAAAACCTATGTATTGAAGGAAAGTGTCGCCGCGTGAAGACGCACACGAGGGGAATTCCGAGGGGGTCGAGCAGCGAGGGAGGGAAGAGACCCATACCCCCACGGAATTGTGAACGCATAGCGTGGTGGGGACTCAAGGTTAGAAGGAGGTGGCAGGAGCATGCCCCGTGGTGCGGTGACGTGGCGGATCGAAAGGTGGACCCTCACGATGGGTAGGTTATGTATTTAATCTGCATAAGGGCTAATATGTTTCAGGAGTTATACAGCGCATACGGTAAAAAGGTAAGGTAAAGTCCTTTAGGTTAAGTGGTACTGAGGCCCGTACCAGTATTAAACCCGGCACGAGGCGCCCACCTGCACTCTGACACACCCAATCCTTATGCGCCGCGTGCCTCACTGTCAGTGTCCTTAGGACACTTGCCTTCATTCATTTTACCCATACATCTTTTTACCTCAAATTACCCAGTCCAGAGATAACATTCCCTCCGTATTTCACTCCAGTAAAAGGTTGCGGGTTCCCGTCTACGGCATATACCAAGTAGGAAAGAGCGCCTGGTCTACCCAATCATTGTCAGAGTTCCCTGCGTCGCTTTCCCGAGAAGATTTACCTTCTGTTCAGGTACTCCGTCATTCATACTCCCTCTATTTTCCTTTCACTTTTTCAAATTCTTGAATGTCAGCCATGGGAAGGGGAACGCCAAAGAAAAATGAACCAGAGACCCCCCAGCTCCGTGAATCCAGGAACCCACCCGGGTTCGACCCTCTCATCGACCTACAGGCCGGTATCTGTGACCCTAAATACCCATTTGACATCCGCAGCATTAAGCTCGTGCTTTTCAGTCATCATATTAAGAACACAGACCGTTATCGGGTAGTCGTGTCTGGCCTGTACCACCAAATTGCCCCTCAAGTTCACTCTGTAGTTGAGTTTATCTCTTGGCTCAGAGATGTTTTCGACGAGCATCGAGGCACCTTCACCTCTCCTCAGGGGAACAAATTTTTTTCCCTTTCCCCCGATATTATCAAACAGGCCCTCTGCTTTCCTACCAGTGACACATATATCAGTTTCAGAGAAGCAGCTTTGGCCGCCCAGTTCATCAAACAGTCCCGGGAGGCCCGGCAAGCCTTCATCTCCTCTATAACCAGCGACCAGGTTACTTCTCTTCCCTCCATAGAGCCTTTTCCATTAAGTTTGTTCGTAGGAGAGGTTCGGCCCATTCTCTCTCTGATTGCTGGCCTTTTAGGGGTAGGGATTCCGGAAGAAATTTCCATGGTGTGCGTCCATCTCTTATGCCTCATGTCCCAAAAAGGGGTAGTATTAGATATTCCTGGTTTCCTCTCCACCGTCATTCGAACCCAATTCCAGGAGCTTCCAGAAACCCGTCAGTTCCATTTCTGTTCATTGGTTTTCTATCTCTTCTTGTACCAGCACGCCGATAAATTTGAGGGTTTGGGGCTAGACAAATTTTATCTTGAGAATTCCCAACCCCGACCAGTTTTCGACTGGAATTTCTTTGTGCGTCAATTACCTAAGGGAGAGGGTTATTCCAGTTTTGTGAATAGTTTCATGTCTATTGCCTATACCATTATTCATGACTCGCCTTCCCCTAGGGTCTTTCCAGAAATGAAAAGCTGGCTGCAAGCCAGAAAATCCCAGAGCACTGGAGATTGGTTTCTATTCGAGGACTACACCGAAATTCGGGTCTATGGAGCCGAATTTTCCCCCTACCGGCTGCCAGTGATTCTTGTTCATCGATTTTATGCACTCGAATACATCCGGCAGGCCCTCAAGGCCGATCAGCTCCATTTTGTTCCTGCCAAGAAGGGTTACATCCTAAGGCTTCCCATTGAAATCGGCCCCTTTGTGGTGAACTCGAGGCATGCCCTCCCGATCGTTGAAAAAATGCTGCAAGGTCTGGACCTAAGGCTGGGAAAAAGCTGGGCTTATGACCCTCGAGAAATTATCTCGAACAAAATAAAAAGGAACAAGTCTGCACCCTATATGCATGAGCCGAGGCCATTCATGGAATGGAGGGCTAATCTCGAAACTTGGCCCTTGTTTTCGCAGATGGAGACAGATTCATCTGCTACAGGGGAGGAAGAGAACGTGAATAGAGGCACAGGCGGAGAAGAAATAGGTACCTCAGGAGTAGCGCCCCCTCAGAAAAAACAAAGAACAGCCTCCAGTGAGGCAGAAGTCATAGGAGAGGAACAGCTGCTGGAACCCTTCACAGTATACGGTAAATTGGATAAAGGCAAGGCCGGGATAACGGTGCTAAGAGACAGTACCACTTCTTCCGATTTCACAGAGGTCACACAGGCCATCATAGAGCATACCTCGCCTAGGGCTATCGAAAGGGATCAGGCAAACAGAGCAATCCGAGACAAATATAAAGCTGAGCTGGGAGGATACGTTGAGAAATATCATACCAGGCTCTCTTCCTCCATGAACGCAGACACTGAAAGCCTGGTATTATCTATGGCAGAAGCTATCCTGGACCCTAATTCAGGTGTCACTAGCTATCGGGTGCTCGAGTATGCGATCGAAATGAAGAAGGTTCCAGCCAACGACATGTGCGACCTATTCCAGACTGTATGCGATATGATGAAAGATGAACTGATGCGGGTCACCCTCGTACTGAAGAAATTAGAGCAGAACAGCTGAGGGCTACCCTGGCAAGCGAACAAGCTAGCTGCCGCGCCAGAGCAAGTCAGGTGTGTTTCCTCCAAGAACAGATCAAGGGAAAGGATACGGGGGAAACAAACCCACAGGCGGCTTTAATTGAACAGCTCCAGAAGGAAGCTGCATCAGCAAAGAGTCAGGCCCGCATACCAGCCTCCCACCATGTCCAGACGGCTGAACTGGTGCAAGTAGAGCGAGAGAAAGCAGAAATGTCCGGTAGGCTATCAAAAGAAAGAGAGGAGAAAGAAAATATGACTGAAACAATCACCATGCTACAGAATAAGGCAACAGAGCTGCAAGCTAGATGGGACTCACACAGCTGCCAGCCGACCGTGGTGTCAAGTGGAACTAGCTCGTTGTCGGAGCAATTGGCCGCAGCAAGAGCTGAGAATGAGGTATTGGAAAATCAGGCATCCACAGCAAGGCAAAAGATCACAAACCTGGAAAACTCTTTGGCCGAGAACACCAGAATAGTAGAAGAGTTGCAGAGGGAAATAGAGCAGGAAAAGAAGACGACGGCGGATCAGCAAAAAACTATCGCCGACATGAGAAGCCGTGCAAAGGGAAATCTCACCCTCCTTGAGGCTAGGAGTATAATCTAGTTTGATATAATCTCAGCTGTGACTAAGCAATGGGGCTTCTTAAGGACGAAAAAGAACCACTTTAGCTACACATAACTAATAGCCCTAACAACAATAATGGCTGCAAAACATATTCAGATCTGCAATTAGTAGTTAAAGTGCTGCAACAAACAAATCTATAAATGGAAAGAAATTAAGCAGTAAAGTAAAGAGTTTGCTCCATGCATCCAACAGACAAGACAAGAACACGATTTTTGAATGAATTTTTATATTACAGGGCACCTGGGAGGAAACAAGAAGGTGTATCCGCTTCTCCGTAATGGGATGGGTTCTCGTAGTCCTCAACACTTCGTACTCCTGTTTTCTCTTCGTAGATGTAGAAAAACTCAATGTGTAAGGTAGAGCTCAATGGGAGCAAAATGGTAGAAATGAGACCAAGTGTATAGATCCAGAGTGATCTAATAGGCAACAAAAGGTGAAGAATGATGGGGAAAACCCTCCTATTTATAATAAAATATTGGGTCATTCTAGATCTTGGTGCATGATTAAAATAATGTTAATCAAATCTAGATCCACCTCTATGGAATATTTTATTATTATTTGTTGGAGGGAAAGGGACTTTGACTGGGGTCAAATCCCTTGATTAGTGAGGAATAAATAAATAAATGATTTATTTATCCTTTTAAGGAAGTGGTTGGGATATAATCAAATAAATAATGATTTATTTAATTAATAGTGGTTGATTTGGTCATATTTAACAAGGAATATTATTTAAATAATTATTCCTAGAAAATAATAAGATAACTATGGGTGTATCTCATTAATTTCTTTGTTTTTAGGTTAAACATGACTGGGAATAATAATTAAATTGTGGTTTAATTAATTATTCCTTTTGGGGTTTCCTTAATTAACATAGTGAAAGCAGTTTTACTTGGGGTAAAACTGGTCTTACATGGTGTACTCGGGTCCATCTAATAAGAAAAGGTGAGATGACCAAAAAATGGTGTAACAGATTGCCCCCCAGCGTGCGAGTGTCAGGAGCAAATCGTATGACCGAAGTACGTTGTAAGAATACAATCACCAGACAACGAAAGGGGATGTCAGAGAGAGAAGTGTGAGGTAGATAGTGTGCTGAAGGACTAGACCCTAAGGAGACGAGACTCGCAGGTGCAAAAAGTCTCTTTTTATGAGAGGGTACCTGTGCTGAAGACGGTGGGGGAGGCATACCTATGCCCGCCGTGACAAAGTACAAAAGAATAGTGTGTCCAGTAAACAAGGGACCGAACCATAGAGTACAGCTGGCATAAACAAAGGCCAGATAAAAATACAATGAAGAGTCTCACATACATGTTGTGCCTGGGATAACAGCCAGGACTAGTACAATAATATCCGAGTACATGAGATAAATACAACCCAAATGCCCCCTGTAAATGGGGAAGGGCTCACAAAATCTGACTGATACATGCAAATCATGGAGGCGCTGCAGGTGGCTAAGGCCAACATCATCAAAATCTGGAGCGGCATCAAAGGCTGCAATGAAGAGGTCATCCGGGCATGTGGGGGGCTACCTGCAGGGCCACCCCCTCATGAGGGCCGAGACATCTCACACACGCCCGGGAATCATCAAGAGCTGCTGCTGGGTCACTGGACTGTCCAGTATACTCATCTCGATCATGCTGAAAGGAGCTGGAGAAGTAATCAAGTCAAAGGGAAGTGAGAGATCCCCCTGCCTGATCCGAGGCACCGAAAAAGAGTGGAAGCTGGAACCAAGGTACACCGCCCTCTAGACCTTGCTTCTGGAATAAATGCGCTGATGTCGACAGAAGGAGGTCCGCCGTAGGTGAGGCAATAAGAGACCCTCAACTAAGGCACGAAAGAATAACAATAGAGCGACAGACAGACTGACACCAATGATGATAGTGGAAAGGGGGAGGATGGAGTGGCGAATGGACGACTTCCCTTGTTAGAGCATAAAGGGCATGAATGACATGGCAGCGACTGACACAATATCGAAAGGGATAGGGGATAGTGGGACTGAAGGTCATGATATGCGACACAAGGGAGGAACCAAGCAAAGAAGGATGGAGGGCTATAGTGGGGTGCAAAAGGACGCAGGATAGACTCCATGAATGCAATGATGACTCAACTTGGATGCTCTAAACAAGGGCGACTGTAGAGTGCTGCCACACAGTAAAGGCCCCAATGGGGGGTCATAGAAACATGAGTACAAAGTGGTCACTCATGACGAAAATCAACACGAACATGGTCAAGTAAGGGGGCGATGTGGTGCCCCAAGTACAAGTGTCGTAAGTGAGGAAATTCGATTTTAAGGAGTGGGGAAGTGACCCTTCGTGGAAAAAATGTGTCCGGGTGAAGTATCAAATCACCAAAAACTAAGTAAAACCCATTTGAGAGCTCGGTGAGACCATTCCAATAAGGTTTACTGCTCGTCTTAATCCGGCCACGCGTGTGGTCGCGCACGAAAGAAGAAATAGTTCTTTAACGAGGTCATCGTTTTCCCTCTCAAAATCATTCATTTGCTATTGTTGCCGTGGTGTGAATGAGAGAGAGAAGGCTCAAATGCGGCGAACGTAGCGACAAACCGACCGTTGGTTTATTGGATTTGAGATCGTCGCTGAGGTGGCAAGAGGCCTAACCTTGCTCTCGCATTTCGGGCGGACGACGGCAGGCGAGGGTCTAACACCCCGGTAAACAGCCCCTCCTCCCTCTCTACCACGGTCGCACTTTTTGGGCAAAAGGCACCCGCACGCAAAGCCGAGGCAAAAGTGCGACTCGGTCCGAAATGGGCAGAAAACTGCGACCTGGGAGGGGAGGGAGGCTTGGTGCTGTTTGATGGTTGGGAGTTGGGTTTTTGTGTGTGGTTATGGTTTGCCCGATCTGTACCCTGACAAAGAGAATGTGTTTGTGCAGGTATGGTAGAGTTACGGGTCAACTGGAGAGAGAGGGATCTGGGAACACTTCGGGCAGAGATCCAGGCGGATCAGGGCGTCCGTCGTGTATTGGCCAGATTTGGGGTTCCCAAGTTTGTGGAGAACCCGTTGATGAGAGCAGGGGAATCATTACTGGCCCGGATTATCAGTTACTGGGATCCAGATCAGGAGATCTTTGTAGTGCAGGGGCACAGTATCGAACTGACGGTCCAGGATGTGTACTTCCTGACCGGCCTCCCACCATTGGGGATAGTGGGAGACACGCAGCCAGTGTTGCCGCGGGGGCAGCATATCATGGAGTTTGTGGAATGCCATTGTCGACCGGGTTTCCAAGTCAAGGGGACTCGGATATCGATCGGGGATCTAGAGAGGCTAGAAACCCGTGCAGTGGCCGCAGCTGTGCTGCGAATCCTTGGCACCCAGGCGTTCCATCACATCACCGGTGGGCAGATGATGATAGTGGAGAGTGTGTTGAGTGGGACCTACTTTGGGTGGGCCCAAATGATGTTGGTGTCGCTAAAGCGACAGTTGTCGCTATGCAGGCGGCAAGTGAATCATGATTGCTCATATGGGACTTTGTTGTGCGCCTTCTTCTTTGAGAAGATCCCTACCTTGAGGCCTCGTGTGCATCTTCCAGATGGGGGCCCGAGAGAGCCCAGGATGCGTCGTTGGGGACGACTACTCTGCAAAGGAGGAGGAGGGGCGGTCGGGCGAACATTTCGACCGGAGTTCTTTTCCCATTGGGATCAGATGCCGTTGTACATAAACGACTACCCTTATAGTGGGATGAGCTACTATGGGGATCCGGATTTGCCACTTCCGGCTGGTCGAGTTTGGGGGCCCGACGGTAAGTGACAAATTGCTATTCTTATATGGGCATGTTTAAAGTTTTTTGAATAGTAAATAATGATACTGATTCAGGGACTTTTGGTATGCAGATATAGCACCGGTAAAACCGGCCGGATATATGGGACGACCGGCAGCGTCTGGAGCTACGGGTCCGAGTAAATCGAGAGCAGCGCAAAATGATGGTGCAGCCGCCCTACTGGAGGACATCCGCCGTAGATGTGAGCAGCTGTTGACCGGAGTATCAGAGCGCGGGTGGCAGGATTTAGACGACCAGTACATAGAGCCATGTGTTGGTCTCCCCTCCGAGTGGCGAGGTATCATGCGGCGCATGGCGATGGCCGGTCAAACTATGCGGGATCTACATGCTGCAGGGGCAGAGCCATTGGCCCGGGAGCCTCCAGATAGTGATTAGGGGCATATGGTGCCCCTTCTGATGTATGTAGGGGCAGGTGGTGCCCCCTAGAATGTATGGAGGGGCAGATGGTGCCCCCAGTTTTTGTTTGTAACATGCTATGGGCATGTCGTATGTATATGTATGGGGGGGCGTATGGTGCCCCCAGTTTTTTGGAACATGCTATGGGCATGTCATGTGTATCAGAGTAGATGGACTCATCAATATATGGTTTGCGACACATATTATGGATATGCATCGTCTTTTGATGGTTGATTTATTGTTATTGTCTTGTATGAATTGAGTGTGATAAATGCCAATCTAGAACATGGTTTGCAATACTATCTACGTAGTGATTCTGGTCTCTGGGTACATGGTTGAAAGTTATGGTTTCAAACGCACGTATTAAGACTTTTACTCGTAAATAGCGTCTAAACAGTACAGGGTTACGCACACGATAAACACCATTTAGTTGCATGACAAGAAGCAAGGAATCCAAACGAACGTGCAGATGGCGAATGCGATGCAGCAAAGCATCAGCTAGTAGGCCACGCACTGCATCGTATTCGGCCTGATTGTTGGTGGCAGAACCAATGCACACCCCGTTAGACAGAACGAGGTCATGCAAGGGGGTGAAGATGGCCCACCCTGCCGAGGCAAGATTCCTGGAGTAGCGACTTGCACCATCGGCGTAACCGATAAAGGATGTGGACGGGGGGATGCGCAAGGTGGTGTGACAAGACAATACATGAGGGGATGAAAGGAAATGACGGCAGCGTGAGGGGACAGAAGTCATCGAGCAATAATGGCGGGGGGGAAGGGCAGGATGAACAAAACTCAAACAAGGTGATGTATGAGAACAATCGGAAACATGGCGAGGACTCGGGCTGCGAAGGTCAACAGAGACACAAGTGGAGTGATCTCGAGTATCAAGGGACACAATGGGGGAGGCGGCAGACGGGCTAGGTTCCAAGTGTCGTGCAGAGGAGGATAGGTAAAGAATGGTGACTGTAGACTCCGTCATCTGGACATCGGGGGGGGGGATGTGGATGGGAGCGGTGGAATCCTCAGGCTGGGCTGCAGCATACTGCGCGAGAATGGGAGAGGCGGATTGATTTTGTTCAACCTCATACTCGCGGATCACCTCAAGGGAGGCACGGTAATGCGTCAGGTGAGGACAATGATGGGAGTAGTGGCCATGGATACCGCACAAAGCACAAGGCTTGTTGGTGTGGAGAGTCTTGGGGTTCTTGGAGACGGTCGAAGCAGGAGTGGGAGTTTCAGGGACCGTAGTGTCGGGGAACGCGACTTTTACCATGGGGCGAATACGGGGTAACTCGGGACAAGCATGGGTGGCATGACCGATGATATCACATAAGGCACAAGGCTTCGAGGGTGGGGGAGGAGCCGAGGTGGTTGTGGTGGTTTGGTCTTTGGTTGCCCCCTTGCGGGCTTTCCCTTTCTTCCCGGGAGTTGACTCAGCAGGAGAAGGGTCCTGTGGAGGTGCTGGGGGCACGTTGGCTATGGAGGAAGCGAGGGGGACCGGTTGAACCGGTGTCAAAGCCATGTAAGGTTTGGGGTGACCAGGGGAGGTGGCGGCTGGGGGGTCAAGGTACCAAACCGGAATACCCAAGGTCAAGTTAGGGAGAGAAAGGGTGGCCATGACGGGGACGGAATATACTCCGGGAGGGGGAGCCAAGAAGGGGATCTGTCCAGCAGGGTAATGACCAGGAGGAACGGCTCCAAGATGGTTAAGGCCGGGGGGGACCGAGCCTGGAGGATAAAGCGGTTCGGGGGTACCAGCGGTAGGGGGAGGGCCAGAAAGAGGAGGTCCGGCTGGCTGAGATGGATGGCTAGGAGCGGGTTGCGGAGGGCGGGGAGGAGGGTGCGGGCTAGCCGAGGCAGGCCGTTTATGGGCAGCCTGAGACGATTGCATCATGCAAACGTTCGACAAGCTGGGATCAGTAACAGGAGGGGGAGGAAGGTGAGGAAAAGTACCAAGCAGGGTGGAATCTTTATAGACGCCGGGGGAGACACTGTTCAAAGAATCGACGGTTTGCTTGTTGGCTACAGAAGAGATGGTCGTCTCGGAGGCGGATGGAGACGGTGGCTCATGATACGATAGCTGGTCAATGGTGACTATCTTTCCATTATGTGGAAAAGACATCTTGCGGAATACCGCGGATGGGACAGCAGACATGGCATAGGTGTAGCTTCGCCCCAATAGAATGTTGTAGTCTAGAGGGGCGTCAATGACTTCGACATCAACGCAAACAATCTTACCGGCGAGGGTGATGGGACAGTTACGAAACAGGCCAATAGGCTGGGAGGCATGACCGTCCCACGCTCGAAGGGTGATCGTGGAAGGGGCCAGCTCAGGGGATCCGAGTTGCTTCCAAACCGAAGCGGACATCACACAGGTGGATGCCCCCTCATCAATTATACACCGGGATACAGTGGCGTTCCGGATTTTGACCGGGATTTGGAAAGCAACGGAAGGAGGAAGAGGAGGGTGGTCCGAGTGAGTGGCGTCGAAAACAATCATTTGGTCATCAGCAGGATCAACAGTGCCCACGGCAGATAGTAGAGCCTTCCTTTGAGAAGGGCACGACTGGAGGAGTTCCAGTGTGGAAATGGCAGCAGGGGATTGTGCCAAATCATCTACTATACTGTACGATTGAGCGGCTCGACCGGAAGCAGCATTTCGGCGTAATGGACCCTTTGGAATTTTTGGGTGAACCTCAACTTTGGGTTGAGGGATGTGTAAGGGGCCACTGGATGTCGAAAGAGGCTCTGTAGAACCTGAAGATGGAGTGCTCCTGGGAGCGGCATCGACAGGGCTTGGGGCACCGGCGAGACCCGAGTTTGAAGCAGAAGGCCGCCGAAGGGGACGGATCGGAGTGCATCATGAGGATCTGGTAGTCAGAGGAACCAGAAATGGACGAGGGTGTGGCTGCATGGCTGTCAGGGGGTCGGGTAGCCACGAATCCCTGTTGAGGGAAAGGATCAGTGAACACAGCTGGCTGGGTAGTGGCCACATTAGGAGGAGCGTGAGGGGAGGCGTGCTGTCCGCGCAATGTGGCTTGAGACTCCCACATCTGTCGCATCTGGGGTAAGAGAGGGCAATCGTGAGTGTAGTGACCGTAAACACCGCAACACGAATAGGGCTTGTTTGTGCGAAGCGGCCTGTCCGGCCTGGGCGGAATGCCCTGAGGCTGGTTGCTAGTGTTAGGGTCCAGACCAGAATTGGGTCCTCGGTTACCGGGGGCAGATGGGTTCTGGTTGCCTCTCCGCCTTTTTTGAGAAGAAGGGGGATTAAACGCACCCTGCTGTGCAAATACTTGCCCTGGAGGGGGTTGTAAGGGCTGTTGCAGGTGGTGAGGAGGCAAGGGAGGCGGAAGACATGTCGGGAGGAGCCTGCGACTGTGCCGCGATGGGGTGGCAGGCGGTTGGGTTGGGCAGCATTGAGGCAAGGTGAGGTTGGGCAAAGGAGGAGGTGAGGCATGCCGCATCCTCGGTACATGCTACTGCTGCCGGGAGGGGGCAGAGTGCTAGAGGTGCTGGCCCCTCCCTGAGGAGGGTCATGGCGCATAGGAGGATGAGCACAGGGGTGGGAAAGAGATCCAACAATACCGTCGGCGGAATGAGATGCCCCCGGGGCGTTAGCGCCACCGGGCCGGGGGATGTCAGGAAGAACGGTATAAACATAACCGGATTGAGCATAGATCAGGTCATACTTTAAAGCTATTTGGAGGGCGGCTTCTTCAGATTGAGGAAAGTGAGAGGCGACATCTTTGCCGATGGGAGACGGAAGGGTGCGAAGGAACCAGTCCATGTAAACCCGATCTTCAAAGGGAGGCGCTCGACATAAGCTCCGTCTTCGGTCGCCATTCCTGAACATGGGCAGAAAGGCGTGTGGAAGAGGATTGCTCAAATGAAGTCAAGAGCTCCGTACCAGTGTCGTATCGGAGAGGGAGCTGGAAGTACGACAAGAAGGCTTGGGCAAGAGTCTCGAACGTGGTATGGGAGGAAGTGGCCCGTTCGACATACCATTTAGAAGCTTCGCCGGTAAGTGTGCGTTGGAACAAACGAAGACGGATGGAGTCATCGGTAATGGAGTTGGAGGAACACTCACATGTGGAAAGACCCACGTGATTGGTTGGCCCTCGCTAATAAGGCCCCAACTTAGGGATACCGCAGGGCACCAGGTGGTGGGCCAGTACACAGTGAATGGGGTCGTTAATCAACTGATGGAAATCGGGGAGGCTGAGGCCTGCAATGTACGGCAGCACAGGGGTGGCCGAAGTAGTGGTTGTGACGGTTCCGCTAGAAGTAGGGCCGGCATTGGGGCCGGGAGAACCGCTAGCATTAGGCCCTGATCCGGACATGGTGAAGGTAAAAGGAGTCGGAGGGGGAGAACCGGAAGGAGAAGGGGGACTCGATGAATCAGGAGAGGAGTCGGAGTGCGGACTCGAAGGTGGACTGGCTCGACGACGACGGTGCGGAGCAGGTCGATCAACCGGAAACTGAGGATGAAGGCCAAGCAGTCTCCGGGAAAGGCGCCTTGGGGGCGCAATGATGACAGGAAGAAGGAAACCGACAAGGGCAGAAAGGGACAGAATCAAGAAGGTCAAGGGCAGATAAGGTGCAGTGACAATTGATTTTAGAGTCTTTGCCAGGCGGTGTAAACCAAGCGCTTCTTCACTTAGGGTCAGTGTGTGGTGTGCGTTAATTTTAATTTTTAAACCCTTTCCGTTGTTGAGAGCAAAAAAGTGTGCTGCGTAGCTGAAAATAAACCTACAGAGAACAGAGTAAAATGCTGAAATAACAGAAAAAATAACAGCTACGTATGCATCTATCTAACCCAAGAAGGTGGGTCTCTCAAAACTATGCTGAAAAGAAAGGGGAAAAACTATGGAAACACACACAAAGGAAACTCAACAGATCTAGGGTCAAAGGGGACAGAGATCTGGAGGATAAAGCTGCAGACAAGGAGTGCAGATCACAGCCAAGAGACAGAGGCAAGGTGGCTGGAAAAAGGGAAATCAGCAAAAAAGCGGGGGGAGGGCAAGGCAGAGGCCTTTAGCAGAGGTCCACACAAAACGACAAGAGGTGATTTGAAAGGAAAAGAGGTTGATTTCAAAGGATCTGAAAGTGAGGTAACAGATCTGGAAAAAGAGGGGGCTGAAGCTCTGAAACCGACGGCTGAAACAGCTGAAACTCTTCCACAAAAAGTGGAGGGTACTAAAGCCCTAAGGGGTTGGGTTCCCACTTAGATGAGTAAAAACAGATCAGATCTTGGTCAAGGCGGGCTGAGACAGAGGCTGGAAAACCCTGGCAGAGGCTGCAGCAGAACCCAGAAAAATTACAGAAAAAATGCTGGAAAAAAGGCAGGTCGCAGGTTCTGACCTGTTCTGAGTTGAGGTCGCAGGAAACAGGCCAAAAGGTGCGTCCAGGTCGCAGGTTTTGGGCCAAAAGGTGCGACCCCCCCATTCCGGCTGTTTCGGCGGCAGATTTTCTGAAAAGTTTCCGTCTCAGTTGCGGCTGGTGTCGCTTACCTGCGCAATAGGGCCAGAAACACACGGAGGTTAGAAATTTTAGGTTTTTAGGGTTTTATGTGAGAAAAATGACATAAAAAGAGAAAAACTAAGCAGCTAAAAAAGAAGCCCTAGGGCCTGAAGTAGCTGGATATGCAGGAATATGAAAAACGACAGCGGTCGTAATTTAAAACCCGTGTGGAGTCGCCATTTGTTAGTATGAATTCTTCGTCGAAGTGTACGAAAAGAACCACTTTAGCTACGCATAACTAATAGCCCTAACAACAATAATGGCTGCAAAACATCTTCAGATCTGCAATTAGTAGTTAAAGTGCTGCAACAAACAGATCTATAAATGGAAAGACATTAAGCAATAAAGTAAAGAGTTTGCTCCATGCATCCAACAGACAAGACAAGAACACGATTTTTGAATGAATTTTTATATTACAGGGCACCTGGGAGGGAACAAGAAGGTGTATCCAGATCTCCTCAATGGGATGGGTTCTTTGTAGTCCTCAGCACTTCAGATCTAAGCTTTCTCTCTCTTGTAGATGTAGAAAAACCCAATGTAGAAGGTAGAGCTCAATGGGAGCAAAATGGCAGAAATGAGACCAAGTGTACAGATCCAGAGTGATCTAATAGGCAACAAAAGGTGTAGAATGATGGGGAAAACCCTCCTATTTATAACAAAATATTGGGTCATTCTAGATCTTGGTGCATGATTAAAATAATGTTAATCAAATCTAGATCCACCTCTATGGAATATTTTATTATTATTTGTTGGAGGGAAAGGGACTTTGACTTGGGTCAAAATCCCTTGATTAGTGAAGAATAAATAAAAAAATGATTTATTTATCCTTTTAAGGAAGTGGTTGAGATATAATCAAATAAATAATGATTTATTTAATTAATAGTGGTTGATTTGGTCATATTTAACAAGGAATATTATTTAAATAATTATTCCTAGAAAATAATAAGATAACTATGGGTGTATCTCATTAATTTCTTTGTTTTTTGGTTAAACATGACTGGGAGGGGAGCATAAGTCTGCTATACCCTATCTCAGTAGGAAACTGCAGGAGGCAGACCTCGATCTGTCCAACAGGGCCCAACATGCCAAAGAGTATATTTCATTCCTTAATGAGCTGGGATCAGATGACATGGAGAAGCACGATATTCCAAGCTAATTCACGGAGGCTATTGAGTGTCGCAAAATCATCAACAAAGAGATGGCCCGAGTCACAGCTTCGAGAGCTCTCCAACAGGTGGTCACCAACGTGGGACGATTCGACGCGGTATGGGGTGAGATCATGACAGCTGGACTCCCTTCCTGTTGGGACCCGACCACTTCTTCCGTGCTCTTGCCTTTGGCCCAATACACAGTACGCTTGCAAGAAGAAAGATACCGAACCGACCTCCAGACGGGTAAAGCAGCTCAGCTCAAAGCCGATATGATTGTTTCATCCCTTCGAAAAGAGTTCAACCTCCTCCATTTGATCAAACACAAGCTTCCTACTGGGGAGGGTTTCCACGCCCTCACAGAGGCCTTTGTCGAGGTGGAGGGGTTCTCAGCAATGCCCGAACCAGCTGCAGACAGTCAGCAGAGGTGCACTCAGTTTACGAGCCAGTATGCCAGTTCATCTGCAAACGTGCCGCCGCCAGAATCAGAAACTGCCTCAACTCTACCGCACCTGTGATTCTTTGTCAACTCATGATTTGGCCTTAACGACCTGTTTTAATTTTTACTCAATCAGTTTCTTTTAAGTTTTGAGTGGGTTGTTTTTCCCCACTCCTGCATTTTACTTTTTCACCAAACTGCTGTTTAATTTTCTGTTTTTAAAAAACGGCCGAGGGCCTGATTATCCATGATGGGAGGCTTGATTCCTCATCATGAATTTTGTTGTTTTGAGAATGAAATTTAACAAAAAAAAATTATGCGAAGAAGATATTTTTCCAAAAAATATCTTCTCGCCGAGATAGAGAGAAGCCTATATAAGTAAAATCCAATGAGAAAAATGGGTTCCAGATTTCCTGAAGAAACTTGCAGTGTAAAAGTTTTTGTATGCTTGTCGTGGAATTGTTAATGCAAATACACAGAGCCCGTGGGGTTTCAGCGAAGAGAAGTTCTAATTATATATGAGGATTCCAGTCTTAATGTTGTATAGTTTGTGACTCTTTCTTTGTGATATTGTATCATTGTTCTCTCCACTGTTTTCAATTTCCTTTTATAGTGTCTTGGAATGCGAGTAACTTACCAGCTCGGGTATGAATTTATCACTGTTTGATACTCATGATTTACTGGTACATGTTGCTTTAAATATGGCTCATACACGATATGTCATTCTGCTTAACACATCATTCATATTTCCTCTGTATTAAATATCGTGAAATGTTACTCTTACTGAACTGATTGATATGTATGGATTCTTAGTTCCTAAGCCCATATCATGTTGAAATATGTTTTCCGAGCACCATTTCATTGGTAGTTAGTATTCCCCTTTCACTTTCTGCGCCTCAAATCTCTTTCTGTTTAAAATATCTATATGTCATTGAGAAACTGGCCCTCTCTAATGAAAGTTGTCTCTAAGCTCTCTGAAGTATATATGTATTGATGATTCCCTTCTTGTCTTTACAGAGTCTTTATAACTTGCTAAAATCCGAAGGTAGTTTGGTCCCATCCATATGATGACGTTTTACATAAGTTGAAAAGTTAGAGAGTCCAAAGCCGATAATAAGCCTGAAATATACCTTATACTCTCTACTGTTTAAGATGTCCTAGGCACTGGTCTTTGGCAACTCAGGACTGTCTTTAGGAGTTACAACATCTTTTTGGCGCCGTTGCCGGGGACGAAGTTGAAGAAATTTAAATCCTTGGGCCTCGACAAAACCTATTCACTCTTCAGTCAGGTGAGCACGAAGAGTGGAGAGTTGTGCACCCCTCACCTTGGCGACTCCACAGTCATTTTACAGTTCAACCTGTTTGCAGTCCTGGCTCCCCGTAAGCCACACCTAAGGTCAGATACATCTCAGCCGAGGACACCCTTTGTGTCTGACCCAGAAAGAATCCTACATAGAAGAAACTGGAGGGGGAGACCATTCGTTCATACTGAAATTCCACCGCTCTCTCTAGAAGACCTCCCTTCCTCCTCTTCTCAGGTTGCCCAGTGGCAAGATTCTAACTCTGCTCTGGGTGAAGCTAGCTATTACTCTAACTACCTACCTGCGGGTAATATCCAAGTTAAAGACGAGGCGGAGTCAGTAGATACCACCCATTACATTTTCCATCCTACTCCAGAAACAGAAGAAGTTAAAGAGGTCACGGAAGTATCTGCTGTTACCACCCCACCCTTGTCTCCATCATCCCAAACTACTGTCCATTATATCCCTATCATCATTCATACTGCGCTCCCACCCAATCCTCCACTTACTCATCAAGCCCTCTTATTACCTCCGCCTCCTCCTCCAATGGCCAATGTCCCTGGTTTCCTGCAAAACAGATATGCTCCTTTGGAGCTGCCTGCGGTACTAAATGACTTGCCACAAGACTATTTGAAGATTCTGCCCAGATTCAATGGTGAGAATGAGATTGAAGCCCAGAAACATGTCGAAGTATTTTTCTCTTTCGCAGAAAATTTCAATGTGGAACATCTGGATGTGGTTCTAAGGATGTTTTTGCAATCCTTGGACGGAGAAGCTAGAAAGTGGTTCAAGACACTTGCAGCTCGTTCTATCAACACATGGGAGGGAATGGAGGACGCTTTCATCAAAAAATGGGGAGAAAAAAAAGATCACGGTAATGTCCTTACCGAATTCAACACTCTGAAAAAGAAACACAATGAAGGGGTGTCAGAGTTTATCAGAAGATTTAACAAATTGTACCTGAGTCTCCCCGCCGAGATGAAGCCTCACCAGACCGCTGCCAAGGTCGTTTTTGTGGCAGCATTTGATTCTGAATTCGGTTTCTCATTGAGAGAGAGAAAGCCAGCCACTCTAGATGATGCACAGACAGACGCGCTGGAGATAGAACCAAATTTTGTCTTGACTGGCAAATTGAAAGGGAAACAAGAACACGATGTTAGAAGGAGGGGAAAAGAGGAAGTATCCACCTCAGGCCAAGACAGAGATTCGGCCAACGACAAGATCGAGGAGATGAATAGGATGATCAAGAATCTCTCAAGTAAGTTGGTCAAGCTTGAGATGGAGGCCAAGAATTCACCCCCAAAGAATTTCCAGAATTCTCCAAACAGGGGATTCAACCCTCAACACAGAAAACCACCCTTGCAGATACTGAAAAGGGGACAGAAGGAGCATCAAGATCAGGTACCGCATCCTCTATACTTGGAGGGGCAAGTAGAGGCTTCTCCTGAAGATCCTGCCTATGAACAAGAGGAGGCATGCCTTGTCTTCTCAAACAGTGATGACATAGAATGTCCTGTACATGAAAGCAAGGAGGAGGAAGTACAAGCTCACTCAGAAATGAAGGCCAACGAGGATACTGAAGAGCCCGAGATTGATGACTACTGTAAACAGTTCGTTGACTTCATGCAAGCCCAGTTCAATAGAAAATATGACCTCAGGTCCTCCAGAAAGAGAATCCGCACTCAAGATGAAGAGGAAGACACACCCCAAAATTCATCACCTGCTCAAGAGGAGACAGCTCGGAAAGTCCTTGAGAGAGGTAAGAAACCTCTTGGCCCACCTTTACATTTTGACACTAAAACTCCTTCATCTTCACAAGCAACTACTCCTCCTAATGTCAAACCAGTCATAAAGGAAGTCAAGCCCCTCCCTCAGAACACAGACTCTAAGGAAAAAGAATCTAAAGAGGTGTCGATAGATAAGTCTTCCTCAGCTTTCAGTCTACAAAAAGAGCTAGAGAAAGTAAAAATCCCAGTCCCCCTGACCGAATTGTTAAAGCAACCTGCATATCAGTCCCAGGTCACGTCCTTCATGCTTCCCCCAGAAGTAATATACATCCCTGACAGTCTCAACTTACAATAAGAAAGACCTATGGTAGTGTTTGGTCCACATGTCGAGGAATTAGACCCCACTACACCTCCCTTCTACGTGTCTTTGGTAATCCATGACCTATTGCTACACAATTGTATGTTAGACTCTGGTGCCTCCCACAATCTTATGCCTCTATCTGTCATGGAAAAATTAGGACTCCAGATCACTCACCCATATCAGGACCTGTACTCATTTGACTCCAAAAGAGTTAAGTGCTTGGGCATGATTAAGGACCTGGTGGTAAACCTGGCCCAAATCCCAGCTAAAAGTGTAGTAATGGACATTGTGGTGGCGGACATTCCAGCCCGTTTCGGTATGCTACTATCAAGGTCCTGGGGAACAAAAATTGGTGGGTCAATCAAACTAGATCTAACATATGCCACCATCCCAATCTTTGGCGGGCAGGAGAGGAGATTATACAAGGAGACCAGATTCCTAAAAACGGTTACCAAAGCTAACAGTTCAGAAAATTCACCGGTCTACAGTAAGGATAGAGATTTTTCGTGCTTGATGTTAGAAGAAGATTACATTTATGCCTAGGAACCTCCCTTATGTCAGATAAGGACTCAGCAATCCTCAGAAGGTCTTGAAACAGGGGTATGGACTCTACATTTCGACAGGGCAAATTCAAAGGAAGGTAATGGTGCTGGAGTTTTATTGATTTCCCCTACAGGCAAATGGGTCCCACTGTCCTTCAAATTAGAGTATGAAGCCACCAATAACGTGGCTGAATATGAAGCACTTTTGCTAGGGCTACAGGCAGCCAGGAATATGAATATACAAACCCTGAAGGTCTTGGGTGATTCAGAATTAGTGGTCCGGCAGATCAGAAATAAATGTCAAGCAAAACATCCTCATTTAAGAGCCTACAGGAATGAAGTATGGGACATGGTGGAGAACTTTCTCTCAGCTTTTAATATTCAGTTCATGCCCCGGGAGCAGAACAGGATGGCATATTCACTTGCAGTAGCTGCTAGCACCTTCCGTCCACCCCAAAATCCCCTCCTGAGGTATGAGATAGAAGTAAGATACCGGCCTTCGATTCCAGACAATGTCAAACATTGGAAAGTGTTTGAGGACGATGAACAAGTGAAAATATTTCTAGAGATAGTGGGGGAGTTCTCTAATATGGAAATTGACTGTTGTGAGGAAGATGAGGCTGAGAACCAACCAGAAAACTAGTGGGAAGAAAAAATGGCCAGGAGTAAAGTGTTACAGCTGAAGGGAAATGTCATCCCTAGAGGCTTGGTGCCCCTAAAAAGGCTATTTGACAAAAATTATGTCCCCAGGCAGCCCAGCAAAATGACAGACGAAAACCAGGTAGAGGACCTAAATCTGGGTACTGAGGTTGAACCCAAGATCGTGAAATTATCCAGGAAGGTCCCGGATGGTTATAAGGAGAAGTACCTACAATTATTTCAGTCTTATAGGGATGTATTTGCATGGTCCTACCAAGACCTGAAGACGTTTGATATTAGCATTTTGCAGCATGAAATTCCCCTGAAGGCAGATGCAAGGCCCCACAAGCAGAAGCTCAGACAAATAAATCCTCTGTTACTCCCCTCCATTGAGAAGGAAATCAAGAAGCTGTTGAAGGCTAAAATAATTGTGCCATTGAAATACTCTGAATGGGTGGCAAATCTAGTCCCTGTCCGAAAGAAAAATGGAGAAATAAGGTTGTGCGTGGATTTCAGAAACTTGAATAGAGCATCCCTGAAAGACAATTACCCATTACCAAAGAGGGACCACATTCTGCAGAAAGTAGTGGGGGCCTCAAGGATGTCTATGATGGATGGTTTTTCGGGTTATAACCAGGTGGCTGTACTCCCAGAGGACCAGAAAAATACTGCTTTCACCACGCCTTGGGGTACATTTATGTACGCTAGGATGCCTTTTGGGCTGATCAACGCAGGAGCCACTTTTCAGAGGGCTATGGACATAGCTTTTGTTGGGGAACAAGATAAATTCCTGGTGGTCTATCTGGATGATATTACAGTATTTTCAAAAGATGACGCCGAGCACATTCAACATTTTCAGAGAACGTTTGAGAAATGCAGAAGGTATGGACTTTCCCTAAATCCTCAAAAATCTTTGTTTTCATTAGAAGAGGGTAAGCTCCTAGGGCACATTGTAACTAAATATGGGGTCAAGATTGATCCTAAAAGAGTGGAGGTTATAAATGGCATCTCCCTCCCCAGGAATAAGAAAGAAGTCCAGGTATTCTCAGGGTGTATAAATTTTCTGAGAATATTTATTCCTAACTATGCTGAAATAGTTAAGCATATAACAGACATGTTAAAAAAGGATAATGAGGTGAAATGGTCACCAGAATCGAGGCAGACCTTTGTCAGAATAAAGAACGCATTCGTTGAGGCTCCTGTGCTAGCAAGGCCAGATTACACTAAACCATTTATGATCTTCTCTTTTGCATCACCGCATACAGTAGCTGGAGTTCTCCTACAGAAAAATGAGGATGGGTATGAACAACCCATTGCTTTCTTGAGTCAAGTGCTTCACGACGCAGAATTTAAATAAAATATATTAGAGAAGCAGGCTTATTCCCTGGTAAAGTCCCTTAAGGCATTTCGCATGTATATTCTGCAGTCTCACATTACTACATTTGTACCCACCGCAGCAGTTAAAGATATCCTCGTTCGGGGCGACAGTGAAGGAAAAAGGGGCAGGTGGATTGCAAAGATACAGGAATATGATCTGGACATCAAACCCACTAAGTTGATAAAAGGGCAGGGGCTAGCAAAAATTTTGTCGGAATCAAACCATCAAGCTTTGGGCATCAATTTATCTATGATTGCAAATGAAGATTCTGAGGAACAGACAGGGCAGCAAGGAGTGGAAATGGCCACTCAGAAAATACTAATGAAGTATCTTACTAGTCCTTGGTACAAAGAAATAGTTGAGAATCTCCTAACACTCAGCTATCCACCCAGCTGTGATAAATCAAAATACAGAGCATTGCGGCTAAAATCACAAAATTACATGGTTGCCAATGGTCAGCTATATTGGAAAGATCTCTCATGTATACTGTTATTATGCCTCACAGAAGACGAAGTGAAGAACATAATGACTGAATTCCATGAGGGAATCTGTGGGGGACATTACAGCTGGAGGAGCACAGCCCAGAAAATTCTGAAAGCCGGTTTCTACTGGCCCAAATTGTTTGGAGATGTTTTTGCTTGGGTTAGAGCATGTGACAAATGTCAGAAATTTGCTGAAAAACAAAAGTTTGCAGCTCTGCCCCTGATTCCTGTACACGTCGACGAACCTTTCAGACAGTGGGGGATTGACTTCATAGGCGAGATTCACCCGCCCTCAAGTGGACAACATAAATGGATCCTGACTGCCACGGATTACTTCACGAAGTGGGTGGAAGCCATACTTGCACGAAATGCTACAGACACAGTGATAATTAAATTCATGGAAGAGAACATTATATCCAGGTTTGGATGTCCTGCTAGAATAGTGACTAACAATGCTCAAGCATTCAAATCTACAAAATTTGTGAGTTTTTGTCAGCAATATAATATCACTCTGGGTCACTCTACAGCTTACTACACACAGGGGAATGGTTTGGCGGAATCATCAAATAAAATGCTGGTGAGAGCTCTAAAGAAGACAATAAATGAAAACCAGAGGAACTGGGATTCCCAACTGAAGTTCGCTCTGTGGGCAAACAGGATTAATAGTAAAAGAGCAACTGGGAAATCTCCCTATGAATTAGTATATGGACGAGCAGCTGTGTTCCCTATACAATTAGCTTTACCCGTCGCTCGTTTCATGCAAGAGGCTCAGGAGGAACTTGATGGCATGACCAGAAGAATTAACCAACTGGTGGAACTCGAAGAAACACGTGGTTAGGTGAATCAGCGACTTGTGGAATACCAGGAGAAAATGAAGGAGCTGTTTGACCATCACGCCAAGGACAGAAAGCTACAGGTGGGAGAACTAGTCCTCAGGTGGGATGTGCGAAGGGCCGATAAAGGTAAGCATGGTAAATTTGATCCCCTTTGGTTCGGCCCCTTCAAGATTACCTAACAGGGAGGAAATAATACCATTAAGCTGGAGAATTTGCAGGGAGATCTGCTGGACACCCCTGTAAATGGACAGTTCCTCAAACCGTACTTTCAGTTCTGAAGCAGGCTGAGAAATCCTGATTGTATTATATTGTACAGTAGCTGTTGTTTTCGTTTTTTGAATTGAATAATTCATGAGTCATGATGATTTATGAAGGGAGAAGTCGGAAGTGCAAGGGAAGTGGCATTCACAGAAGATAAACAGGCGATCTGCGTAGTTCTCGACACGTTCGAGGATGAACGTGCCGTCCCCAGGTGGAGCCAATGTTGTTTAATCTTTAACATTAGTCATTGGTGTATTACAAGGTTGACAAGTCATGCATTAAGCTTTGTATCAAAGGACGAAATACTTCAAAAGTGGGTCGAAAGGATACAAAGCAACGAAGGCCACGTGCGTTAAAGCCAAAGGCGGAATTAACACGAAAAGAATGGAGTATAAAGCCAAAAGCTAACAGAAATATAAAAGGCAATAGAACGCTACACTAAGCGCAAAACCTATGTATTGAAGGAAAGTGTCGCCGCGTGAAGATGCACACGAGGGGAATTCTGAGGGGGTCGAGCAGCGAGGGAGGGAAGAGACCCATACCCACACAGAACTGTGAACGCATAGCGTGGTGGGGACTCAAGGTTAGAAGGAGGTGGCAGGAGCATGCCGCGTGGTGCGGTGACGTGGCAGATCGAAAGGTGGACCCTCACGATGGGTAGGTTATGTATTTAATCTGCATAAGGGCTAATATGTTTCAGGAGTTATACAGCGCATACGGTAAAAAGGTAAGGTAAAGTCCTTTAGGTTAACTGGTACTGAGGCCCGTACCAGTATTAAACCCAGCACGAGGCGCCCACCTGCACTCTGACACACCCAATCCTTATGCGCCGCGTGCCTCACTGTCAGTGTCCTTAGGACACTTGCCTTCATTCGTTTTACCCATCCGTCTTTTTACCTCAAATTACCCAGTCCAGAGATAACATTCCCTCCGTATTTCACTCCAGTAAAAGGTCGCGGGTTCCCGTCTACGGAATATAACAAGTAGGAAAGAGCGCTTGGTCTATCCAATCATTGTCAGAGTTCCCTGCGTCACTTTCCCGAGCAGATTTACCTTCCGTTCAGGTACTCCGTCATTCATACTCCCTCTGTTTTCCTTTCGATTTTTAAAATTCTTGAATGTCAGCCATGGGAAGGGGAACGCCAAAGAAAAATGAACCAGAGACCCCCCAGGTCCGTGAATCCAGGAACCCACCCGGGTTCGACCCTCTCATCGACCTACAGGCCGGTATCTGTGACCCTAAATACCCATTTGACATCCGCAGCATTAAGCCCGTGCTTTTCAGTCGTCATATTAAGAACACAGACCGTTATCGGGTAGTCGTGTCTGGCCTGTACCACCAAATTGCCCCTCAAGTTCACTCTGTAGTTGAGTTTATCTCTTGGCTCAGAGATTTTTTCGACGAGCATCGAGGCACCTTCACCTCTCCTCAGGGGAACAAAGTTTTTTCCCTTTCCCCCGATATTATCAAACAGGCCCTCCGCTTTCCTACCAGTGACACATATATCAGTTTCAGAGAAGCAGCTTTGGCCGCCCAGTTCATCCAACAGCCACGGGAGGCCCGGCAAGCCTTCATCTCCTCTATAACCGGCGACCAGGTTACTTCTCTTCCCGCCATAGAGCCTTTTCCATTAAGTTTGTTCGTAGAAGAGGTTCGGCCCATTCTCTCTCTGATTGCTGGCCTTTTAGGGGTAGGGAGTCCGGAAGAAATTTCCACGGTGTGCGTCCATCTCTTATGGCTCATGTCCCAAAAAGGGGTAGTATTAGATATTCCTGGTTTCCTCTCCACTGCCATTCGAACCCAATTCCAGGAGCTTCCAGAAACCCGTCAGTTCTGTTTCTGTTCATTGGTTTCCTATCTCTTCTTGTACCAGCACGCCAATAAATTTTAGGGTTTGGGGCTAGACAAAGTTTATCTTGAGAATTCCCAACCCCGACCAGTTTTCGACTGGAATTTCTCTGTGCGTCAATTACCTAAGGGAGAGGGTTATTCCAGTTTTGTGAATAATTTCATGTCTACTGCCTATACCATTATTCATGACTCGCCTTCCCCTAGGGTCTTTCCAGAAATGAAAAGCTGGCTGCAAGCAGGAAAATCCTAGAGCACTGGAGATTGGTTTCTATTCGAGGACTACACCAAAATTCGGGTATATGGAGCCGAAGTTTCCCCCTATTGACTGCCAGTGTTTCCTGTTCATCGAGTTTATGCACTCGAATACATCTGGCAGGCCCTCAAGGCCGATCAGCTCCATTTTTTTCCTGCCAAGAAGGGTTGTATCCTAAGGCTTCCCATTGAAATCGGCCCCTTTGTGGTGAACTCGAGGCATGCCCTCTCGATCGTTGAAAAAATGCTGCAAGGTCGGACCTAAGGCTGGGAAAAAGCTGGGCTTATGACCCTCGAGAAATTATCCCGAACAAAAGAAAAAGGAACAAGTCTGCACCCTATATGCATGAGTCGAGGCCATTCATGGAATGGAGGGCTAATCTCGAAACTTGGCCCTTGTTTTCGCAGATGGAAGAGAACGTCAATAGAGGCACAGGCGGAGAAGAAGCAGGTACCTCAGGAGCAGCGCCCCCTCAGAAAAAACAAAGAACAGCCTCCAGTGAGGCAGAAGTCATAGGAGAGGAACAGCTGCTGGAACCCTTCACAGTATACGGTAAATTGGATAAAGGCAAGGCCAGGATAACAGTGCTAAGAGACAGTACCACTTCTTCTGATTTCACAGAGGTCACACAGGCCATCATAGAGCATACCTCGCCTAGGGCGATCGAAAGGGATCAGGAAAACAGAGCAATCCGAGACAAATATAAAGCTGAGCTGGGAGGATACGTTGAGAAATATCATACCAGGCTCTCTTCCTCCATGAACGCGGACACTGAAAGCCTGGTATTATCTATGGCAGAAGCTATCCTGGACCCTAATTCAGGTGTCACTAGCTATCGGGTGCTCGAGTATGCGATCGACATGAAGAAGGTGCCAGCCAACGACATGTGCGACCTATTCCAGACTGTATGCGATATGATGAAAGATGAACTGATGCGGGTCACCCTCGTGCTGAAGAAATTAGAGCAGAAACACGAACAGCTGAGGGCTACCCTGGCAAGCGAACAAGCTAGCTGCCGCGCCAGAGCAAGTCAGGTGTGTTTCCTCCAAGAACAGATCAAGGGAAAGGATACGGGGGAAACAAACCCACAGGCGGCTTTGATTGAACAGCTGCAGAAGGAAGCTGCATCAGCAAAGAGTCAGGCCCGCATACCAGCCTCCCACCATGTCCAGACGGCTGAACTGGTGCAAGTAGAGCGAGAGAAAGAAGAACTGTCTGGTAGGCTATCAAAAGAAAGAGAGGAGAAAGAAAAGATGGCTGAAACAATCACCATGCTACAGAATAAGGCAACAGAGCTGCAAGCTAGATGGGACTCACACAGCTGCCAGCCCACCGTGGTGTCAAGTGGAAATAGCTCGCTATCGGAGCAATTAGCCGCAGCAAGAGCTGAGAATGAGGTATTGGAAAAGAAGGCGTCGACAGCAAGGCAGAAGATCACAAACCGGGAAAACTCTCTGGCCGAGAACACCAGAATAGTAGAAGAGTTGCAGAGGGAAATAGAGCAGGAAAAGAAGAAGACGACGGATCAGCAAGAAACTATCGCCGACATGAGAAGCCGTGCAAAGGGAAATCTCACCCTCCTTGAGGCTAGGAGTATAATCTGGTCTGATATAATCTCAGCTGTGACCGAGCAATGGGGCTTCTTAAGGACAATGGGGGAGCATAAGTCTGCTATACCCTATCTTAGTAGGAAACTGCAGGAGGCAGACCTCGATCTGTCAAATAGGGCCCAACATGCCAAAGAGTATATTTCATTCCTTAATGAGCTGGGATCAGATGACATGGAGAAGCACGGTATTCCAAGCCGATTCACGGAGGCTATTGAGTGTCGCAAAATCATCAACAAAGAGATGGCTTGAGTCACAGCTTCGAGAGCTCTCCAACAGGTGGTCGCCAACGTGGGACGATTCGACGCGGTATGGGGTGAGATCATGACAGCTGGACTCCCTTCCTATTGGGACCCGACCACTCCTTCCGTGCTCTTGCCTTTGGCCCAATACACAGTACGCTTGCAAGAAGAAAGAGACCGAACCGACCTCCAGACGGGTAAAGCAGCTCAGCTCAAAGCCGATATGATTGTTTCATCCCTTCGAAAAGAGTTCAACCTCCTCCATTTGATCAAACACAAGCTTCCTACTTGGGCGGGTTTCCACGCCCTCACAGAGGCCTTTGTCGAGGTGGAGGGGTTCTCAGCAATGCCCGAACCAGCTGCAGATAGTCAGCAGAGGTGCACTCAGTTTACGAGCCAGTATGCCAGTTCATCTGCAAACGTGCCGCCGCCAGAATCAGCAACTGCCTCAACTCTGCTGCACCTGTGATTCTTTTTCAACTCATGATTTGGCCTTAACGTCCTGTTTTACTTTTTACTCAATCAGTTTCTTTTAAGTTTTGAGTGGGTTGTTTTTCCCCACTCCTGCATTTTACTTTTTCACCAAACTGCTGTTTAATTTTCTATTTTTAAAAAACGGCCGAGGGCCTGATTATCCATGATGGGAGGCTTGATTCCTCATCATGAATTTTTCTGTTTTGAGAATGACATTTAACAAATTTTGTTTATGCGAAGAAGATATTTTTCCAAAAAATATCTTCTTGCCGAGATCGAGAGAAGCCTATATAAGTAAAATCCAATGATAAAAACGGGTTCCAGATTTCCTGAAGAAAATTGCAGTGTAAAAGTTTTTGTATGCTTGTCGTGGAATTGTTAATGCAAATACACAGAGCCCGTGGGGTTTCAGCGAAGAGAATTTCTAATTATATATGAGGATTCCAGTCTTAATGCTGTATATTTTGTGACTCTTTCTTTGTGATATTGTATCATTGTTCTCTCCACTGTTTTCAATTTCCTTTTATCGTGTCTTGGAATGCGAATAACTTACCAGCTCAGGTATGAATTTATCGTTGTTCGATACTCATGCTTTACTGGTACATGTTGCTTTAAATATGGCTCATACAAGATATGTCGTTCCGCTTAACACATCATTCATATTTCCTCTGTATTAAATATCGTGAAATGTTACTCTTAATGAACTGATTGATATGTATGGATTCTTAGTTCCTAAGCCCATATCATGTTGAAATATGTTTTCCGAGAACCATTTCATTGGTAGTTAGTATTCCCCTTTCACTTTCTACGCCTCAAATATCTTTCTGTTTAAAATATCTATATGTCATTGAGAAACTGGCCCTCTCTAATGAAAGCTGTCTCTAAGCTGTCTGAAGTATATATGTATTGATGATTCCCTTCTTGTCTTTACAGAGTCTTTATAACTTGCTAAAATCCAAAGGTAGTTTGGTCCCATCCATATGATGACGTTTTACATAAGTTGAAAAGTTAGAGAGTCCAAAGCCGATAATAAGCCTGAAATATACCTTATACTCTCTACTGTTTAAGATGTCCTAGGCACTGGTCTTTGGAAACTCAGGACTGTCTCTAGGAGTTACAACAGGACCCATGGGGAGAGGAGTTCATTTGCTTTGTAAGGAGGAGATGGCAGCCCATTTTCATTATGCTATTGGTTTATCATTTTCGTATGGTATGCTTAGACTTGCATACACGGGATGTTTAGCAGGGTTGTAGTGTTTTTAAGCACAAGGGTGTTCCTGGTCGGGAATCCCTACCTCATCCTCAAGGAAGGTGTTGGGAAAAATACTGAGAGGGGGGGGGTGAATCAGTATTTACAGCATATTCAAAACTTTTACTTTTGCTTGCTCCTAAAACCCATACGCTACTTTCCTGAAACAGACTCGCGTATATACGCGGATGCCTTTTATGTAACTCGTGTATACACAGATATCTAATTATGTCATTAGTTCTTCACTTAACTCATTCCATCATTCATTCATCAGATGTTTAATAAACGATCGTATGTGCGATAGAGCGAGTAAATCATCACACAAAGCATCACACATGAACACCGGGATTTTTAGGTGGAAACCCAAGTCGGGAGAAAACCACCGCTGCAGTTGCTCAGCCTTCAATATTTTATTATAGAGAAAACATCTTACAACATATGTGCTGGTGCAGACTCCTACCAGCACGCAGGCACCCACCTGCGCTCGTTTACCAGCCTCTCCTGGAAGGGAGCTCCAACCCCCTGACTCGTTTACCAGCCCCTCCTGGAAGGGAGCTACGACCCCCTGCTCTCGTTTACCAGCCTCTCCTGGAAGGGAGCTACAACCCCCTGACTGAAGGCTACAACCCTCAGCACCTCTATGGACCACGTTTCATCAATTTTCACACTGGATCCAAAGCTTCCACTAGGACACCACTTGCGGACCACGTTTCATCATATTTTCAGACTGGACCCTTTCCATACTTTTAAGCTCAAACATATATCACCAACAGATACTTATCAATTCAGACAACACAGATCAGATAGCAGTAATACAGCAGAACAGATCAGATGTTTCATACCCCATGCTTCAGAAAACCCTAGTTTGCATATGCGCTTTTCCTTCACTGATGTCGCGTATATACGCGCTTCCTTCCACACAAACCAGTGTATACCTCTGTGTATATTTCATTTCGCATACGCGCTTTATCTTCAGAGAAGCCGCGTATATACGCACTTCCTCTGCGGCGAAGTAGCGTATAGATCTTCAATCATTACAGAGCATCATACTTCTTCGGATCAGATATTCAGTTCAGATTTACCCTTTTTCTTCAGACAGTTGTTCGCCTCATCAAAGATCTAATCCTTCCATAAGCAGATCTAGTAGATACAAGTGCATTTCAGATCTAGATCCCCTTCTTCATCATTGGTGCATCATACATTCAGATTTATCATTCAAGTGTAACCCTTTCCATTCAGATATCCTTCAGAGAGAAGTATTCATTCAAGCTTAGACATCTTGCACCCACACTCATGATTTGCACAATGAATTTCTTCTCCTTATATAGGTTTACCCTTTTTCAATACCATGAGCCCCTTTTTTCAATACCATGAGCCAAAACAATACCATGAGCCCAAAACTACATTACTTCCGATGGTATTCCTGGACGGGGTCATTTAGACGAATCATTACCCAATACAATGGGTCAATACCATGGTGGTGACCCTTGGTTTTGCACTTTATGAGCGCTTTTTCCCATACGCGACTTGGCACGTACTTTACCGCGTGCATACGCGACTTCCCCTAGGCAAATCCGCGTATGTCTAGAGACATACTCTTTTTATCAAAGATTTAGCACAAGCTGAATTCCCTTCTTCATTGCCTTCTGTACTCACTGTAGATACATCATATTTTACTTCATCAAGAACATATTCTAGCAAGCACAACTTCATCAAGTAAGTTGCCATCATCTTCATCAAGTGGGTTGCCTTTCAGGGACAACACTCAACATCATAATATTCATATCACATCAGATTTACATCATTTACCAAGTCCATCAAGTCACGAATAACTTCATTAGGTGGATTTCCATCAAGGACAACATATGTCAACAGTCGCATGTCTTTATCTTCATTCAGTGGGTTGCCATCAAGGACAACACTCTGCATCATATTTCGAACAATCTCCCCCTTTGGACTTGATGGCAACCACGATGGTGTTTGGTTACCACAACAGATAGATACATTAAAAATACAATGACACCATGTCACTCTCCCAAATATTTGACATCATTATCTTCATTCAAAAACCATGTCACTCTCCCCCTTTGACATCAAGGGCAAAGGGCGGATCAAAAACCAACATACTCTCCCCCTTTTCTCCTTATGTGGAAGAAGCGTTCTGCAGATCTGATGTATACTGAAGTGACCAAGCTCCCCCTGAGTTCATGCTGAAACTTGAAACAATTTTTCCAATGAAGTACATGACTCTATGAACTTCCTATCACCAAAGACTCATACTTACATCAAATATCCAACCAAGTGGATTTACATATGAGACACAA